>OZ059807.1:5767354-6086406 GCA_964057025.1 Standfussiana lucernea | reverse complement strand
AATTACGTTATCGCCATCAAATAAAAAACATTTCAATATTGTTTTGTTTAAAAAAAACAATTAAAACAAAATGTATCAATACGTCCTAGTCGCGCTAAAAACTCGTCAAACTTTAATGCAATTTTACGCAGCACGCGGCGACGCGACGGGAGCGACACACATCCTACCCCTGAAAGGCCTCGGCCGGCACTGAGCGCTGGTGCGATTCCGCGCCGATTATATAGTAGTACTAAATAATTCATAGTAAAATAAACATAAGGGTTATTAAAACAAAAAATGTACCATATTTTAGAACGTAAATGTCTCCATTTACTAGGTCTAAAAAAAAACAAAAATACCTTTGATTTCATCTTAAACTTGAAATCCTCTATGAACGCTCTTAAGAGCGTTCATCCGTAAGAACCACGCTGGAGTCAAAATTGATGATTTCCGACGGACAATAAAACGATAATCTATTTAATTCGTAGATAAGATATTGACGTCAAATTATTGAGGATTTCATAATCTAGTGCATGGCTGAAAAATATTTTCAAATGATTGTATAGTTTCCTCATTAGAACAGTTTTTATTCAAACCCTTTTTAAAACTAGCGGTCGATGGTCTACGCAGATGCTAGATAATGGTAAAACCATAAACGACAAACTTATAACAATATTACTATTAAAAAAACAATAACATTTACTAGTGCATGGCTGAAAAAAAAACGTAATTACTGTAAGTTTTCATTCAAGAAAAGTATACTCAAAAGTGTCATTTTTTAGCCACTTTTCGAGTTATTAAACGTGTTAGTTTAAGATGAAATCAAAGGTATTTTTGTTTTTTTTTTAGACCTAGTAAATGGAGACATTTACGTTCTAAAATATGGTACATTTTTTTGTTTTAATAACCCTTATGTTTATTTTACTATGAATTATTTAGTACTACTATATAATCGGCGCGGAATCACACCAGCGCTCAGTGCCGGCCGAGGCCTTTCAGGGGTAGGATGTGTGTCGCTCCCGTCGCCGCGTGCTGCGTAAAATTGCATTAAAGTTTGACGAGTTTTTAGCGCGACTAGGACGTATTGATACATTTTGTTTTAATTGTTTTTTTTAAACAAAACAATATTGAAATGTTTTTTATTTGATGGCGATAACGTAATTTTTAATGTTAACCATGACTGGTATTACCAAGTTCAGGTCCAACTAAATATTGCAAACAAAAATGTGTGTTTGTTTGCGGTGTACACTGGTCCTGAATTTCCATAAAGTTCTAAAAACTTACAAAGACGATCAATTTTGGAAAGAAAAAATGATTCCTCGTTTAACAAAATTTTATTATGTTTGCGCTCTTCCCGAAATAATTGATCCCAGAAAGAGCCGATCAATGCAATTGAGGGAAACTATTTTATAATTTATACAGCTTTTTTATATTAAATGATTTACTAAACATAACATGATAAATCTTTATTTAATTACCCACCTTCTCATCCTGAGCATTAAAATGAAAAAGCTATCTACAACCAAATAGAACTAATTACCAACACTTCAGTAGGTAAAATTATTAATATTATTTTTCTCCTAAATAACTTGATTTTGGCTGTAGAGGATTTCAGATAAGAAAAGTTGTAAAGGCAAAATAATATTTCATTTAAATATAATATAATTATAAGAATACCAATAAATTGAAGTTGGATTTAACTTCGAATTGAATTTTGCTATAATTATAATATAAATTATTATTCCTCTAAAGCGAACGGATCAAAGTTGGTTAGTCTAACTATAAAGAGAGCGAACGCGGCAACTCTACGCACACAGTTACGCACGCTCCTGTGTGAGTGAAATTTGCAAACAATTACCTAAACTTGACGTTCCGCGCTAAGCGTAAACGCTCATAAGCAGACGACAACCTCTTAGGTTGAACTGCGAGATGCCATTCACATTGCACATTGTAATTATTACATTACATTACCTACCTAATTTAATGTTTGTGTTTATTTGTTTACCTACGTAATATAATGTGTTTTATTTGGTTACCCAGGTACCTAATTTTATGTTTGTATTTATTTGGTTACTCAGGTACCCAATTTAATGTCTGTATTTATTTGGTTACCTACCTAATTTAATGTCTGTATTTATTTGGTTACCTACCTAATTTAATGTGTTTATTAATATTTGCATGCTATTTTTATGGCGAAATGTGTCACTGCACTACATCTTATATTTACCATCTTTTGTACCACATTTATCGCAAATAAATAATTTTGACTTTGACTTTGTAAAGACGTTCATGCCGTTCACGAATGTCGTCCATTTTGGAACGTTGAAGCAGTCACTGTCAATGTCAAACCTGTCAAACTGTCATAATTTTTTATCTGACTTTCTCTGTTTTGTATGTAAACAAAGATCGGCCGCATTGCAATTACCCGGCTACTTGTTTAGATTACAAATTAAAGTTTTGTTACAGTTCAAATAAACCATGGGTGAACCGGGTATTATAAAAAAGTTAAGTGAAGAAGTAGTTAACCGGATAGCGGCTGGAGAAATTGTTCAGAGGCCCTCAAATGCTTTAAAAGAGTTGATTGAAAACAGGTTAGCTTATTATACTACTATAAAATGCGAAAGTTCGGATGGATGGATGTTTAATAGGCGGCTGAGAAATTTGGAATTCGGCACAGAGATAGATTATAGTCTGGAATAGCACGTCGGCCACTTTTTATACTGGTAGTACGATACGGTGGGACAATTATCTAACTCCACGCGGTACAATTATGGAACTCCACGCGGACGAAACCGCGAGCATAAGCTAGTCCTTTCATATTGTTTCAGTAGTAATCAAAGCTGATAATGTGGCTTTGTAAATAAAATGTAGTATTTTATTCTGTGTGTTTTCTTTTTCAGTTTAGATGCTAAGGCTAGCAATATTGTGATAACTGTGAAAGCCGGCGGACTAAAGTACTTGCAGGTATTCAATCTCAAACCACTTATTTCAATTAGACCATTACAGGCATATTTGAATGTCAAAAAAATTAAAAAGTGAAGCTCCCAGTCACAAGGCATAATAACTTGTGAAAGCAAAGCGTACATAGAAGACGAATGGGTAGAAGCATAGAAGCGTGAAGCGTAGAAGAATGGGCAATAAACTCCATGGACACTCTTTTAAATCAATTTTTTTTATTACAAATTGGTAATGGTATAGGCAATATGGTATGTTGCCAACAAGGTCTCTAAATAATTAGTTATAATTATTAAGATAATAAAATAGAACACTTGTTGGTAACATATCATATGAATTTAATGTTTAAATCCCTTTCAAAGTTTTGTCTTCATTCACTCCTGCATTTCTATTCATCCCTTTTCACGGTACTATCGGAAATGTTTCTTAAAAGCAGAAGACTGAGCAGGCAGAAGGTAGTAAATAAAATAATTTTACTAGTCTAGTCATACCCTCTTTATATTCTTGTTATATGATCTCCCTCTCCATCCATCAATACCCATCCTTGAGGCTTACCCCAGAATCACCCACGGCTGGGTATAGGCCTCCCCTTTCTTCTGCCACACTTCCTAGTTCTGTGCGACCTATATCTAGGTGTCTCCTGCGATTTTTACGATATCGTAGACCCAACGTGCTTTAAGAGTTTAGGCTTGAGAGTACACTCTAACAATTTATTTATGAAAATATAAATAATAATAATAATATTTATCTATTTATTTTGTTTTTTTTCAGATTCAAGATAATGGCACAGGTATCAGAAGTGAAGATCTAGAGATAGTCTGTGAGAGGTTCACCACATCCAAACTGCGGGAGTATGAGGATTTGAAGGAGATATGCACATATGGGTTCCGCGGGGAAGCCTTGGCAAGCATCAGTCACATTGCACACCTTACTATACTCACTAAGACTGCTACTGCTAAATGTGCTTACAAGTATGTATGTATGAAAAAAAAAAACAGCTATTTCCAACAAAAGTGCAGTACCTTCATGGTCAAAATGTATAGAACAGTTGTTTCTTTTTTAAATTACTGATGAAAAAGGAGTGTTCAGAATGATGTACTGAAAATGTGGTAACTGTTTGTGTGTTGGTGTCCCTTTCACCATGTATACAAAAACATTGACCACATTAGGTGTATTTATCATTTTCTAACATTAAACAGACAGCAATAGAAAATGAATACCATTTAATTTGCCAACAGCAAAAAAACCCCATAATTGTAATTAAAAACACTATCTTAGTAAATCAACAAAGGGATGGGATATGATACAGAAGCAACCAAATTTTTGTTAGAAAAACTTTCATTTCACTCTTAAATATTATAACGAAATTTTCAGAGCAGCCTATGAAAATGGAAAACTTAAAGCCCCAATGAAACCATGCGCGGGCAACAATGGCACCCAAATAACAGTTGAAGATCTGTTCTACAATGTGATAGCCCGTAAGAAGTCCCTCCGGAGCCCTACTGAGGAGTACACACATATAATGGAGGTGGTTGGAGGGTATGCAATACATAACAGCCATGTTGGGTTCACTTTGAAGAAGTTTGGAGAGAACACAGACTTGAAAACACCTATGAATTCTTCGGTTATTGAAAATGTACGGATTGTGAGTATGTTTTTAATTATGGATTAGTAATACTTCTTATGATTTTGTTTATTTGATTGTAGTCTTACGCTAAAACTCGCTTAGGTACATGGAGCAGGTGTCCGTAAGAGACGTCCTGTTAAAACTTCATGAGTTTTAGAGTACGCCCATAAAAAACCCCTCAATATTTTTCAATGAAGACACGGCAGCGTACGACTGGCGCCCCCTTATTGCTTTTTATGAAATAAAGCCGCTGCCGAGCTGCCGTTCGGTAAGCGTGTGTCGGAAACAGCCACAAGCCTAGATTACAATCCCACCGATGTAGCCATTTGACTGTCTACGTGTGGTCGAGTGAGTGTGAACATGTAGTCAAATGACTCAAATAGCTGTCATAATGTGGTCACTTGACTGTCTAGATGTGGGCACGTAAATGACGTGTAACTGTCAGGTTCCTCAACAACTCGGCAGCACATCGTATTCTATTCTTTTATTGTTTATCTTAGTTGAAGTTCAGAATTGATTTATGTGACTAAATAATTAATATCTTAGTTTACTCTTGCCCTTCAAGTATTCTCTCTCGGACTAACTCGTTGGTCTTGTATTCGCAAGTACGACTTCAGAGCATGAGGTCCTGGATTTGATTCCCAGGTCGGGCAAAGTGTTATTGAGATTTTCCATCAGAAATTTGTCTGTAGCAGCCACGGAGTTTGGATTTATGTCTGGTTGCTGGCAATAGTCTCGCTCCCTATTACATGGGACTTAAATATAACTGTTAATGTACTATTAGTGCCCATTGTATTGTATGTATAGCGGGGTGGTCTCCGCAATTCCACGTTCAAAGCGCGTATTTTGCTTCACCGCTGCCTAACGAGGATGTCATGTTATTTCTCCAAATACGTAAAAGAATGCTATCGGTATATTTCCAGATCCATGGCAACGCAATAGCTCGAGAACTTATGGAGATAGAGCTTCAGGAGCCGACTCTGAAGCTGTCTCTACGCGGATGTATTACTAACGTCAACTACTCGAATAAGAAGGGGACTATGTTACTGTTCATCAATCATAGGCTTGTGGACTCACTATGTAATAATAATTTTTGAAAGGTCAAAATTACTGTGTGTGTAGCCAACTCTTACTATTTGATGGAATGAAATGATAAGCATGTGGGATGCTCTCCAGATTTTTTTAACGTGGATCTCATTAGAGTTGGCAGGCAGGATGCTAAAGGCCCTGAGTGTCGAACAGCACCCTGTTCGTTGCCTGTATCTAGTGTTAATCCAGTAACGTAACATCATGCCCCGGGCCCTATCAGAATACCAGCTCTGTGACGTTTTTTAAATGTTACATCATCATGCTGAGAGACCTTTTGACCTCGTACAGGACCAATTTAATGTTTAATGTATATCTTATTTTTGAAATATTATCTGTGCCAGTCAGATAAATACTTTTTCTTTTCTTTCTTATCCCCGAAGACATAATAGTAGGTACACCTAATCCACATAATTGTAGATACATTTATGTATATTTTCAGCAATAAAAAAAGCCGTGGATTCAATCTACTCTACATATTTACCGAAAAGCTCACACGCATTCGTCTACCTCAGTCTCGAATTAGGTAATCTTGCCTTTTGTGTATTCTAAATTATGATTTTAATTGACACATGGCATAAATAATCATGTGTCTTCGTTTTACAGATCCAAGAAACGTTGACGTAAATGTGCATCCTACCAAACACGAGGTGCAGTTCCTATACGAAGAGCAAATTATAGAGAAGATCAAATCTTGTATAGAAAGCAAGCTGTTGAGCTGTAATTCTACCCGAGTCATGTATACACAGGTATGTTTCAGGAATTTAATACACGAATAGGTTTACTGCGCTTACTAATTTTCCATCAACAAAACTTATCTTCAATCCCTCTCACAGTTAGCATGGCTAGATCGAAATTGTTATTGGGACGCTATAGTTTATTGAAAATGACAGATATTGGGATTAGCTGTACATATGCAGGGACCTCTTTACCTGTGGATTCCATCACTGCAAGTATGCACCTATCTAATGTCCTATGTATTTTATTAAGGTAATAATAATAGCCCTCCTGACCGTATTCGGGGTTTTCGGGTTTCAGGTGATATTTTAGTGCACAAGCGAGTGCGCATACACCGATGCACACTCTCCTTCCTCACTCTCGTTTTATGGTTAAATAACAGCGTACTTATAAAGATATTTTTTTTAACATTTCAGGCCCGCTTACCAGGCGCTACAATGGTTGAAGAAATCGTCAAAAAGACAACTGAAGCCGCCAAAGCAAACCCTAGTTACATGGTCAGAGTAAACTCAGATGTACAGAAGATAGACAAATTCTTTCCCACAGTCTCTAAACCAAACGAAACAGTAGTTAACGATACTGAAATGAATATAGATGAAGAGAAAAATGAAGAAAATAGCACTACAGTACCTAAAATAGTCGTAGAAACTGCACAAGACGACGAAATTCTAGAAAATTCGATAATAGAAGAACCTAAAAATGAAAATAAAGAAAAATATAAAACCCACACAGCTTTAGACCAAGCGAATTTAAGTTATATAGATCCAAAAGAATCGTTTAAAACAAGAACATTTAAGTATGAACGAATAGAAACTAAGTTGACCAGTATAAAACAGCTAAGATTGGATGTAGAAAATAAGTGTAATACGAATTTGAGAGAAATATTAGCAAATTTGATCTTTATTGCTTGTATTGACTGTCATAAGTCTCTTATACAACATTCTACAAAGTTGTATTTGTGTGATACTACTAGATTTGCGTAAGTATCAAGTATTGTTCATTAAAGATGGCGAAAAAACTTGACTCCTTGTGCGAGACCACATCTTGACAGTCACAGGACCACATTTCGACACTCGTGTGACCACATGTACACAGTCACGTAACCACATGTTACCCAAGTGACCACATTTAGTTAGCTACGTACTAGTTTATTTCTCGCCAAAGCCAAGACAAGCTACTGATCATTCAACATCGCCGGTTTTATAAAAAAAGAGGTTTTATTCTATTTCAGAGAAGAACTATTTTACGAGACAATGCTGTACGACTTCCAGAACTTTGGTCTAATAAAGTTGTCCAGTCCACTGCCTATAGAAGAGCTGCTTGTGCTCGGGCTTAGCTCACAGGAAAGCGAATGGGATCCTGAATTGGGTGCGTATTATTACCAATAATTCGTGCTTTGATAAGTAAAAGCACGCACGGTAAAAAATAAATTGTAATAAATAAGTTCGTGAAGTTATCGAAGTGATGAGGGACCCACTGCAGGGCAAATGCCTCACGCATTTGCCCTGCAGTGGGTCAATAAATAATAATAAAGTTAGTAAACCTCCGCAGAATTTTTCCTCATGCTGATTTGAGCTACTTCAATTTGACCCTGTATTTCATGGTAGCTTATTTTTGATTACTTATGTAAAAGTGCCTGTCACGGGTCTATTTGAACAGACTCCTTAATCTCGAAAATACCTACTAATTCGATAGCTTGTTTACTGTTTGTGTGTTGTCTGTAATATTTTCTTTTTTTTTTCTTTGACAGTACTTGTTATGTAACCAACAATCTACAGACATACACCACCAACTCGAACTGGGCCAGCGTGGTGGATTACAGTTCACTCCCTCTCTCAGAGATCAGTGTACCAGCAGTGCCAACATTATAAAACTTGTTGATAAGTTTGTTTTTTTTTTTCAATGTTTCAGGTGAAATGAAAGACATGGCCCAGCAAATGGCAGACCTGCTAGTGAACAAGCGAAGTATGTTATATGAGTACTTCTCGCTTGAAATAAATGGTAGCGGTGAGCTGTTAGCATTACCGTTACTATTAGGTATGCATTGCATCATATTCTGTCTTCTAGACCAAATGTAGAAGAATCTTTTGCTTTTATTTAAATTTGATTCACTGCCAAAATAATAATAAGGTACCCTCGACGAGATCTGCACAGTGATCCTGTGGCCCTAGCACGAGTTTTGACGTTTTTCGTAACGTAAATACGTAGATTTTGAACTTCAACATTATAATTTTCGAGAATATTATATTAATTTTAAGAATTCATTCATATCTATGGATGATACTGACGGTGCTTGTTGCAAACAATATAACAAAAATGTTGTAGGATAATTTTATTGTATTTTTGATTCAAAAATCGACGTATTAACGCTAAGAAAAACGTCAAAACTTGTGCTAGGGCCTCAGATTAGGCCGAGAATCAGTACTTTTAAACGTCAAAATACATTCCAAGAAATTAAATGGCCACTTCCTATAGTTTTACCTGGGGAGTAGAATTGGGCGTATCAAAGTCTCCAACAACACGTCTGTCAATAGACACCTAACAAGAACAACCCAATAAGGTTAGAAGAAGTTATGCAAATAATTCCTGTACATTACACCGTAACGAAAAGCCCTGAACTTCCTAAATCGTGTCTTTTGCACCTAAATAAACTAGTTTTTCTCTTTACAGACGGCCACACGCCATTCATGGGCGCTCTCCCAACCTACCTGGTACGCCTAGTCACCGAAGTGAACTGGGACAGCGAAAAGGATTGCTTCGACACGTTCAGCCGACAAACTGCCATATTTTATTCACAACCAAGTCCAGACACAAACCCGGAAAGCGTGAAGGCAGAGCAATGGAGACAAGAACATGTGCTATTCCCAGCTATAAGAAGAAATTTCCTCCCGCCAGCCAGTTTTGTTCATAATGGCGCTGTGTTGCAGATCGCTAGTTTAAACGATCTTTATAAAGTGTTTGAACGTTGTTGATTTCTTGTTGTGTAGTAAGTAAAAGAAATAAAATCGTTATGTTGTTAAAAAATGGTTTTCTTTCTGTCTTATTCGGTACGAACTGGCTATCGAATTGACTTAAGTTATTCTCTTGCCTGGAGAAAAATATACATTCATGTGTACATAAACTCAAGTCTTTTTCGCATGGGGGTAGACGCAAACTACAGAACGCCACCTGCTAAGATCTTTACATACTCCTTTTGCCTCGTTTACGTTCATTCATGCAAGCCCTTTGCGAGTACTACGTACCTGACCTGTCTCACCCTTTTTGAAGAACCTCACCAATAAGGGTAGCGCTAAAAATACCCCAATACCAAGATAAATAAAAAAAAACGAAACCGGTTACACTTTCACTGGGCGAAAACAACGTTGTTCTTGCATGCTCGATAGATGGCGTTGTCGCGTTTAAATTCAAGCTATCGTTGTCTTCACTCGATTTGGTTAGGGTGCGGAGGGGACAATTTCACGTTGCAGACTATTCAAACAGACACTTAGGAAATACTAGCTGTTGCCCGCGGATTTATCCGCATGTTATTTTTGAAATGTTGCAGTCGTCGAGACTAAGCAACTTATCATACTCCTAGCCGAACCGGTTTTCATATGAAAAATCACCCCGCAACGGGTAACGGGGTTATATTCCCCAAAATCATTGCTTTAGCAGGGATGCTTACGTCGTAATACTATCTGTTTGCAAATAGCCTGATCGATCCGTCTAGGTGTTTGAGCTATGCGTTGATTGATAGCGATATAGTCAGTGTATGTCTTGTGCATGCGTTGCAATGACTCATTTTCAGGAACCTGCCGTTCGATTTCTGAAAAAAAAGCACAGTTACTGTTGTTCGTAACCTGGCTTATGTAAAACAACTGTGCAAAATTCCATCAAAATCGGTTTTGGGAGTCTATAGGGTATCAAATAAAATCAAATCGAACGGTACGAACAGACATTGATTTTTATTTAAATAGATGATGCAAATCTTGAAGTTCGTCAAGTCAGGCATACAGAATCTTCCGAAACACCCAAGTTTTTGCTCTGTATTGTTAGTTTTTAGCTTGCTGGTTAGTGGAGCTACCAAGGGTATTTTTTTTCTGCGGTTTCATAACAAAACTAGCTTCTACGTTCGGTTTTGACCTCTCGTCTGTCAGTTCTGTCACCCACGTACCCTGTGCATTATTACTACGGGTTAAAACATTATAACTTTACGCCTGTAATTAACGAAGTGTTAGGCAGAGGTGTACCTAATAGTGCATCCACATTTCGCCAGTTATGTTGCCCATGTAATAGGGAGCGAGCTTATTACCATTACCCGGGTACAGATCGAGACTCCTAAAACTAAACCAACGAGACTGTCCGGGTTAAAAAAGCTGGAACAATGGTCTCTTGATCCTAGCAAACTTTTAGGAGACATAACATAACATCACGCCTGTAATGCGCAAAGGGTTAGGCAGAGTACCTAATGGTACTTCTACATTGCGCCAGTTATGTTTTAAGTCTCATATCATAGGGGACGAGCCTATTGCCACCAGCCGTGCACAACGTTTAGGAGACTTGTGCCTCGTATATTCGGATATAGGACTCGGAAATAAAAGAGATATTACGAATTAATGTTATGTATTAAAAATATTCGTATTAGTTAAATTACAAGGCAAATCAAACATTGCGCATTAAACAAATGATTACATTCTTATATTAAATATATTTCACTATCATAAACACATACTACATACTTTCATACACGCAATGTAACTGTTTGTAAAACAATATAAGAGAAATAATACTTTCACTCTTACAAAGGAAATTCTAGTACGACGCTGACGCCTCTTATAAATAGAGATTTTCGTCTGGAATACAGACCTATGCACTCGGATACGTATTAATTTGACCAATAATTATAATTTGTGTTAAGGTGGAAACGCCAGGGTAGCCCGCGAAATTCAAATTTTCTTACGTTTTTTGCAATTTACCGGTCATTGGCAGGCTGTACATTGAACAAAATATGATTCGCGGCTGTAATAGGTATTTAGTTACAGAATTATAATCATTAAAATCACCAATACAACCCTCAAAGTTCATACATAAATATATATGAACAACACATCACAACACAACATCTCTACAAGAATAATGTATCCAAGATTTTTTGTAAAAACATTATGATCTAAAAGAGTGTCCATGGAGTTTCTTGCCCATTCTTCTCCATAGAGATCTACGCTTTGGAATGGGCAACTACAGTACTTTCACAGTTATTATGTCTTGTGACTGGGACTGTAGCTTCATTTTTTATTGCTGTCTTTGTTTCGACAATTCAAAGTGTCTGTAATTGGCCTACTTGAAATAAATGCTTTGATTTTGATAATAAATAAAAATATAAATAGTTTATTTTCAGACAAATAAGTCCATAGAACAACCCCATTGAATGACTTAATCATGAAATAGTTATATATTATGTAAATTTCAAAAAACGTACGAATATTTGAATTTCGCGGGCTACCCTGGCGCTTCCATCTTAAAATATGATTTGCGACCATAACAAATATGGCTTTACAGAGATATAATCATTCCATAATCCCATTGAATGACTTTTTCATGAAATAGTCATTGACTGGGATTAAATGAACTTAAGAGGGTTGGATTGACGATTTGAATGGCTATTATTCTGTGACTGCATGCGTGTTACGGTCGCAAATCATATTTTGTTTAACATAAAGCCTGACACTGTCCTGCAAATTGCAAAAGACCAAAGAAAAGTTAGAATTTCGAGGGCAACCCTGGCATCCCCCTTAAGATAATCATGTATATGATTGAGGGACCTCGCGTACACAACCATGACTACGAATTTTGGCCGCAGAAGTTTCGACCAGGCAGAAAGTTTAGTCGCACAATCGGGCGTTCGACCAGTTTTGTTCATGATAGCGGCCGGTAGTATGTGAGGGGCCTTAGACCCCCGAGTTTGTTTCGTTATTTCTTCTCAGGGGTAGTTGTCAGATACGAAGTGTCGACTATCTTTTTAGTTAAGAGCGTGTACGCCGTACGGCATTTCATACAAATTTTTAAATCCTTATTTTTCGATATGACTGAACCGATTTTAATGAAACTTCATACCCATAAGCAGGATACATAGGTCTAAAAGGTTAGTAGAAAACATCTTAGCAAAATTGAGCTACAGTTAAATTAGACCGATTTTAATTTTTCCATAGAAACAGAAATTTCCAACTATCTTTTTTTAAATAAGACATTTCGAAAATGTTTTCTACTAACTTTTTAGACCTATGTATCTTAGAAGTTTCATTAAAATCGATTATGTCATATCGAAAACTAAGGACTTGAAAATTTGTATGAAGTGCCGTACGGCGTACACGCTCTTATCACTTTCGGTACTAAGCACCGAGCATATGGGTCGAACAATGATTCGTTCGTGGCCGCACAACCCGCCTCCCAAGTCGTTGCTATAATAATTGACTAAATTGGATTTTACCCGAGTGCATATAGCCTGGATACATTTTGTTTACATTACATTTTCATTTTGTTTTGCTATCAAGGAATAAATATAAAAGATTCACTTGTTTTCCATTTCAATTCATTTGATACGTACATTATTTCATAAAAGGCAAATCTTCGCAATAACAAATGCGTTTAAATGCTTTATCCTAACGACTCACATTATTGTGAACACACAACACAACTATATGAAAAACTATGATTTTTAATTTGTGTTTTTGGAAGTTCGTATTTCATGCTAAATTCTATCTTATTCTGATATTTCTAGCGTTTATTGCGCTTCAAATCTATAGTGTTTATTTCATTGTCTGAAAACATACTTACTCCCACGATACATGGAATAGTATTCGTTCAAATATATTTTTTTTAAATATTCGGGCAATGTAGAATAGGCCTAGAGGCACATTTTTTTTTAGTTCATTCAGTGCGGGTCTTTAGCTGCTAGCTGGAACCGTGCAAATAATCGGTTTAGTTTAGTTATTAGTAGAGAGACTCTTCGCACGGTTCTATAACTAAAGACTCGGAGGCAATTGTAAGTTTTAAAATTAAGGCTCTTTTTGTTTTCAACCGGAAGATTCAACATTAAAGCTATCGTTGACAATGTTATAAATATCAAAATACATACAAAAGACACACAAACGGATAACGTAATACTGAACGAAACGCTTTTATAATATCACTTATTACTACGCAATAGACAATTTATAGAAAACGTCTTATATATTGCTTAAATTATTGCTAGCAACACTGAACTTGGTAGATGGACGAGTTAAAAAAAAATGTTATAATCTCACAAAAAGACAATGCTGGCTTCCTTTAAGCATAATTATCTCGAAGTAACGTTTGATGTAAGTGTCTTGTTACATTGGACTAAGAAATTGAGGGTGCTCGAGAACAAACAAGGTTCGATGTCCGATCTGTTGTTGGATTTTGCTGTCAAGGTGCGTCCAAACTGCGAATGCGAACATTCGTTTGTGAGCGTTCACTTGGGTATGGAAAAGCCAATGACCAAAATGTTTGGAGCATTGCAACACCAACAAAATTTTGGTAATTGACTTTTCATACTGGTTCGGAACGTGCTCGTTGGAACATCTCAACCGAAACCATTCAAAACTGCTCGCAAACGTAATACGTATATACGAACGTACGCGTATGTTCGCTAGCGCAGAATAGTTCGCAATGTGGATGAAACTTGAGAAAATAGTTTATAGCACTCGAGATTAATTCGTAAGTCTAAAATTTCAGGACAAAAATACTAAAGACAAGATGGATGGTGCTGAAGGTAAATAGCTAGGTTAGGAAGACAGCAATCACTGAGATGGCTGCTAATTTTGATTTATGGAATAAAAAGACCCTAAAGAAATTGTTATAAAGCCCTATTTACATTGGTCAAGTACAATGGCGAGTACCTAGACAGTGGCTGTTTACTCGCTACTGTCCGATCGGTTTACACCACTGTCCTTACCCACTGTACTTATCTACTTCACTGAACACTTGACCAATCGGGCTTCTGAGCAGGAGAACATTGACTTAAGGAAACATTTTATAGTTAAAGCACTTGACAATATCCTTAGTATAATATAATTATCAATATAAATAAGTGTTAGTCGTCGTTATAAGTGATGTAAGCGTTGAGGTAATCTCCGGGCGCTTGCGCTTCGTAAGCCAGCAACTTGTTTGGCGGCGGCAATATCAGCGGAGTCGACATACCCGCTGTCTCCAACTCCTGGAACAAATACATGTTTTGATAGTCAGACAAAAATCTTAACGTAACATTAAGCATGTACACATTTTGCCAGTTATGTTTAAGTCGGATTTAAAAGTGGGAGGGAATATTGTCATCAACTAAGCACAAATTGAGGTTTCGGGCTGCTATTGAGAAATTCCTGATGTAAAAATCAATAACTTCTTTGCCCGACCTAGGAATCGAAGCCAAGACCTCATGCTCACTAGTGGGGCAGTTTATGTGTGCAATAAATTTATTTATTTATTTATTAAAACTTTATGCACAAGTAAAATTTGTACAAAGGCGGACTTAATGCCTTGGGCATTTTCTATCAGTCTACCTTAGGGCGATGCTGAGACAATACACAGTAGGTGCAATAACAGAATAGAAAATACTAGAAAATATTATATTTTACGATACCATGAAGTTTTGTCACATCAGTAGGGTTTTGTTTAATACAATACAAAAATGCTTTGAGTTTGAATTACCTTGCGTCGCTTCCGATTCTTCTTATTCCAGGGCGCGTAAGGTATCTTGAGGTGGACGGTTTGTATGTGCAACTTGACGGCGCTGCTCTGAGTAAAGCGACGGTTGCAGTGCTGGCATTGAAATCGCTTCTCACCGGTGTGGACCTGTCAAGGTAAAAAGGCAGATTTATACCAAAACAGGCATATAATTGCATCAAATTGGGTGAATCTAAAATATTTAATTAGTAATATTTTCTTGGAAAAAAAACCTCTTCGGTGGTCTGTAGGTTAACTTCAACGAGGTCAGTTTACATTGATCAATTATTATAGATTTTTACAATTTAAAACAGGCTCCCTTCAACGCTGGTATTCAGTGATATAAGGCAGCATTATGGGTATGGAGCAAGAAATATGGGCACGGGGTGGGAATGTGTGCGCTGTGGGTAGGGCAAGAAAAAGGAACTGTTTAAATGTTAAACTGGGACTGGAAAAAGTGGAACTGGGACTTAAGTTTTGGACTGGGACACGTTACTGGTTACGTAGAAATGGAAATGTGTTTTAACATTATACTTACGACAAGATGTCTGTCTCTGTTGCTGGGCATGTTGAACCGACGGTCGCAGTGCGGACATCCGTACGGCTTCTCGTTAGTGTGTGTTCGCATGTGGACTATCAGGTTCGCGTATTGCTGAGGAAAATACAAGAATAACTGTAATCTTAAATGAAAATAAAGGGAATGAAATAAATCGTAGTTTCTGTAGGCTCAGCAGATATTCAAGCTATCATTAAACATCTTCTACTGGAAATAAATTGTACATCAAATTGGTTGAGTTAGGTAGACATATTGACAGACAGATGAGCGCTAGACGTTTTCATATGTTTTTTTTGGCTGCAACTTCTTGTATACGAGCAAAAAAACATGTGAAGCGTTAACGTTAGACATCATGTTAGGCCACATGGATAATTTGCAGACTTTTTGTGAGTGGAGAGGCTTGGTCGATTTCCTCTATGACGGGAAATTGGCCTTAATAACGAATATTTTGATTAAATGGCAATAGGCTCGCCCCCTATCACATGGGACTTAAACTTAACTGGCGGAATGTGCCTAACCCTTCAGGGATTACTGGCGTGATGTTATGAGTGTGTGTGTGTGTGTTTAATTTTGAGTAAGTGGTATATTCACCCTGGTGGTATGTCCGCAGACGTCGCACATGTAGCGCTTGAGGTACTCTGTGTCTGGGTGCTCCGACTCGTAGTGCTTGCGCGCTTGCACGTCGTTGGATAGGAACTTGCCGCACTGGAACAATAAAATAATTATTAATTACTAGCTGACCCGCGCTACTTCGTCTGCGTAAACTTTGTGATTGATGCTCCGTTCCTATTGGTCGCAGCGTGATGTTATACAGCCGTTAGCCTTCCTCGATAAATTGGCTATCCAACACTAAAAGATTTTTTTAATTCGAACCAGTAGTTCCTGAGATTAGCGCGGTCAACCAACCAAAAACACTCTTCAGCTTTATAATATTATAAATATAGTACAGATGAGCTACTACTACATACTGTGGGGTCGAAAACCCACCTTAAAATCAAAACGATAAAAAAAATGCATTTTTAATATTAGAATCCCATCTACTCTACTGAATGTAGAATGCCTCAGTGTGAATTTTAAATATCAGCCTTCTATTAGCTGCTGGGTGTTGACCAAGATTACAACAACCTATCATTTAAAAACTTGACTGAAAATACTTCTAGAATAACTTAACAACTAAGAAATTCTCTAAACTTTGTTATTACATATTGAGATATTGATATATGGGAATGATGATAGTTAATAAGCACACAAAAAGTTCATTTCATAAGGTTACAAGTGCTTAAAAAGTAGTTAAAGTCGCATAGTTACCACTTCACAAGTACTAGAGGTGGTGAGTCCGTTGTTGACGATCTCGGAGCAGGCGCCGCGTCGCGGTCGGCCTCGGCTGCGGGGCTCCTCGGACTTTGTGCGACGTGACGGCTTGATAGACCTCGAATAAAAGTTACCAAATCACTTTTGTGCAAACAGGGACGGAACATTCTTTCCTTGGTATATTCAAAGTGTCAAGAATAACAAGAAACGAATGCTTTTGCTTAATTCTTGGTTCCATGTACCTTTGGTCTAGCAACTTAAACATAAGTGGCTAAAAGAGCGTGTACCTCTGCACCACTACTTACTCCTTCGAGAATACAGACGAGTTGTGATATTATTATTCTCTTTATTTATTTCTAAATATTCCTTAAATAACAATATAAAAATATATAAAATTTTGCACACCGGTATCGGGAAGAGGTTCCAAGCTACCGGCGGTCAGGGCTCCAGAGAAAGGAACCTCCTAACAATACGAGCCGTGTCCAGGAGTACCGCGCACCGAATCAAGCCCTTGATCCAGCTGCCTAACGAGAGCCTCCTCAGGTACTGGTCGAGGCTCCTGGCAATTAAGCCATTGGCTGATACGTCTATCGGCACAATGATCGCCGAGTCTGCATTGTACTCACAGGTTAGTAGTAGCATGTTTGTACGAGCTGCCGAGATGGGTAGTGAAGGCAGCGAGCGACATAAACTGTATCTCGCAGTCGGCGCAATAGTGAGGGTCGGCAGTGTTCAACACCATCTTGTTGCTTAGTTCTATTTCCTGCAAATTGTCAGGAACGCATTAGCGAAGATTCCAGAAACAAAAAAAAACAAGGCTTTTGTAAGGATCTTATGGCCAGTCAAGGTAAATTGGCACAATGGCAACTGTTGTGCCGGATACATTTCTGTTGCGTCATTGGCTTACAGATGTGGTGTTATGTTATGATTAAACGATTCTGTGCGGAGGTCTTTGTAGCAATCTTTAGTGCCTGGCGTCGAACAAAAATTCCGTGATACAAATATCGTTTTCGCCGAGTTTTTTATGTTTTAGTTTTGTATCTTCTCGGGCATCATACGCCATACGCAATACATTTACATGGTGCCTGTGCGGCATCATCCGCACGGAATCGGTTAAGGGAATGACCACACTTATCGACGCGGTTTGAACCGGTCAGAATGAGCTTTATATCCTTGCAATAAAAAAGCTACAAGCTTGTGCAACAAGCAAGTGTACGTAGATAAAGGTCCCGTGGCTAAACTACTGGATATATATTCGAATGATTTTTTGTACGCAGACTGGGAACCTCATGAGATATACGCAGTTTAATTTATTGTCGTGGTGTCGCCGCCACCCTGTATACTTTCATATGCAGTAAGTAAACAGCTGTTCGTTTGTAATTACAAACAGACATTTTTCAATTGTATTTATTTCTGTAGATAATGAATTAACTTTGATTAAGTTACAGTTGTTTATTCTAGCATCTACGATGAACAAACGACAAAAACACTAAATAATCAGATATTAAGGCGGCAAGATTAACATCTTAAATAATAACATATTTAACGCCCCAAGGACAATGTCCTAAACAATAACATGACTTACCTCCTCAGAATGAGTAAGTTGTTTGTGACAATACAAGCCCGAATCGCTCACAAAACTATGTCCGCAAATAGTGCATAGACACATGGACGGATGCTTTATTCTAATATGAGTTAGACGCGTTGAAGCCTTCCTGTAAACATTGAAAATTCTTCCATTAAAGTACCGAATAATGAACTATATTTCACGTTAAATAGAGTTGGAAATTATTTGAACAGAAAACTGGCGATGGTGTGCGTTCGTGTATGCTACTTCCAACTTAATTTCAGGTCTGTTTTAGTTCATTATCTATTGTGCTGAATAAGATATTGTATAAATAATGACTTACATGAATTCTTTCTTGCAATGAGGACACTCGTATGTCACGTTTTTATGCCATCTATAATGCATGTGAGCTTGACCTCTGAAAAAAAAAAACACACGACGTATTGAATTTTATTTTTAACAAGTTTTGATACTTCGACACATCACTAGGTATGTACATTGCCTCCCAGCAGAGTGTGGGTGGGTTGCTAGCTAACAATAAACAAAATAAAAACTTCGACTTTTCGAGTAGCACTCGAAAACTAGTAATAATATAGCATCAGAAAGAATGCGTTCCTTGCGAAGCATGCATATGAAGCATTTACGAAAAAAACTTTTTTTGCAAAAAATTTTACCCATTTTAGTTATCGCATCACATACAAATCCTTGTCAAGTATCTATTTCGCAATTTCTTTTACTTGGATGACATATTTTTTTCAGCAATTTTGATTTCAAAACCAAATTGCAGAACCGATTTTGATGAAATTTCTATGGGACCAACCGGGAAGTAGATTCATTTAGATAAAAGAAGAATTTTTCAAATCGGTTCATAAATGACGAAGATATGAGGTAACAAACACAAAAAAAAAACCGAATTGAGAACCTCCTCCTTTTTTTGAAGTCGGTTAAAAATGAGTTCATACGAGAACGTTGCGGTTTAAAAGATGTAGTCTTCATTTCTTGTGTGGTTAGTGCCTAACCTGGTGTTCGAGGTTTTATGCCGCTCATGGGCCTCTGGCTTGGCTTTACATGCCGTCGAGGAATATCTCTCAGGCATGCTGGTTTCCTCATGATGTTTTCCTTCACCGAAGCAAGTGATAATTCTATAATACGCACATGATTCCGAAAAATCAGAGACATTCAAATATTAACGAGCGATAGACGGGTCAAGACGAAGAAGATCGTAACCCAAATCTTGTTACAACTTGGTAACAAATAGTTCTGTGTAGTGTCACATGCCCGCTTGTCAGGTCGCATTCGTCAAAATCGAAAACGAAAATGTTCGGGATCTAAATTTTTGTATGAAAATATTCCCAAAGTCCGCTCAATAAGTCTTTTTAAACTCTGCGAAAAATCATTCTTGCTTGTCTTGGCTTCGAACTCGAGACCTATGCCTTGGCAGTCCGACGGTCACACAACCAGGCTGTCGCTGCTTACTAAAAGAGGAAACAGGCCTCCACTCTTACCAGTATCCGTTTAATATTGAAATAACAGGATAGAAAATAATTACCTATTACAACACACATAGCTGCACAGCTGACAGGAGTATTTGAACAAGTGAGTGATGTTCATATGTTTGTAGAGCTTTCTCTGATCTTTGAAGTGGATCTTGCAGATGTCACACTGCAAGGGACCTGATTGTGCCTGAAAATAAGGAGAGAAATATATTTTCACATGTTTTCCAACTTTAGCGATTCGAAGAAATTAGAAAGCCACAGCTAAAGTCGCCGTTAGGCCGAATATACGTTGCCACGGTTACACCGTTACAATTAAGAGCGTTTACGCCGTCCATGCGCTGTTTGACTCCAAAACAGTACTTTTCAAACCCTTTAATACCAGCAACCCTTTATTTTACAAAAATGATAATTACTAATAACTTTAGGAAATTTCGTTGTCTCAATAGTTGGGGAGAAAAATATTTCAATTAATAGAGTATTGGTAAATTGTATCAAGATAACTCAACAGAGGTTTTCTTAATTTCCCTTTTAGCGTCAGTTTCGACGCTCTAATTAAAGGAAACCACTGGCAAACCTAATTAGTTTTTTTTTTTTACCTATTGCTAAGATCCTAAGGAATATAGTTGGAGAAGAAAATTTTTTGATTTAGGTTTCTTTATATAAGAAATTAAAGTTCAAACAATGTAAAATATTAAGGAATTAAAATGATTTTTTCACCGATATATCTTACTTGATTTAATATAATAATAGCATAATATAATAGAAGAACATATGCTTTAAAACATCCAATTTAAAATTTCAAATAATTTACAGTGATTATTTTTCTATAAATATTTGAAAACTACTATAAATCACTGCGCGCGAGCAATTTCAAATCAGACCGCCGCGAGGCTTTCTAGAGAGAGGACATGTCGCTCGGCGCTCTGCCTGACCCGAGTTGACCTTAGTCGTACTTGGAAGGATAGCGGACGTTTATAGTGTGATTAAAAAATCTTGGTACTTTGATGATTAAATTTTTTTATTATTATTTTTGATGACTGACAATATTTTTAGTGACAACCAATATCTACCCAATTTTTTTACATACGAATTTTATTTATTAAAACTTTTACTTATTTTTTTGTAAATAAGAACATAAATTGTTTTTAAAGTTAACGCCAACCTATTGTATTTCCCTCATAAGAGGTGTCACTAAGAGGAACATCGCGTCAGGTTAAAATATAATATAAAATAAACGTAAGTAAATCCGTATAAAGTGATTTATTTGAACAGAATAAGAAATATTTATTAATCAGTCACAAATCAATAATAATTAACGAAGTTCGGTTTCTTTCTAAAGTTTAGATCAACAAATTCATGTTTGAATAACTAAAAAACGACTTTAATATTAATCATAATTATAGCTATACTTGCAATATATTATTGAATACTTATTTTATGCACTCGTACTTTAGTAATCCGTGTACGTTCAAATTCAAATTCAAATTAAATTTTACTACAACAATTGCACTCGAACGGATCATAGTGGGTTAGTTTGACTATACCGCAAGAGAACGCGCCAGCGCTATGCACACAGGCACGCGCGCTTTTGTGTGCGTAAAAAATGCATTGAATTACCTAAACTTGACTTCGCGCGATAGACGTAAACGCTCTTAACAAAGCATTACAAACTTTATATCAATTGTGTAGCGTACAATTCAGATTAGAGTTGCCACCTACGAGAATTCCCGAGAATGCGCGCGAATTCTCAGGAAGACGCGCGATTTGGTTTTAGGCCAATCTAGTTTGTATGGTACACAATTAAAATAAAGTTTATTATGCTTAGTAATATTTCGTTACAGTAATTTGCTTCCATTCCATTTCCGTGGCAACGTAAATTGAGTCTTAGCTCAAGTCGCTTGGGCTTTCATATACCTTTGTACCCTGCACTGGATGAATTTTTGGGCATCGACAATCCAAAAGCGTGAGGAGAAAAATCCATAGTGATTTTCAACTTTTGGCACAGAGCCGAGAGTAGAAAATACAGGGCGCGGTAAAAAAAAATTAGTTAGTAAAAATATCCCTGTGCGACATGGGCGTGAAGTACAGGGTTGTTTCCTCAAAAAGTTATAGTTGGAACAGATAACAATCAAACCTTTACTAACTTTTAACTTTTAGCTCTAGAAAAGTATGAATGAAAAAAAAAATTAAAAATGGTCAACAACATTTATACTCACGGGATCATGTTTCTTCATGTGCTTATTATACGTCTGCATACCCCTAAACCCTCTATAACACAAATTACACTGATACCTCGCTGCCTGAAAGTTCCGTGACTGTTGTCTTTCTTGGACCAATCGGTACTGTTCTTCATGGCCAATAGGGGAGTAGATGAGGAAGTCTTCAGGCAATTTCCTATTCTTTTTAACAGGTTTTAAGGTAACAACTCCTTTGACACGCTTGCCACCGCGTGTTTGCAACCATTTCGGACGTGATTCGTACCAGTTGGCGTTTTTTTTGCTACCGTTTTGTAAATGAGTCCAGATGTAGTGCTGTTTTGCTGATGATCTGGAATATTATTTGTTCCGGTTAGAATTTAATTTATTCTATGATGTTTCTTTAATTATTATTACGTAGTTCATATACCGCAGAATTGAAGTGGGAGTGGATTGGTTCAGCCCACCGTTTACCCAATAAGCTCTGGGCCGGAATAACCACTATGTACGGTACCCTGACAGGCAGATGGCGTCACGGGAATCTATTCAAAAGATAGCGGGACAAGCTGGACAAAATTATTTGACAACTGTACAGTAGCCCTGGAGCGAAACAGCTCGAAGTCATGGGATGGCTTTTATTCAACAGTGGAATTATATGGGTTGCCAGTTACCAGGATTTAAATGCAAAATACATGTTATAGGCCTAATGGTTAATGCCTTTCTAAGTCCACGCTTGTGTTCAGATTTTTTATGACAGCTATATATCATTAATTATGGTTTCTTTGATGATTACAGAAACAGCATGACATGCAAGGTTTGTGGTCATCTTGTTCCCAGTTAGTATTGAACTAATATTAGATTAGATTTAAACTACTTACCTATCGAAACTGACTTCAGGACATTTTCTACACAAATATTTAAACAGATGTTTATCAGTCATATGAGTTTTTAACAAAAACTCAGTTTTATAGTAATACTGGCAGAGTCCACAGTGATAGTTGCCACTTATATGCTGAAAAGAAATGGAAAATAATTAGTGATTGTTAGGGGTGAAAGACAATAGTTTGTTATTAAAGAAAAATCTACAAATTTTATACACATTTTTTTTTTTACATTATATGTTTAATCTCGACATGAATGATGTAACCGAGACTTTATAACAACCTAATGATTTAAAAGAGTGTCCATGGAGTTTCTTGCCCATTCTTCTCCATAGAGATCTACGTTTTCGAATGGGCAACTACAGTACTTTCACAAGTTATTATGCCTCTGTGACTGGGACTGTAGCTTAGTTTTTTTTTTATGTTTTGACATTCTAAAGTGCCTGTAATGGTCTAATTGAAATAAATGCTTTGAGTTTGAGTTTTTACATTCTTTATTTTGGAGACATGTTGACTGTCTACAGTAATCTTGAAATTGTTTTGCATGCAAGAGAAGCTGACTCTGTACTCAATGTTCCAAAATTAAAATTTCAAGATAAACCCTCACCTTATCATGCATCCGTAAATGTACTTTCATTCTTTCCTCATTGTTATATGCTTTATTGCAAATCTCACAATGGTATTTACCCTGTGTGAACATTTTGTACACCTCAATCGCAGCTTTAGCCTCTTTTACAGAAATAGGGATTAATGTGGCATATTCTTCGTCCATATCCGTCCCATCAACAGGGGTATTGTCAGCATTAAGTGACAGTGACAATTCAGGAAATTTGTCAATGTCCTGATCACTATCAAAGTTATCATTATCCAAGAATGAATCTGGCATTCCAGAGTCTTCTGTTATACCGCAGGCAAAGCCACTGGACTCATCTTTGGCTACTTCATCCTCAACCGGTACTTCCTCATGTTCCATTTCATCAATGTCTGTTTTGATTTTTTCTTCAGTAAATTCCAACTCGTTAGGATTTGTTATTCCATCGAAGGTGAAATCCGAAGTGAGTGTACTGCAGTGAAGTACAGCTATTTTATGTTTGGAAGAATTACACCAATCAATACGGTTTTGTTTATTCCACTGGAAGGTCACTTTTTCATAGTGAGTTTTATCTAAAGACATGTACGATAGGCGCGGCATGATACCAAGATGCTTGCGGTTTAAATCTTCAAGATTTGTTTGCCTAATCTGTAAAGTGGAAATGGTCATGTTTAATTCCCAACAATATGTTGGATATTTCACGATATGTATTTTTTACTGTTTTCAATTAATTTACCTCTTCGTTTCTGCTTAGAATTTCTTTCAAAGCGAAATGAGCTCGGTGACATTTATCGCGAAATCTTTTGAAATTTCGCACAACCGCTGCACACTGAAAACATAAATAATCCGGCATGCCATCACCGTGAGAAGTCTGTAAATAACAAAAGCAATTATATATTAGAACTAGCGAATTAATAAATCAGAATATTTATATATTTTATAATAGAAACGGACATAAACAATGCATACCTTAATACCAGAAATCAAATGGAATTCATGTCGTAATTTACCACAGTTCATGCTAAATAATTTGACATTTGTGCTGAAACACACCATACATGCTTTCAGATTGTACATTATGATAATATTTATCTCATCGTCTCTTATAAATCCAATTTTCTAAATAATTACGGCCCCAAGCATTTTGTTTGATTGAGTTGACATTTGACAAAGAAACTAGTAAAGTGACGTCTGACAGGAACGACTGACGTTTGTGATTTCACATGGGCATGGAGGAGAATACAGTTTTTTTTATAGAAGGAATGTTTGTTTATGAAGGTAGGCGCCAGAGTAGCCCGCGAAATTCAAATTTAAAACTCTGTAAAGATATGTATATAAAGCATTACTGTACATACGGTAGTAATAGGAATTACACAGTAGGGTGATGACCAGGCACAAAAACGTGGAAATAACATTACAACAGCCTCGCGGTCAGCGGACCCCAACAATACCCCCCCTCCCCCCCGGTGACATCATAATTATTGTGTGAGACTTTGACTAACTTTCATCGACTGTATCTCCGTTAATATTGAGCTTGAAAATCTAGTGCACCAACGAACTTTTAGGAAAGGACATCACCCAGATCAGGCTATTTTCAAAAGTGGCCGCACAACAAAAATGCCCAATCTGGGTGATCACAGATATTTTGTGATTGAATAACTTCTCGGTGGATTGACTTAAGACTTTGATGTACTAACAAAAAAGGTTTATTATGTTATGCACTAACCAAATAATAATTTTATCTTTGTTGGCCGGCAAAAAAAAATTTGCCAAATCTGGGTGACCTCAGATATTTTGTGGTTGAATAACTTCTCGGTGGATTGATTTAAGACTTAGGTGTGAAATAAAAATGTTTAATAAGTTATGCTCTATCCAAATAATAAGTTTATTTTTGTTGACTTTTGAAATTAGCCCAAAAATGTATAAAGTGTGGGTGATCTCCTTTAATGTTCTTTGACGTTTTGGTCCAACGCGATACACAAAATATGCTAGGTTTAATAGATATAACCGAAAAACTGAAAAACTCACAAAACGAGGTTTTTGTCCCCCCCCCGCGCCTGAGTTAGCACAGGGTCTTCGAGGTCGAAAACTTAGGATAGTCTTCCTAGTACCCCCAAACAACCTGTTAAAGTTCCATTAACTTTGAAATACTTTTCAGGTAACTCACCCATTTCCGACATGTCGACTGGATTACTAAGAAAATTTAAATTTTGCGGTCTATCCTGGCGCTTTCACATTAATCGGAAATTAAATAATAATGTCGCTCCCTTGCTCTCAACTGTGACAATACACCCCGCTCCGTGCACCCCCGCACGAGTTTTAGCGGACGTCATTGTACGAGTACTACCTAAGGATTTCATTAAAACAGCATCTTTGAACTCAATAGTGAGATTTATTTGTCTTAATAGCTGGCATGATTGGCAAATTCTTTCGTTCAATATACATCGTGGACTTAATTAGACCTTGTACAAAAATCAAAATAATCCGACGTAGTGAACAAAAACGTAGAAAAAACGGCGGGCTTACTTCAAAACATAGAATTCAGAATCGAATCAAATAGAAATGAACTCGATCTTTGGGAGCAAGCCTCCAGTCTGTACCTATTCAATAGTCCTACTTTAAAATATTGGTGTTACAACTTTAATAAAACTAAAAAAACTGATATAAAAAGTGTTAAAAAAAATGTAACAATCACAACCTTAGCGTCTTTCATCGTGAAAGTTAAGGTAAGGCATCTGACCCACTGCCGACGAAGACGCGACTAGCTCAATTATTTTCCTGATCAAGAAACTAGATACCTATTATTAGTTCTTTCTCTACTTATTATTAGTTAGATGCTGGCGAGAATATCTAATTGTTTCTAGTTGCTCTAAAAGTTTTTAGTTGCTAGCTCTACTCATTTTAGCTATTAGTCGTCGGCAGCGGGAAAATCAGTAGCTTTTAGAGTGTTTGGTTTGGCACTCGAGTGAATGTTCCTTTTTTGTTTAATTCTAAGTTCACTTTCGATTCATTTTGTGTTCGCACGTTTCACTTCGAGTAAAAGACGCCGTACGAAATAAAAAAATGAACAGAAAGTGAAGCGTCTGATTTCGACATAAATAGACTCAAACACGCAGTCTAGAGGAGGCGACAATTAGCAATCCCCCGTAGGTAATTCTCCAAACAAAACCCAGTGCTTGTTTTTGACCCAGATGAGTAAAAACAACGCGTAAGTATAGGTAGGTCCATAAAGAGAGCAACCCGGCAGTGCTTGGGCGCAGCTTGTATTAATTTAAAACCTTTATTGGTAGAGTTCCATACACTTGCTACAGTCCTTTGTTGTAGATAACTTTCGTCGACTTGGGTGATAACGCTAATGCCTTTTTCTGAAAAGTAATACAAGTTTTTAGTAAAAACCTTTAACTTACTCACAGACAATTTACCACCTATACCGTACAGAGAGCATTGAAAAGGATTTTTGAAAATTCATCCTCTAATGGGGGACTCCATCTATCTAAATAGAGTCGTGTCCGACCGAAAGACGATTTCTGGTCGAAGCCGAATACGATTAATCGGCCACACACATCAAGAACCGAAGTAAGGAAGCGATTATGAACATGTATTTGTAACCGAGGCTGAGGGCTGCAAATCGAACAAAACGTGTGTGAAATGTGTCATTAAGGTTTTCAAATTGATATTGATTTAAAAATAATAATAATGTTCACGAAATTGTTTAATTTGATTTTCCAATTAATCACATTTTTTATGAGATGCGGCGTGAAAAATCAATTTTCATAATGTAGTCCATGACTTTGTAATAAGTTTCATACTTTTTTTGAAAGCTGAAAGGATATTTTTCTAGTAATTTGTACATCAGGCGTAGTGATATTTTTTTGCACTAGACAAAATTTTTTATGAAGTGATAGCAAAACATACAAAATAAAAAATGTTGGAGATCTTTCCAAAGTTTTAGGCATTTTTGAACTTTTAATTATTAACAAAGATCTGCTACGGCATCGACTATGATAGTAACTTAAATTTCAGTCCAGTCGCGCCGTAAATCATTTTTAAATTGGCTTCAAATGATTTAATCTGAGATTTTCATAAAACATAAAATCGAATTAACTCAAAAACTACTGAATTTCCCTAGAACATTTGGTGGCTTAAGGTAAGCGCCAGGGTAGCCCGCGAAATTCAAATTTTCTTAAGTTTTTTGCAATTTGCCGGTCACTGTCAGGATGTACATTGAACAAAATATGATTCACGGCTGAAATAGGTATTTAGTTACAGAATTGAAATGACTTTTTCACGAAAAAGTCATTCAATGGGGTTGTGTGAACTTTGAGGGTTGTATTGATGATTTTAATGATTATAATTCTGTAACTAAATACCTATTACAGACGCGAATCATATTTTGTTCAATGTACAGGCCGACAATGACCGGAAAATTGTAATTTGAATTTCGCGGGCTACCCTGGCGCTTCCACCTTAATTTGTTGCATTTAACCCTACTATGACGTCCTGCAAGGAATACGTGGAGTTACCAATAACCCTGTAGGTATAATAGAACATTTAAACATTACCTTTATATCTGGCTCAACAGTATCGAGGCCTATAGAGACTTTCTGCTCAAAGAAGGCACAGCACAATGGTGTTGCGACGACCGCACAGAAACACACTAGGGATACTTGGAAGGGAATCACAGCCATCGGGTAATGGCAGAACAGGTTCCGTTGAACGGCCATGTTTGTTAGGATTGGCACAATAGCTAAAAAATAAATAAGTATGATCTTTGGCACGAACGCGCAAGAAAAGTAACGTAAATTCGAACAATTTTAAAATTGAAAATACGAGTAAGTATTTTCAATTTTGCACCTAAAG
This sequence comes from Standfussiana lucernea, assembly GCA_964057025.1. NCBI lineage: Eukaryota > Metazoa > Arthropoda > Insecta > Lepidoptera > Noctuidae > Standfussiana > Standfussiana lucernea. The sequence continues at coordinate 6,057,845 of OZ059807.1, read as the reverse complement.
CCGGGTACAGAATATTTGCAACACAATATGCAATGCCATACACAATGCAACATTTTCCATACATTTTAACTGAGTCGCACACAACGATTGCTCCTGTCGCATTTAACGGATTCCTGCGACTATCACTGGTCGTCGGTCCCAGTAATGAGGGCTTTAGAACTCTAGAACTTTTCGGCTGCATCCGTCATATCCATCGTTTAAAATATAAAAGTAATCATTCAGCCTGTTTTGTCCCATTGCAAGGCAAATTTTCCATATTTTTCTTTCTTTTTACTATCTTATCTTTCTTTTTTCCATTCTATCCGGTATTAAAGAAAGAAAGAAAGAAAGAAAAAGTATTTATTAGTCTCGCACTGGACAAAACAAAGTGGTAACTTGACAATAAAACGAAGATTAAAAAAAAAGAAAACTTAAGAACAAATTAAAATAAAACTAACTAAACTGGTCCTGTAATTACACCACCATGCTTGGGTCGGCGCGGCTATCGTATACACGAATATTAAATACAGGGTGGTAGGGCCAGCGACGCTAAGCCGGAAAAAAAAAATCAGTTGTTCAGTACATTTTGACGTGTAGGTATTGCAGTTTTGTAGGAAACGGCAGTTTTTTTTTAATAACCGACGACTAATTTGATTTCAGAATTTGGGTTCAGAATGATGTACTGAATACGGTGGCAACCGGCTTAGCGTCGCTGTCCCATCCATCCTGTATAATGCTATACATACTCATGCCGGGTATGGCCATAGCCACTCGAGATATGCACACTAGGAAGATTCCTGTGCGCGCTGCTATCTTGGACTCGCCGACCCTCTTCCCTTCCGGGGTGAAAACTGGCGTTCCGTATAGTAGCTCACTGAAATAAAGATCAAGCCTTACATGCCTAAACTATACAGCAAGACCAGAAAGGTTTAATCATATTTAAGGCAGGTCGCTAAATACTGGTCGGGTGTTATTTGGGTTCATCGACACGCAAAGAAGAAGAAACGCGAGACCATTTAATAAATGGACAACTTAAGTACTTTATGGAACCAACAACGTAATCGCCAAAAAATATCAAAATGTTATAAGTAGGTACCGTATATTATAAACTAGTACTTTCGTATATTATAAAAAGCTGTTATTTTGAAACAGAAACTATTTTATTTATTTGTATAGACAAGGTTGTGTTCTGTCTGTCAATTCGTCGGTCTGGCAATTGAGTAGTTTACCTGCTTCTCATCATAGGGATATTGATGCAGTTAGCAGCGCTCACGGCAAAGAAGGGAACTAGCCGCGCGAACAATGGGTTCATGGTCTAGAAATAAGTATAAACAATTTTAAAATCAAACCAAAATACTAATGGAAACAGTGATCTAAATGTAATCTGGCTACGGTGGAAGATAAACACAGGACAGGAGTAAGCGGGCAGGTTCGTCGAATTTCAACAACTATACAAGGCGTAAAGGGACTCTTCACGAAGCCGGCAACCAAGAATTCTGTACATCAAACTAAGTAACGTGTAATACAAACGTGATCACATTTTACGGTAGGACTCAATGTAACGCACTCACACACAGTTTAGTTACAGCATAAAAAAATTGTACTTATTAAAAAAAAAAACAAAACGTGACAAGTTGAAACTTTGACCCCCAATATTACCGTAACCAAAAGGTCCCAGGAATGGTCCTGAACAAAAAAATAATGGTCGGAATGACGCGGAGAGAACAAGTGTATTTCAGCTTCGTTAAGGGTCGTTCGTTTTACACCCTTTTTAAATATAATTCAGCGTGTGTTGTCCCCCTGCAGGGCAAAAGCGTTTCCTTTTCCTCTCAACTCGATCATGGACTTATCCCACCAATAAGCATCATCTCGTCCCGTCATCTACGCCTGGCGCTGCCACGATGCCGTTGGACGTTTTCGGGTTCACATGTCGTGGTGGTCTTAGCGATAAATAAATAGACTTCAGGATAATCGATTCCTTTTAAAAGCATTGGCGGCTTTTTGTACGCAGACTATAGCAAGGCAATGCACTCAAACTCGGCATATGACTACGGCAGGGCTCGTATTGCGCTACGTACAATGATACTTTTTATTTATTTCTTTCTACGCTACGATCGCGTTGTCTCCAATACTTCAGCAATCCTATAATATCTACTTACTATATGCATTCGTTGTATGCTTACCCTGGCTTTATTGTTAAGGTAGATGGCGGTAGTTAGAGCCCCTCCGCATGCCGCGAAATAAGAACAAAGTATTTGCCTGAGAACATCAAAAATCTTTAATTTTTGTTAGGTATGTTTCTGTGGGGATGTTTATTACCAGAATGACTACCTAATTATACTGTTATAGAAGGTAATCCCCGAAGGCTCAGGCGGAGGTGTTTTCTATAGTACATACGCATTATAGTTAAGTATTATTTATAGTTAAGTCGCATGTAAGTAATAGGGTCTGAGCCTATTGCCATCAACCGGGCACAAGTTCAGATTTCGGGCTGCAATTGAGAAGTTCCTAGTGGAAAAACCCAATAACTCTTTGCCAGACCTGGGAACCAAAAGAAGACCTCATGCTTAATAAGCGCTTGCGGCGACAACACCAATGGGGTCCTAATAAGGTTCATTTCAAGAACAAAGAAAAACATGGAAATCACTTACTTCGTTGTGATAACTGCGTCGCCTGAACGATTCGTGTAATTAACTATTGCGTTAAAATTCTGATTAAACCACTGCCAGAACATAACAGCTGACCTTGTCTTGTAGAACGTTATCATGCCTGAGAAAAGCCACCCGTTTTAGTTTGCGTTTCAAGGTAAAGGTACACTTCCAAAAGTAACTGCATAAGACCGCAGCCACACGACTCTTCCGTATGTAAGGGCTATTCACACGGCGTATTTTTTCGGCGCAGAAGCTCGGTTAAATCAGTGCGTACGCGCATCGCTTTGCAACTTTGCAAATGCAATGTCCCCGACATTAAAGGGGTGGAGAAGCGTGTGCTCACGCCACCTCGCCCCTAGGATTGCCATAATATGTCGCTGCGCGTGTTTTTAGTAAAATAGAAACTTTCGATGTCGACGGCTTTATAATAGAAATAAAAAATCTTCCAGTTATATGGAGTTCACTGTTTCCCGAATATTCGAACGCTTCGGTACGCTGCAACGATTTAATGCACATCGACACACACTTCTCTCTTATTTGGGATAAGGGCAGGAGAATTATGATGATATTTTTATATTTTGTGGTGCTGTCTTATGGTGGTGAGTTTTTATCTACGGCCACCATAAGGATGAGGGGCCTGCGGGCGGCGAACTTAGGGCTGAATCGTCGCCCGACCAGCCAGGCCCGTACAGGGGGCGCGCTTTCATGGAGGTCGTGTGGTCGGTGGATGGGCCGCACTTGGTGATGGGGCCCTCCGGGAATAGCGGGCTTTTACCAGTCGGGGGTGCTCGCGAATGTACTTGTATCTCCCGGGCCCCCGACACATTGAAGTAGTAGGAACAGTGGGTTGTTAGTCGGTTCGAGTCCGACATAACCCTCCGCTCACCCCAGACGGAGGGTATCCATGAGGAATTTACCACTCAAACAAAAACAAATCTTTAGAGTTTATTGCCGCAGCTAGGTCATAATTTGCAGGCACAAGCTGTTAAGTTATTACTCACATGATGTCACGAAAGTGTTCATGGGCGCCTGCGCAGACATGCGTCCGATCTTGATCATCTTCTCACCGGTATCGGGATGGAATGCACTGTCAGCGAGATATTTCATCGCCCAAAGTTTTTCCGTGTTAAAGCCTTCTGGCATTTTTTTTGTTTTCCTGATATAATGACAAAAATCAATCAAATTTAGTAAATTACTACACTGACACTATGGAAGGTTCTATAATTATGTCAGGAAAATCGACATCAACGCTAGTCCCGGTCCAACTTCGCGCCGTTCGCGGTTTAGCCGTATCTAGGTGGCGCGCGTTTAAGTATGACAATCATTTATAAGAGCGCTTGTGCACGATCGAGGCCGGACGTACGCACGTTGCGTGATCAAACCAAATCGCATCTCCTTCCAGCTAGAGGCCGGGTATGTGTACGCCTGGCGCTAGCCCGGGTAGAAAACGGTGGTGGACAGTCCTTAACCATTGGTGCACTTCTTTAACTATAGAAAGCTAAGGTCCATAATACACTATGCGTTGCGGTTCATTAGTTTCATAGCGGGGCGTTGGCGGCACCGAAATTATATTGCCTTTGCGTGACGGATTGCCGTCTAGGACAACGAAGAGACAGGAGAAATTGTATACTACTTTGCGTTACAATGCCTTTTTTTTAAAAGCAGGAGTCTTGGGTACGAACCAGACCAACAGATATTGTTTTTTTTTTATATAAAGATTAATTTAAATGAACGAACTTGTACTCATCCACGATTTTCTTGGCTTCATCCAACTCTTGGTCGGAAGCAAAGAAGTTCATGGGGTTGGTGAGATATATAAAATGCTGAGCGCGGCCCCAATATGTGCTCTGATCCCATCTGGGCTTGTTCAAATCTATTTTGCCATCACCCATAGTTATTTACGCTACAAAAAATACAGGTCGGAATTTAAGAACGCTGTAACATAAACTCCATTAAAGGGATGTTGTTTGCTAGACAGTCGTGCGGGGCGTGTCCTTATCTGCTCGGTTTGTAGGGACCAATACTCTAACGAGACACGGACATCCCACAGTGTAAGCATGAACAGCTACATACAATGATCGTGAAGTTTTGGATCCATGCCCTGTCCGCGCCTCAAACGTGGCAAGGTTCGCGCCCGCTACGGTCAAGCACGAATCATCCTTAATTTGGGAAAGAAATGACAACCTCCTGATTTTTCATTAAAGTTTACAAATAATAATCGGAAATTGGCTAATATTACGTTAGTACCTATCTATAAATCTAGAGACTATAATAGGCCTCAATAATTTCTTCGATTATAATTGGCCGTTTTGTATGTGATGGAAACTATCAATGAACCATGAATCTTAACACGGTGAAGTAACGCATCGTTAGAAAACTGGGTTGATGTCCTAAAACGCAAGGCCAATCTGGTGGAATAAGGCCCGCTAGGTGGGTTGGACTGAGTCCATCAATGGGAACATTATGGGGTGAAACTACGATGGGTGAAAAATCATTTGGATATTTACCCACCAGATTTGCAGACGCGTAATCGGTATAAATCTGTTTAAACTCAAACACTTTATACATTTAGTTAGCATCTACAAATAAATAAACCTATTAAACATTTTTATTTTGTAAATACACCGAAATTTTATTTCGAATTTCAAAAGGGACATTAGTTTTTTGGCAAGTATCGATAAAAGGAGTTTCTCTCGTTTTTTCTTACCATAGATATAATATTCTATGATAGAGAACTGTTTAAATCGAAAAAGGTTCTATCTCTTGACCTTTGACTATAGTCGTTAAGATTTTTTTGGTTATCATTCCCACCCTAATTTAAATCGTCTATTCCCAGTCGTCACCACCGGGTTTGTCACCACTGGCGACAAATGGGAAAAAAATCCCGATTGTAGCCACTGGCGACAAACGGGAAAAAATAAAATTAAGATATAGTTTGTTTACTTTATATGCTTAGTTTATTTGCCGAACTAAATGGGTACATATTTAAGGTTCAGTAGGCAACTGAAGGTTTCAGTAGTTCGGTTAACCGGACTAACAACCGAACTACTGCTGCTAGAGGCATGTTTAAGTTTCAGTAGTTCAGTGCTTTGTTAGAACCGAACTATCGCAACTGAAAGTTTCAGTAGTTCGGTCAACCGGACTAACAACCGAACTACTGCTACTAAAGGTTCATGCTAGCCTATCTTAATCACATTCAAACAAAATATTTACTGTCTGGGTTTTTGGGTCCAACCAAAGCTTCCATGTTGATGCCAGAATTACAGTATGAGTATCATCCTTTCACGAATAATAACATTCACAATATCGAATACATTGGTTCCCACAGTTCACACCACGTTCACTGTTCTACTGGCGCTGTCGGCGTTTTGTAAAAGTAGAGTGTCCATAACTTCAAATAAACGGATTTTTTTAAAGGTTGTGCAAAAAAAAAAATTATCCAACTGAGTTCCTCGCTTTGACACTTTTATACAACGCACTCGCTCGTGGTCATAGAAATTCTAAAGGAAATCACCCACCTTCCATACATTTTTGGGCTAGTTTCAAAAGTGCCACAATAGTCAAAAGTTACAGCATACTCCTTTTGCTTCGTCCAAGTTCATACATCTGCTCACCAATAAGGTCAGTGTATGTCCTTCTAGGGCGTACCGTCCCGGTGTGCTATTGCCTAGGATGGATAAGTCGTACGAAAAACTATAGATGTTTGGTAAAAAAAACAAAAGGGATCGAATACTTAAAATAATATTTATTCTCTAGAAAATTAAATATAATACATACAAGAAGCTGTTAATCTATAAATAACTTGTATTGATATAGCTACGAAATCTAAACAGAAATGAATCTTCAAAAAAAAAACATGTTCAAATTGTTCAAAGTTAATAGAAGTGGGTATACCGATATTTTTAAACATTCATATTAGATAATACATACCAATATTTTTAACAAAAGCCTACATGTTGAGTAAATCATGATAAATTAACGTTTTCGATAGCTGTAAATCACAGGATGTATTTATTGTCATGTTATACAACGTGGCAGTATTGACATTTAAAATACAGTAGAAATCGAAATGCATTGTGCTTTCACAGTGCATTATATTTTTTACATTTTATCTCTGACAGCTCTGTTCAGCTTTATAATTGGAATCTTTGGAATTATTGCACCATTTTTCCATCGTGTTCAGATCTAAAGTAGTGAAAATAAAACATCTATGGGTCACGTCGAGGTTATATCGGTTTTATCCGACTATGAGACAGTAAAGCTGTCTTTGCGGTTCTATTTTCGAATATGCTCTCAGGCTGGCCAACCAATTAGCTACTTATATCTAATGACTCTTGTTGAGTCTAGTCATAATTTCGCATTTAGTCTCTGAATACAAAGCATTATGGCAGCTTTCAGTGTGACCAGCCTCACTTACTGATAAACAACAACAAAAATAAAGTTAACTAAAAATAAGCTTACATAAAAACAGTATATTTATAAAATAAAAGTATCATGCGGTTATGTCCCTTAATTCTTCAATTTTCTAACTTATGAATTCTAAGCTTCATGGAGTGATGTTTTAAGTGACATAGAGACTGTTAATCAGGCGCGGTCCTAGGACCCCAGTGACGGGGGTTCATGGTTACCCCAAGCGTCTAACATGAGAAAGGCTTTTATTTACTTATTTAACAGGTACATTTGAACCTTGATCTCCTTTAAAATTTTGGGTTGAGACAAGTTCATCATCTGCCTAGCCTTGTCCCAACTATGTTGGGATCGGCTTCGGGTTGAGACAAGTTGACCCGCCAACATTTGAAATAAGACCGCGCCTGCATAAAGAGGGTGTGCTGCTAAGGAAGCCCGCGAAATTTAAATTTTCTAACGTTTTTGCAATCTGCGGGGTAGTTTCAAATTTTATGCTGATCATTATTTGCGACCGTAAGGAATATGTTTTTACAGAATCAGATCAATTCAATTCTGTTACTTAATGATGGCCTCAAAAGTTGAAATAGTCACACTGATCTACAAATTGCAGAAAACGTAAGAATATTTGTATTTTACGGGCAACCCTGGCGCTTTCGCCTTAAGAACAAACATGATAACGAGACCTCTTGAATATATGTAACAAATACAACACGTTAAAAATAATATGCTTTACAACAATGCGAGTGTGATCTTAACAACTAGGTAGTCATAGTAAGTTAGCATATCTCGAGAATATTCCTAAAATCACACATATTGGGGGATTGTCTTGATTGTAACCAAACTGATGGGAACCAGAGGGGTAAAGTGGAATATTTAAAATTGTAATGTACACTTTCTCCAATACTAGTAAATTTTGGTGGAAAAAATGTACAAGTTTACACCTCCGTACGTAAAAATGGGTAGTTTCGAATTAAAAAGAATTTATATAATGTTGTGAATTAAACAACATAATTAAAATTCGAGGAAAAATCTGTTTCAGTCAAATATTGACATATTTTTTATTTAAACATGACTTTTGGTTTATTCACAATATTATTGGACATGATCTGAAATCGAACACTACCAATCCTAGTGGAATACATCGATACGAGGGACGAAGTGGACACAAAAACGTTACACTTTGTCCCGCTTGTGGGACAACTTGGTGGAACAACGTGAAACAATCCCAAAAACCAGATGTGTAGGCACGTTTTTAACGATGAACATGTAATGCTGATCTCTTAAATCACCACCGTTTTGATTGTCATGATGTTGGCCTGTTTTGTAGCCTGGAGGGAATCTACGTCGCCATTGCAATAAAATTGAATTGTTTCATGTATTTTTTAGGTGGTGATTCATTACAATTTGCAGCTACATATCGTCATAATACCAAATTTGAAGTACAGGTAATATTCGCGATCATACTTGCTGCTTACAGTCCCTTGTTGAAGTACACTGTTCGCGATTTGGGACTTAACTTGTACGCCTTTTCCTGTCAAATGGAAAACAGTTAAATATTCACTCATGTCCATGATATTATGCGATTGTGAAGTTCTGACCCCAATATGAGAAAAACATTGGAAAGGAGGCAAAAACGTTAGGAAAAAATAGCGGCCACTTGCTAGTTGGGCTCGCGTATAAATGGCTCCGTTCCATCGAAACCACTATAGTTTAATGTTATGCAGGAAATGCGAATAATGATAGATGTTGACTCGACGACCGCACAGTGGAGTCAACATCTCGAGTATAGGTTTGGGTGCATGTTGCATGCTTATTTTTTGCACTTCTGTTTATACATGTTTGTTTAGAAATACGTACATATATACCTATTGCTCGTTTTCGACTTGACATTGATTTCTGGGACACGTTGTATAATATGCCTATTAGGTACTCATTTCTAACACTCATTCTCATATCGACAAATACACGTTTATCAATGCTCCTAAAAAGTCTGTCTTGAAGTGAAAAATAAATAAATAATTAAATTATAAAAAGTATGTCAATAAATCGGTGTTCTCAACTATCCAATTGGTGGTGCATTATTAGTACGTGTTATTGTCGAAGTGAGATGTATTATTTCTATTACCTTCAAAGGTGCCTCTATGAAGTTGATGTCCATATTAGGTTTCTGCTTGAACAAGGCGTAGCACAGCGGCGTAGCGAGCATCGTAAACAAACCCGCCATTCCTATTTGGAACGGATATATGAGATTTGACGTTCCTCCTCTGAACCAGCACCTCTGAACCAATGCGTGCGTTATCATTGGCACCAGTGCTAAAAAGTTAAATAGCTTTAGGCAGAGTTATACCAAATATTACACCTATATTTCGTTGCCAGTTTCGTTTTCAGTCTTATGTAATAGGGGACGAGCCTATTGCCAAATACGTATAGACTATAAGTAAAAAAACGTAATTTTTCCCGAGCTTTAAAACGCCTGGCAGAAATTTCCGCTAACGAAAAGTGTCTGACAGCGATTATAATTTTTTATGCTGATTTTTATACAAGTACAACATGTATAAAAATCAGCACTCAGACTAAAAAAAGTAAGTAATATTTTTACGTAACTTTAGCACCTGATGCTTAAAAATTGGCCGTCTTCGGTCCAAGCTAGCAGATATGCATACGTTTGCAGTACATACTGACACTACTCAATCCCACACATTTTATAAATCAGAAAATAAGTAACATTTGGCGGCCCTAGGATCTTGCTCTATAAGTATAATACGTACTCATTGCGGGCGCAGCCATGGCCACTCTGGATACACACGTGAGAAAGATGCCTGCGGCCGCCGCGATCTGAGATTGTCCCACCTTCAGACCCTCCGGGGTGAACACAGGGGTTCCGTTTATGAGTTCACTGAAATATATCTCCTAGCTAGAATTTCAGAAGAACAGATCCAGTATGTCAGAGAGAGATCACGAATTTGGAATAAAACTTAGTGCAGTTAAACCTGAAAAGGTTGGCGCTTCGATAATCTGTTTCAGAATTCACGAACTTTACACTACATAGTAATCTCCACAGAGGCAGAGCAGCAAAGCTTCTTTCTTGTATTACCGTGCTTTTTAGTAGTGCACATGATCTTGCACATTTGTATAAATTTTTCACTCTGTCTGTATATCTACTCCAGTCCCAGATTATGCAATTAATTTCATGATTATATTCGATCGTGCGTTCTTAGTTGCGAAGATAACCGAATATTGTCGAAGCGCATACTTTTTCTGGGAATACCTACTACTTTATTATGAAACCAGAGTCCTGGCACTCTTCTATAATTTCAGTGGGAAATGTGGAATATGCAAGTACTTACTTGCTTCTCAATACGGGGATACCAATGAAATTACCAGCGGCAACCGCTGCGAAGGGGACCAACCGTTGGTAGAGTAAAAGCCGGGGATCGCACCAGCACCTACACTTACGCTAAAAATGTAATGAAAACACTATAATTAGTAAGTAAATGCAATTATTTTAGGCCTATCCACACACATCAGAGGCTTACCCAGGACGTGGTAGAACCGCCAAACCGCGATCCGTCGGGGGCTCTAAAAAATGCGTATTTTTACCAGGTGGTAAAAAACCCAGGTGTTTAGGGTTTTTACAGCAACGACGCTAAAACGGGTAATCTTTTCAGCGTCGGTGTCCCTTTCACCCTGTATAAACTCGTACGCGCTTCAGTGTTGGTGGAGCTTCACAATGTCTCGGGCACGGCGCTGATACGTCTGGATAGACGTTTAGGGTTCCGTCCGTACCCCAAAGACAACATTAGTTTGGATCACACAAATTTTTTTCTCCGCGATCATCAACAGTTCACACATTTGTCGGGACATAGTCGGGGCATAAGGAAATACAAAATAACTACAACGAGTTACATAATAGTTTATTTTCTTAATTAAAACTGGCTATTGGTACGGTAACCGTTTTATTAAATAAATCATTCAAATAATAAATATCCAAAGAATTTCTATTCACGTAATAACGAGTATTTCAGCAATTAGATTCACAAAAAACTGGCTGAAATATTTAAAAAAATGTGTAAGTTCACTGATATTCTTAAACGTAAAAATTTATTAAATATAGCCAATAATGATCACAATTTGATTGTTTTCTATTCGCAGTATTATTGTCAGGTTATACACTTGTAGAAAATAATTGACATCACAATATTGAATCAAAATATAACTAATTAAATGACAAATGGAATATCTTCGGAATGTTGTTCCACAATATTGCTAAAACAATTCTAAATAAATCTCCTCCTTATATGGTCAGATCGAAGGGGTAAGGTAATAACTAGATATCATAAATTATTCAGCTCTAAGGGCCGGACTCCACTAAAGCGGAGATGTGCGAAGTTCACAGCACGCCGCTCACATTTCTTCTCGTCTGCGTTGTGTGCTACGAGTACTGTGCCTGGCCTAAACAAATATGAGACATCTCTTCTCCTCTCTGCTCAACCGTTTTTCCACTAAAGCTAAGTGGAGACGAGAGATGTAAATAACGATATTCTAACTACAAGTTAGTGGTGGCACTTTCATACAAGCCAGTTAGCCATAAAAATGCGTTACCGATCTGACATAATTCGACATGTAAACGTCATTTGTCACTAACAATACATGGTTAAATTTAAGTCGTTTTAATCCTCTTAGGGGTCATTGTACTCATTATAACGAACAAATTTTACTATGGGACCAACCCTGAACTCGCGTAAAAAAAATCAGCTGTTCAGTACATTTTGACGAGTTAGGCGAACATAAATGTACTGAACTGCTGATTTTTTTTTTTCGCGTAACTTTAACCATGTATTTACGCGTTGAGCATACCGTTGAAAAGCCAACAGGTATTCAGTTAGGTGATATGGCTTATATTAGCGAATACAGGCATCTGGTAAGGAATGACTTTGTTTACGAGTTTCTTAGTTGACTTTAGTGCCGACGGCATTAGATAGGTCCTTGTTTAGATAAGGCGGTTTACGCCCGTAGTAGTATAGACACTTTGCCTTTTAGGCTTCTCCGTGACCAACCCTGTAATAAAACCTTCATCTATCTCGACCTCTTTTAACAATCATAATAAAATCAAAAATGCATTACTTACAAATAAGTATAACTTGGTTGGATCATAAATTATTGTAAAAGCTTATACAAAAAAAACACCTATAAATATCAACGACAAGGTTATTCTGGTCAATTCCTAGCTTCTTGCAGTTTTTTTTTGCGGCGTTCAAATCTGCAGGACAGTTCATGATAGGACTCCAGCGACCAAATAATCGGGTTATAAGGTTAACCGGTTAGACCTATAACACATAATATGTTTGATTAACCATTATACGGGTGATCCCTTATAATATGTGGGTTAACCATTTAACACTTTCGGTGCTAAGCACCCAGCAAATGGGTCGAAAAATAATTCGTTCGTGTGCGCACAACCCGCCTCTCAAGTCGCCTTAATACGTAGTTTTAAATGACGCGCATACGAGAATAAACTATTTTTTTTGAATTTCCCAGTGAAAGGATTAACCAGAATGAAAGAAACAAAGCACCGAGCGCGGGTGAACTCCTTCACCTTCTTGCATATTTTTATGTACAAAAATGAATTCCATGCGTGAGCCAACTATTATAGGCTGATTAACCCTATAATACAGGTTAACCTTTACTCTAGGACTTTTCACTTAACCCTAAAAAATGACCCGATTAAAACCCCTATACGGGTAACCCTTTCGGCCCCTGAAGAACCCATATAACAAAATGCAACATGTCAAAAATATATATGTACTTTGTTACAAAACGAGTGTATTCTTAACAAGTAGTGATAACAAGTTATATAGCTTCTCAGAAAATAATCAACAGCACAAAGGACCTTGGATCCCATAACCCCCATTTTTAGGAGATTTCATAAATCTCGAAGAAGCGGCTGAGTATATTTTTCATTTATTTGTCCACCGATTCGATAATTCTACAAAACAGTAAATGCTTTAAAATATACGTAGTTTTAACCAAAGCTTACAACCTTAACATCGATTCGAGTGATCACTATTTCGACTCCATCGTTGCATTTTTCATGGCTTTTTGTCAGGAATTCGATTTTTATAGCCATATCCGGTATAAGGTAACATTAGGGAGCACACTTGGTGCTTACAGCCCCTTGTTGTAGTAAAGTGTCGTAGTCTCGGAAGATATCTTTTTGGCGTTTTCCTGAAAAATATAAAACAGTAATCGTTAACATCCCATCATATAACATCATCATATAACATCGCGCTTGCGATTCCCGCAGGGTTAAGCGGAGGTGTACATAATAGTTCTATAACCACCCACTCACATTTCACCGGTTATGTTTAAGTCTCATGTAATAGGGGGCGAGCCTTTTGCCATCAACCGGGCACGAAGCCAGACGTGGCTGCTACTGAGAAATTCCTGATGGAATAACCCAATAGCACTTTCATTTTAGCGGAATCCAACCCAGGACCAGAAATCGCGCTTACGACCTCTCGCCCAACGAGGCGTCCCCATCAAATATTTTCTTATTTCCCGACTCTCACAATTATGTGATCGGCTTCCACTCTAACTGGATGCAGCTAAATACCATTATTTTACATGGAGCCATTGCCTATCTGACCTCCACAACCCAGTAACTGGGTAATACGATACCCCTTGGTAAGACTGGTTGTCAGACATTCGGACTACTGACTACCCGTAACGACTGCCAAAGATACTCAATACATTTATTGCTTCCACATGTGAACATAGGTCAATGTGGAGTGTGGACCCTGTCGGGCACAGCAAAAGTAAGAGAGAGGGAGACGGCTTGAGGGATCTACAAATGACAGCTGTATGTGTAAGTACCTTTATATGAGTCTCAACGGTGTTGACGCCGATGCTGGCCTTCTGTTCGAAGAAGGCGCAACACAGTGGCGTAGCGAACGTCACACAGAGACAGACCATGGCTAGTTGGAACGGAACGATGACCGGCGAGTTCGGTCTGAACCAGCACCTCTCGACCGCTGTGTTCGCTAATAGTGGCACCAAGGCTGGAAAATAAAAAGAAAAGTTTATTAACAAAACGGTTAAGTAAAAATCAAAACGGATCATACTCATATTTTTATACTAAAGAAATCTTGCAGTGGATTAAGGAATAGGTGGCCTATTGCTGTATTATACAACTCGCCTTTTCCCGCGTTTTTGTTTTGCACTCGAGAATATCGGATTTGGATCAGCAGTTCCGAAGATTGCCCCCTACATCCAAACTTACAAACTTTACCTATTTATAAGGCACGGAGCCTTATAAATAGGTAAAGTTCATCATATCATTTGCTCATAGGATGATTTGCTAATATGACATTTTGCTAAAGTGTCGTTTTGATAATAAGGTCGTTTTGCTCCATTTGCTAATAGGACGATTCGATTCGTTACGGAGCCTTTTATAATAATTATACTTGTAAAGAAGTGACCGTGCCAAAATTACCGATTTTCCCAATCATGTTAGAATTATTAGTGTTAAGATGTTCCCCGGATTTCAACAAAATATACGTAGTCCTATACCACATTCAACTTTTATAGACGATAAATTTTAAAAATCCTATCATAATGCTCATGTTCCTCATCTATACATATAATAAAATTGTAACAGGCCGATGTCTGTACTTTGGAGATATTGAAAAATAAATTATAGCGGGGGGGGGGGGGGGGCTGGGCTATAAGTTATTTTACCAACCCAGAAATCGCGAAAAAATAAAAAACAGCTGTTCAATACATTTATGTTCGCACAACTCGTCAAAATGTACTGAACAGCTGAATTTTTTTACGCGATTTCAGGGTTGGTCCCATAGTAAAAGTTGTTCGTTATAATGAGTACAATGATCCCTTATGAGGAAGGATTAAAGCGATTTAAATTTAACCATGTATAATAGACCCAACGGTAAGGAATGAATTCAAGGTTTTTATTAAGTAAATACGTACTCATGCCGGGAACTGCCATGCCCACCCTGGATATGCAAACGAGGAATATGCCTGTAACCGCTGCGATCTTGGAGTTGCCCACTCGCTGCCCGTCTGGCGTGAATACGGGGGTACCATTGATGATTTCACTGAAATAAACAAGAATAAGGTTGGTTAGTTGGTATTTTTTAAATTTCTATCTGCAAATCTACGATGCTGGCAAAGCTGGGCCCACATATCACAAGACTGGAGCCCTGAGACAGCTAGACGGGGTCGCGGCATACCGAAGAGGAGATGGCGGGACGCCTTGGATGGCTTTCTCGTTAATTGGCGAGAAGAGGCGCAACATCGAGAGAAGTGGGAGGAATGGGGGGAGGCCTTTGCTTAGGAGTGGGACAGTTCAGGCTAAAAAAAACAAACACGAAGAACGAGACTAAATGGTGCTACATCCTGCATGTTCGGGTCGGCACATTCGATTCAGCATAAATTTTTTTGATAGCGTAGCCGATCTGAAGTAATTATACTACACATATTTGAGTTTCATTCGGCTCATGCCGGCCGGCATACTCCATTAGGCATATACCATCGCTCAGGGCCGTCCTAAAGCTCGTTGGGTCGGCGATATTGTCAAAATCGCTGGAGACACCTGGATAATGGACGCACAGAACCGGGAAGTGTGGTAGAAGAAAGGGGAGGCCTGTACACAGCAGTGGGTGATTCTGCGCGGATACTTCATCATCATCATTCTCCTGCCCTTATCCCAATTTATTTGTGGTCGGCGTAGCACGTCTTCTTCCATACTCCTCTATTACTCGTCATCTCATCAGACACCTCCTTACTTGCCATATTATCCTTCCACACAGTCCATCAATCGTTTCTTTGGTCTTCCTCTACTCTTATACCCATCCACATGCATACTCAATAATAATTATGAAATCAAATAAAAAGCGATGCTGGAGCCAGGCATGTTAATAATTTAACCGTTTTTAGAAATGGCTTTCACCCTAGGCACTGTAATACATTCATGAGTGAATGTGAGAAGAAAGGAGTGAGATACCTGGCTGATATGATGTTGATGAGATTATATGATATAGATAAGTATGATGTTTATGACTTTCAACAATTGTATCGCTGATATTTGAAAAAAACTAATTTACAATACAATTATAATACAACAAAATTACTTACGTGCTCCTCATCATGGGGATATTGATAAAGTTAGCGCCACACACGGCCGCGAAGGGTACCAACCGCGCGTATAGCGGGTTCATGCCCTAGAAATTAAAACATTTTCAAAAATAAAATAGTAAAAATAAAAACAGTGAACGCAAATACAATAATAATATAAATGAAAATACAATGTATCAGTTTATATACATAACTAAAACTAAATAGTAAAGCTGCGTTTACACGGGGTATTTTTTCAGCATATTCTGACGGCAACAGTCAAAAATGAGCAATAAAGTTGACCGTGTAAGCGCACCTTAAGTCTTCTAAATTATTCTTACTATACAAGGTGTAAACGAACCCTTCACGAAGCCGTCAACCAAGCATCCTATACATCTACGTATCTCTACGCAAAAATTATTGCTGGGAAACGACTTATTTTTTTTTGGGGTTAAAAATCACGTTTTACGGTAGGATTCAATGTAACGCACACAAAACATTGTCCTGATCATAGAAATATAAAAAAACAGGAGCAGTGGCAAGGGGGCGTGTCGGTGTCCGCGCGACATGGTCACTGACCATGTTGTAGGACTTATGGGCAACGTTGGCGGAGACGGCCATCGCGAACTAGTGCGCTTTCGACCGCGATCGTGACAAATTATAAGAATGCCGTGTTGTTAAGTAGTCTCTTGTAAAAACCGAAGCCCTAAACTAAAACTTTGTAAATCATGGAATCACTTACCATGTGTTAGTACAAGTATTTTACTATATTAATTTGTCTTTAAAATCATGAAAAATAACAAAACGTAAAATATTTCTTGCTCTTACTATGTTATTTTTGTTTTCAAATATCACTACCTAAGTCTGCCGCTAAGTGACTGGACAAGCAATGTAAGGATCACAAACCGATACTTTATTAAGTGGATGCATCGCGTATTACGGCCGCTGCTTCTTGCGGCGAGTTAGTGATGGGCTTGTACAGATCCACTAACGTGGGCTATCGATCGATCGATAGGATTAGATCTCTTTGATAATATTAAGTTTCACCTATTTGAGCAGTTCCCATTGAATAATCACATAAATCAAATCTGTCATGGAAAAATATATGAATTTAAGAGTACACTATTTGACAAAAAGTGCCAACCCAGTAATATCAAAGCGTCAAGTGCTGCACAAATACTTTCACTTTACAGGTCAGTGAGTAAAAACCATAGCAGGGTTCACAATACCAACTGTTTCAATTTCAATACGCTATGACAGCCTAAACCAACGTTACCGGTTGTTTTATTGTTTTAATTTACTTAATAATATTTTTTAAGCTATATTTATATTGTTTTTTTTTATTATAATATTTTCTGGACATGCCGTTTTTTTTTTTTTTTTCAGGACCCCAAAAATTCTTTTTGTACAATAATAAGTGTATGATTAGATAACTCTGCGATTTAGTCTAGCGTAAATGTAAAATAAATTGCTTTTGCACAGCCAACGATAGCGACCGATGTTTTTGTGTGGGTAATTTGTACGGTGCATGGTATATACACGCTGTGATTGATGGGATAAGGTTTATAATTGATGGTGTAGTACGTTCTGTTTTAAGAAATGCGGATGTGTGCGCGACTGTGCTATTGCTTTTACTGAACTGCATGTGTAGTAGTTGCCGTGTGGTAGGGGCAAACTGGAGACACAGGTTTCCGATACATTTTCGTTTACCGGAGATATCTCCTTGTTCCTTATATCTATGGTGCTGAGGGATGCATTGAATACTTAGTACGGGGGTCGTGGACGTAATATAAATATTAAAAAGATGTTTTAAATTGATTGTCGTTTAATTTCAATTTTACTTTAATTTGTTTATATTTGATTTTACTTCACTTAATTTGATTTTATTTTGGATTTTGAATTTAATTGTAATGTGATATTTGATTATTTTCTATTTATAATTAATTTTTCATGTAATTATTTATGACATTTTTTTTTGTTATGGAAGAGCGGAGTCTCCTAACACAGGCATTCTATGCTTAAAAGGAGGCTCCAATCACTAATAGTATCAATCGACTTGTGAATGAAAATAAATTTTGAATTTAAAAAAATACTTTGTGGAATTTTGACTACCTACTCATATCTCCATAACTAGCCGGTTCCCAGTTATGGTCAAGATTAGAACAAAAATGCTCGCATTGACGGGAAGAACAAGTGCTTTTCGACTTTGTTTAGGGTGCTTTTACACCCATTAGGTCCGACTGTACCTAATATTTACTTAAGTGAAATTATGGATACAATTATGTAAAATCTATGTGGTACCAATGCAAAATACGCGTAACGTGTACCGGGTTGTGAACAGCAGCCCGACATACATACAATACGAAAATCTATAAGAACGATCTACATAATACCGTTAACACCACGCCTCTAATCTTCAAAGGGTTAGGCAGAGGTGTACCCTATGTGTGTCCTATACTAAATACGACACACCTACCACAAATGCACCTGTGATATCGGTAACATAGTACTTACGTACTATTCAAAACATGTAGTAGGAGGATTCTGACGTCTGATGTAACATAACAAGTGTAATATGTTTGTTTATTATCGCATTATATTTCATTATAATGCAATCGTTAAGTGAACTTTCATGACACATTGGTGCAAATCTGCTAAGCACGATTCGAATGGGTATAGGTCACGGAGTGAATGCAATGTCGTTAATATTATATTATCAATAATAAATATTTTTGCGTTTCAAGAGATTAGATATTTAGTACTTATCTATTTATTCTTGATTGCGGGTTAGGGGGTAGGACATATTCGTGTGATCACACGATTTCGCATCAATTAGGATTCTTCATCAAATAGTTTTGTTTTCTATTTAGTTATTTTTCATTGAAAAATCATCGTAGATTTTTCAAAGCTTTTTCCAATTTTCATTGCTTTTCCATAACTGCCTTTAAAATAGTTAAGTGACCATAAGGATTTGAAAACTTTTGCGTATGTATTTCTATTGCTTAGTCCAGCTTCAGAGGTAGGCTTTTCATAACTGTCATTTTCATTGATTACTTAGTGAACCTTTATTTCCATTTGGCTTCGTAATAACTCGCATACACGTACGGTAAAAGCAAATAACATATCATAACAACACGCCTGTAATCCGCGAAGGGTGAGGCAGACGTGTGCCTTAGTACACCCACATTTCGCCAGTTATGTTTAAGTCCCATGTAATAGGGGGCAAGCCTATTGCAATAAACCGGGCACCAAGTAAATAAAACCATCTTTCAGGCATCAAGTCGCGTGACAACGAAATTGAATCAACCACTAAGTGGCACAAGGCGTGTTTTCGAATGTAAACACGGCGATAATCTTGCGGTTTTTCCGCCACGATACGACACACACGACACACCTCCGTGACGCACCACGATATAACAATTAGTTGTGTTCACACTACCGAAATAGAAGATAACGTTGGAAAAATACGCGATACGCTATCGTAGCGATAATTAAATACTTCTACACCTGGCCGTAATTTAATGGCGATAAGATAATGAACACTGTGATTTAATAAAAGTTGCAAAAATAAAAAAGTCAAGTACGTAAGCGAGTTATAGCAATTAGGTGACCCACCTTTGCATAAATGGATGAGATTTTTTAGAATACGAATCGATAGAATTTTGTAATTCTTTTATATTATTTTATTTATTTGACCAACCGCAGCGACGCGACTTTGGTTTCTTATACAGCGTGTATCAGAAAGGCATGGTCATATTTCAGGGCGTGGTTCGGTCCATCAAACTGAAACCAAAAACACCGTTCTGGTACACGCTGTATAACTCTATGAAAAGTCAATGACACCATCTAAGGACGTGTTTGTGAAGGTTTTACTACTGCAGTTAGCGAGCTCTTAGGAATTGTAAAAAAATGTATCGTTTGATTTTGAAACAATTCAAAAAAACTTTTTTTAGACTTAGCAATTAAGTAAGTAACTGATGTCTTTTTCCGAGGCGGGAACTTTAAATTGAAATAAAACCGGTCACATACCCGAAATCATTATCTATCAAACATTAACAGCATAAAATGATCAGTCAAACAAAGCCAATTTCATGGATATTAAAAACTTTTATCTGTTTTGTTTTAATTAAAGTTCCGCGCCAAAAAAACAAACACCCTTTATATGGTTATCCTGAATGGAGATGGAACCTTACCTTCACTTTACTGTTGAGGTACAGCGCCGTACCCATGGCACCTCCGCAGGCCGCGCAATAAGACGCCAATAATTGCCTGTTAAAATGCAGAGGAGGTTTTTTTACTATTGTATAGTCTATCTTTGTTTTTATTCGAGTTCCTCGGCCCTTGAGTGTAAATGAAATTCAACTCAAGCTTGTTTAAATCATATCTTTCTCAAAGAATGGGATTCAAAGAACGAATGAATTTTGCTAAAAGTCCTAACACCCGTATCTATAGTCAAGTTTAAGTAATTGCATTTTTTTTGTGCAATGGACAAGAATTTATACGAAGCAAGAACCGTCAAAGAAAGCAAAGCTAACAATTCGAACTTTTTACAGTTCTAACTTCAAGCAATTATTAAACTACATAATAAAAATCGTATCTTAAACAATGACATTTACTCCAGTAAACACTTTGATTTGTTTATAGATAGGGGTATTAGACTTTTTCAAGAAAACCCGGTTACTGAGCGAAGCACTTACTTTTGGGTGATAACTGCATCTCCGGCTCGGTTAGAATAATTGACAACAGCGTTAAACGTTTGATTGCACCACTGCCAGAAAATGATGGCAGCGTTTGATTTGTAGAACGATATCATGCCTGTAATATAAATAAAAAAAAATTAAAACGTTTTTGCAAAAAAAATAACCGACTTCCAAAAAAACACAAAAAAAAGTGGAAAATAACATTACTTTCGGAAGTCGGTGCCAAAAAGTCAATGAAACAAACCATAGTCGGTTATTTTTTTGCAAAAACGTTTTTATTTTACCCTGTTTAGTTATCGCATCACACACAAATCCTTGTCATTATCAATTTCGCAATTTCTTTTACTTGGATGACATATTTTTCCAGCTATTTTGATTTAAAAACCAAACTGCTGAACCGATTTTGATGAAATCAATGGGACCAATCGGGAAGTAGATCCATTCAGATAAAAGAAGAATTTTTCAAATCGGTTCATAAATGACGAAGATATGAGGTAGCAAACACAAAAAAAAATACAACCGAATTGAGAACCTCCTCCTTTTTTTGAAGTCGGTTAAAAATCCATGCTTTTTCTATAAGGCTGTGATCTATAAACACTACTTAGCATTTAATTTGAATAAGGAACTCGTCAAACTCTACTTAGAGTGATTCCTATAATGTAATGTAGCACTCAAAATTCATTTAAAATGTACCTAATTAGTGCTTAACAAGACTTAAATTGCAATTACATAATCATTAGGGTACCGGGAATTAGACATTTACCGATCTCAATCTTGCACTTGTAGTTTACGAGTGTGAAAGCGACAGGAATGTACGTGCTAAGTAACGTTTATAGATGTCAGCCTAAGCTAAGAAAACCAAGATGTTTGGAATTTCCCATTCACTTGAGAACTTCGGAAAAAAGTTAATACGGGGTGGAAGGGACATCGATGCATAAACTGTTACCACGTATACAATAAGGTGGGTGGACCATGGAAGGCCATGCTCCTTCGAAGGCCAATTATTAAAATTTCGTAGTTATTGCCATGTGATGACAAATTCCTTCTATCTACATAAACATCCATCGAACTAGAAATCACAGACGCGGCGGTGAATCGCTCGCGCCACTATTTTGGCAGTACGGTCCCTTGCTTCATTGATATCGGAAATCGGCGACGTTAAAATAAGGTGGGTGTACCATAGAAGGCCACTCTAACAAATAAATAGTTATTATTCGTTTATTTACTGGATAAATGAAACTAACAAATATTTAAGTAATACTTTGTTTTATTACGTAATATATAAACCACTTCTTTTTATTGTAGATTTAATGGCTATTTATTAACTTTTAGTGTTAAATGACTGATTTATTATAATGGCCTTCTAAGGAGCCTTGTTCCTAGCAAGGCCATTTTTAAGAGTTCAATGAAACTTAAGTTTAATCAATATTGATCAAATCTGAAATTTAAAAAAGTGGTTTATATTTTACGGAATAAAACAAAGTATTACTTAAATATTCGTTCGTTTCATTTATCCAGTATATGAACGAATAATAACTGTTTATTTATTAGAGTGGCCTTCCATGGTACACCCACCTTACATCATTTTGTTCCCCCCACGTAGAAAATTTTCATCAATAATTTTGAAAAAAAAATCTGTTTTCCATACATTTTGACCGTGTAGGTATTGCAGTTTTGTAGGAAACAACTGTTTTATTGAAAGCATTACGATTCCGTGGTTATAGATGTGGCGCAACCCTAAGCGGCAATGTCGCCACCGATGGAAGCGTCCGTCATTACGATTGGACGACGTTGCCGCTGCGGCTTGTGGTTTGGGTTTTATGAAAAGCAACATAGCTAAAAGATCTTTACACTACTACTCACATCCAGTGATGAGGGTGTTCATAGGCGCCTGCGCAGACATGCGGCCGATTCTAAGCATCTTCTCTCCAGTGTCGGGGTGGAATGCACTGTCGTATAGATACTTAGCCGCCCATAGTTTCTCCTCGTTGTAACCCGCGGGCATTTTTTTTGTTTCCCTGATATTTTTATGAAAGACAAAGATCAGAAAACGCTATTCGCTTGTTTCTTAACACACCTGCAGGTATTGTCCGAAGGGTTGGGCAGAGGTGTACCTGCCCATAACACGGGACCCACCATTTCGATACTTCTATTTCGAAGTCGCATTAATAGGGGACAACCCCACTGTCAAGAAACGGACAAAATGCTGGACTAAGGCTCATAAATACCTCTAGGAATTCCAGCTGGATAACGCTACCACACTGTCCGACCTGTATATCGAACTCAGGAACACAGTGTTTTTGATATATCTAACCCAACAAACTTTTTTAGGTGACATTCAATCAGTCTTTCTATGGTTACAAATGAGGCAAACACACCTAGGTAGCGCTAGCACAATTTGGGAACAGAATCAAGAAGCGAATCATGGTCGCAAAAATCAGCAGATTATGTTCTAGAACCACCCTGGGCCCACGTGATCAATTACAGTTCCCTATCAAAGCGAGGAAGAGAATCCCAGGAATTGCGAACTTCATAGCTGATCGCATTTTAATTAAAGTTATACATACTTATGTTTTCAATAAATATCATTGATAACAAGTTTTTTTATTAACAGTTCAGAAACAATCAAAATTTATATTTATATATTTTATTTATCGCTCGATGTCATTGTGAGCAGTTAATATTTTACAAACAACGTACAAGACGCGGCGCGGTGAAAGCGCGATTGTATAGCCAAACAAAATAATATAGTTTACAAACTTCTTAATGTTTTAACGGAATATTTTAGCAACAAAATGATATGATTGTTATCAGAAATGAGTAACCAAAACACGTTGATTTTGGTGGTAATTTGGTGGCCGGGATGTACCTAAGTGCGGAATTGTTTCTACGCTTGCTGGTTTTCTCTCGACTTTTTTTCTTTAGTAGCGTAGCTAGTATTTAACTAGCCGATAAAAACTCGCACCTTTCCCCAAATAGTTCAAAGTAGAAACTATAGAACTGGAAGTGACTGAAGCCCTATAACAGAAGCCATACTGCGTCGATACTACCAAATAATTAGGAATCCCAAGTGGTTGTTAGTTCTATAAGAGATTTATGACAGACTTACCTAAACGCTTTGACGACTTTCTGTGCCTCATTTAACTGTTTATCAGAAGCAAATGCGTTCAGCGGGTTGGTGAGCATAATAAAATGCTTAGCTCGACCAAGGTACGTTGCCTGGTCATACCTCGGCTGGTCTAAATTAATCACCATGTTGATTAAGGAACTCTGCAACCAAGAAACATATATTTTAAGTAAATTGTTCATGAAAGCTCTAACACCTCTTCACAAAGCCTACATTGCAAAAGCAGTCCACGGCTGGATATAGGGCTCCCAAGTTGAACCACCACACCAGGTTTTCAACTTTATCCTATGGTAGTGTTCCAGTCCTAGCTTTATTTTAAGGCTCACTAGGACACCATAAGAACGTAATCAGGTTGCGCTAGCAACAAAATTTATGGATGGTTGCGCAACCAAGCGAACAACACCAGGTGAGGTACTGGTGTCCTAGTGAGGTACAGGTCTAAGGTTCGTTGCCAATTCGCGGTCTCCATTCAAGGACTGGCTTTCTTCAATGGCCAACAGTCCTTTGACGGGCATGGCCGGCCCATTTGCCGCTTCCGATTGATTTTTCTGCAAGGTACGCTTATAAGTCTTATTAAAAATATAAAACATCATACAAAACGATGTCGCCTTTATTATTGTTTCCGAGATAATGATTTTCATTCGTAACAGTTATAATTTAAATGTTGGTATTCGGTGTTCATTTTATCTCGTTGCTTAACAATTAAAAATGTTTGTGAGACTCCTGATAAGGCGAGTAATTAGATAATTTTACATACTCGCTGAAGGCGAAGATATTATTATTGTTATCGTTGACAGAATTTCAAGGTTTCCTGTGCTGTGATAGATCATTATTTATCTCGGGTATAGTGGAATACAACTGATTTAATTTTACTACTATTATAATTGCGAAAGTCTGTGAGAATGGATGGATGTTTGTTACTCTTTCACGCAAAAACTGAAATTTTGGGACACGGATAGTTTATAACCTAGATTACATAACACATAAGATATGTACTTTTATCCGGGCAGTAAGATCCCGTGGGACAATTACCGAACTCCACGCGGTCGTAGCCCGAGCATAAGCTGGTTAAATTATAATTACTTCTCCGGTAGCGAGGTGAAAATATCGGGTCGCCTTGGGTGGCTTCCTCATAAATTGGCGAGAAGATAGAACATTGCAAGAAGTGAAAGGAATGTCCTACTAAGCATTTGCCCATGTGGGACAGTTCAGGCTACGAAAAATGGAACTTATGGATAAAGGTATACGTACCTACTTATTTATGAAGCTCTCAATATAGCGTTAATCTTGTTTATTCTGTAGGTTTCTCGACTATCAGGTCCACCTTCTTCGTGTCGTCTCAAATAAATGCTGAAAGTAAAGAAATATAAAATTAACTTTTA
The DNA here is from genome assembly GCA_964057025.1 of Standfussiana lucernea. Classification (NCBI taxonomy): domain Eukaryota; kingdom Metazoa; phylum Arthropoda; class Insecta; order Lepidoptera; family Noctuidae; genus Standfussiana; species Standfussiana lucernea. Next base: position 6,032,467 of record OZ059807.1, on the reverse strand, counting down.
GACCAGAAGAAATCAACTTAGCCAGCTTTTGGGATGCAGATTTCAATCACAAATGATCAAGTGTTGTAATTTCGTAAGTGTTGAAGGCTTGGCGGCCCTGAGGGCGGCAAGACTAGATGCGGAGAAGATCTCATCAAGGCAATGCTTTGTTTTGCAATCATTTGGAAAATTAGATTCTGAATTCGAGGTTCAATGCCAATCTGGAAGAAGATTACTTACGATAGTGGAACTATGCACCCACTAAAACTCGTGGAAACGGGTAGTTGTTATTTTTCATTAAAAATAAAAGATAGAAACTGTTGAAAAAAAGCAAACAAAAACAAGTTCCTGAAAACGTTCGTGGTTTTCATACATAAGTAATGCGCTGACTGAAACTTGTCAACATGACAGGTTTCTTTTTTTGAAGGTTCAAGAAGGAATTATGTAATATAACTGAAACCTCTTTAAAAGGTAGTTGTGTGTATGTCAACACAATTTTGCAGTCCAGTACAGAAGCCCTTCTCTACCTTCACAGGTAGAGCATAGTTTTGGGGCTTTAATTTTCCGTTTTTAAATAGTTTCACGGTGAAAAGTGTAACACGGTATGAGCTACTATTACTGTGGAAATAGTATATAAGCCCCAAAACAAAAAAATTTCATGAAATTTTTATAATTTGCTTGCCAACCAAACCGGATTTTAACCACTAAGTTGAAAGAAAAAATGTGAGCTAAAAATGTCCAAACTATTGAAACGTCAAGTCTTCGATCGATTATATTGGATTACGTAATTAAACACCCCTCACCGAAGGAAAGTGGTCGATGGGATCTTGTAGTAAAACTTGAAACGAAAAGAAATTACGGTTCATAGTCGTAAAAATCCTAGATAACATATCAACGTGATAATACAAATCAAAACAGATAAACTGCTATCAAAGATTGTATAGATATTGCAATCTGTTTTTAAAAACCTTAGGAACGTTAAATACCTTGAACTGATATACATGCATTGCAAGTTTTGTATAATTCTTCTTATTACGTGTTAATTTAATGAATGAATATTTTATCGATTATTCGAGCGTCACAATTGAACGTTCGCTACGACCCAAAGTCGTGATCGGTGTTCCGAAAAATTTGCAAATGTTAATATAATTGCAATTCAATTTATGCAAATCCGGGGTGAACGCATTTTAGGTAATTAGTCTTTTGTATGCAAAACCAAATAGGCAAATAAGTATATTGAAATTAACAACGTTATACGTAATAATATATAAGACTGACCTACGACTTCTTATCGACAGTTTAACAAGTATCATTACTCTTTAAATAAAGCGAGAATAGAATTATTGTTACCGAGAGGTTCATCAATAATAATGTTATCATATCATTTTATCTTAAGTCTCAGATCACGACTACTTACAATAATTTTATGTATTACAACAACTATGCATCTATGTGCTCGAATACATGCATAAGACGACACCCTGAACCTTGCAGTAGGTACCTTTATTTTTTAAACGATTCATCTATTCTTTACAAAATAAAGATTTAAGAATAAAAAACCCTCTTACCGAATTTACACTTGTGCCACCTTAGCTTTGACTTAGCAGATTAAAAATTGGACCGATATAAAATACACGATATCCAAAAGGTTTACAAAATAATCGAAATACAAGACGAAGTCGAAACATGCATACTCACTCACTTTTTTTGTCGATATCACTTATTTTTCATGAAGCCGAGTTCAAATGTTGCGCGGTGACAACCACTTGAAAGGGTGACGTAAAAATCAATTCACTCGCACTTGGCATTGGTTCGATAATTCAAGACAGGGTTGCTAGTTTTCTATTTGTTTTCGTATTGCTCTTTTTCATATATTTTGTTTCACTCTTATTCATTACCTCAAATTGTTCATTAAACTAGTGACTTTCCGGCTAAGTTTCTAAGCTCAAGAGAACAATATTTTTATCAAACCTAATTAACCAAATTCACAAGGTTTTTTTAAAACTTGCAACTAATTTACTTGATTACGTTTCGTTCCACGCTACTGAAAATAAATCTCGACTAAGCAGTTTTTAATTTATAGATATGCAATTGATTATACAATTAATTCGCATTATGTTTTGATGTTTAAGATATGATTTTTTATATGACTTTAAATCGTGTGCTTTAGATCAGAAACTATGCATTTAATCAAGTAAATTCAAGAGCTGTCATTTGACCTGGAACGGAGCGTGTGATAGGTTAGGTTACGTCTTTGCAGGAATTTGATCCAAAAATAATTTTAATAAAAAGCAACCTTTTATCAAAAGGTTCTCTATAAAAATCGAGGATGTCGCTTCTTACTAGAAATGTGTGCCGTGCCCTGATGCAGGTACAGTACGAATTCGATTGATTCTCTATTAATTCATTGCCAATGTCGTTATTGGGCTGTTTCGTAACTTTTGTGTTATGATTATTGCCGTTTCGCAGATAATGTATAATAACACTCGTGCTTTACCTTAACTTCAGTACATTGTTACAATATTTTGAAATAACCTGTTATTGTAATGGATAAGTACATATTAATATTTAATTTTCCCTGAGATGTCTCACGTGATCTCAGCTAAGAATATACTTGAAGCCGCAATTTAATATTGCGTTTAATTTTCCTGATTAAACGATACTTGGAGACCTTTTAATCATGAAACTTCTGTTTTCCTATGGCTTAGGTTTTGCATTTTGTTGACTTGTTTATCCTTGTTTTATCACCTTAAACATTAATAAGAAGGTCCAAAATTAACTTATTTTTCCAGTACATTTAATATGAATTTAATATTAAGGGATTTTGTCATAGCTGTAATAATAATTGTAATATTTTGCCAGGGATCCTACTTGAGTCATGCAAACAAGGGAGTCCACACAACCACGGTAAACGCCAACAAAAACGTATGTTACGCTCCACTCGGTATCAGCACGCTGGTGAGCATACTAACTGTCTACTAATATCCTGCAAGCTATGGTATGGCAAAGTAATGAAGCAAGTACGACAATAATACATCGAGAGAAATAGATTCTTATGACTTTAAACATAACATTCAGACTGGATTGGAGGTCTGGGTGAGAACCATCTTGTTTCCCCCCTTATTCTGCCACTGACAGTTCATGAAGGCACAGTCTACACTTTGTAAGTACCAGAAACAAAGGTTTCCCAAAGTATACTGCCAGTGGCAAGATCAAGGTCTGTTGGACTCAAAACATTCTCTCATGTAATTTATGTCCATTGGTTACAATGAGGTTCTTGTTTAACACTTATGCTGCTAAGTTCATATAACCCATTTTTAGTAGTATGCGCGTCATCTATACCTATGTGTAAAGAAGACTCGTGATGCGGGTTGCGCGCACACAAAACATATTATTGTTCGACCCATATGCTGGGTGATTAACACCAAAAGTGTTAAAAAACGTTTTAATTGCTTCTTTTACAGACTAATCATTTGGTTGTCCCTAGTACTTGCTTCATTACTGTCAAGAACATGAACAATTTACTATTATTCAAAATTTAAACTGATAGTTTCATAAATGTATTTTAAGTTTTAACTGGCTCTAAGTTTGGTATGGTATCAAAATTATTTTTCTGTTTTAAATTATTAATTACAATAATTATTATACACTTTTTCCAAGTTATAATATGAAGGTTCCTTGAGACTTCAGACAATCTGTAAGTTATAATATTTTGCAGTAATGCATGCACCCGCTCCCTTGTTATTGTTTTTACCCATGTTTTAAAACATACCATTCTATTCTTTTAATAAATTGACAAAAGCTTTGTTTTTTTTTTTTTTCAAGAATTCCAAATCCAAAATGATTTTATTAAAGTTTGGTTTCATGTCTTTTGGCTAAATTATTTAAAGGGGGATCTGTACATATTTCCTTTGGTTTTATAATAAATTCTCTTCCTTGAAAAACTTAATTGAGTATTTAAGTGTTGGCTGGCATATTCTCTAGAAATTAAAACAAAAACGTTTTAACCTTGAACAAAATTCAAAATATTAACATTTTCAATTGGGACCTACGATTATCAATAGAAACAAAACATTTTCACACATTGGCACAAACAAACACACACTTACACAATATTTGCACAAATGGTTAGAGAATAGGATGGTCTTCTATGTGGCATGATTTTTTTTTACATAACTAAATTCATTGTTAGAATTAGTTCAACACCCTTTAACTGCGGACACATTTTTTTATTTAAGAAAATGCATGTACAAACCAAATATTGGTTCTAAAGTTAAAAAAAAAAATATTTTGGTTATAAAGTTGGGTTATTGTTAAACTGTGGCATTTACTTTATGGATAGAATTTATATATTCTCCCAAGAAGTACAAAGGTAAGGAGAAACGCATAATATGATGGTTTATTTTAATGTGTCCACAATTTCCTGTCAGTTAAAAGGGTACAGATTAGCATTTATATGTAGCATGCAACCACATTGCAGTGCCTCTGTGTTGTCCAACGCATTGTTAACTATAACCCTGGGTCATTTAACATAACTGGAAGTGTATATGTTCACCGCTGTGTATATTAAAATGCACTGATGCTGAATCTAGGTAGACTGGAAGTGAACCTGTCATGTTCAGAAAAGGCTAGGATGTTCAGTAAGTGCTAGTTTTAATTAAATCAGGTAAGTTTTATAAAAAAAAATATACTTATCCACATTCATGAGGCATTTGAACTCCAATAGTATTAATACTTAGGCATCAATTTCAAACGAAACAAAATTCTTTAAAAGATGAATAAGACACCTATAGAAAACTGACTAAAGAACACAGAAATTATTATTTATTTAAGTTTCAGTTGTCTCGCTGGAAGGATAAATTAAAAAAAAAAATACTTTATTTATGAATGAGCACAGAGGGCAGTTGTGAAACTACAAATCCGAAGGTGATCGCAACAACAATGACAAACCGCAAAACAGATCAATCGCAATGACAGGCCCTAGTGACACGATAGGTTTATGAGAAATTCTAAGCCCTTGCTTAGCGCCTAAAGCCTACTGACTTAACATATGGCTAATTAACGGATGCCAACATTTTAGACCGTTCGTATTGCTTCGCTGCTCGCTAAGCTCTAGGCAGCCGAAAACTAACAAATTTTTATGATTTATTCAAGCGCAGTAGTCTCAAAAAAAAAACCTAAAGTAGATTTTGATGGCATCGGATAGCTTAAATAAATACGCGTCTAATGAACTACGCTAAATAGCAATATCTATTTTGAAACAAAAAAAAAAAACTAATAAGTAAAAAAACTAATCCGTAAAGTTTTAACCAAACTACATATATTTACAAATGATCACTTTTCTCAAAAGTGGCTTTTTCTGAGATACCTTTGCGTTTAGTACGGCAGTTTAGCAGCCATAATAAACCATGAAACATACCCTGATCTGTTATAATCTGAATCTATTCAAGGTTCTAGTGAATCGGTTTCTTCTAGGCAAGCGTGCTCCACCCTAGGCCGCATCATCGCTTCACATTAGGCGAGTTGCGGCCAAATGCAAGCCTATTTAGTATAAAAAAAGTTAAATGAAAATCAAAGTTCTTTATTTTCATAAGTCAATATTATTTATTAGCGCATATATGTTTTTTTTTTTTAAATAAATAAAAAATACTTTTTTTTTTCATAATTACAGAGATTTCAATGTTTTGCCATCGACGGCGTAAAAATATTAAATAAATAAACAAAATTAAATTTTGAAATAACGGATCTCATTAAGACGTCTTCAGTTATCATAGGGCAGTCTATTTGTTCACAATATGCTGACATGCGGCGATAAGTGTCAAGTGTACGGCCGTTTGACCTAGCCCCACAACGTTATCACTATTAATATCGACCGCTGTACTGGCTGTAAAGTCTAGCGATTGTTTCATAGTCGCGTTAATTATTATGTATTTCTATACTGTGACACGTGAATGAGATGTAGTCATCGTGTAACGATGTTGGTTTGTAAAGAATAAAATATAAATATGTCAAGTAGGTATAATATACAAGCTGGGAAATGAACTCTTCATACTAATTGCGTCTGCCGATGCGATATTTTGTACGGGGAGTCCAATATCTACCTGGTTCGTCTAGTGGTCGCAAGCGTGGGTATGAGGTCCTGGGATCGATTCCCGGGTCGGGCAAAGAGGTTTTGGGTTTTTCCATTAGGAAGTTCTCAGTAGCAGCCACGGAGTCTGAATTTGTTCCCGGTTTGATGGCAATAGACTCGCCCCTTATTACATGGGACTTAACATAACTGGCGAATTGTGGGTGTGTACTATTAGGTACACCACTGCCTTACCCTTCGAAGTTTACAGGCATGATGTTATGTTATCCTGATGAGTCCAATTTTTTTTTTGACTCTTTATACTTATGTTTTCAAGTTTGATGGTCTGATTTACGACCAAAGAGGTATTGCGCGTTTAGTGTTACACCCTGTACATCTACTACATCTACGGGGTGTAACACTAAAAGCTAGACAGAATTAAAGCCAACCTTTTGCTACATTTTGTCTGCATCATCTCCCTGCTAGACAAAGAACTCTACCATGAGTTTCATTTCTTTCGATCCAGGGCTTATGTGGACTACTGGGCCGTTGGTTTCGTCCAACTCGTTACGCCATCTTCTACGAGATCCATTGAGACGATTTTTATAAAAATGATGCGTTTTTTAATGTCTTAAGAGCGTGTACGCCGTACGGCATTTCACACGAATTATCAAGTCCTTATTTTTCTAAACGACTGAACCGATTTTAATGAAACTTCACACTCATAAGCAGGATACATAGGTCTAAAAAGTTAGTAGAAAACATTTTCAAAATGTCTTATTTAAAAAAAGATATGTAATTGGAAATTCTGTTTCTATGGAAAATTTTGAAATCGGTCTAATTTAAATGTAACACAAATTTGCGAAAAAGTTTCATTACAATCGGTTCAGTCATATCGAAAAATAAGGACTTGAAAATTTGTATGAGTAGAGTTTTTAGGTAGAACAAAGAAACAAAAAAAAACAAGATAAAATGTCAAGATAGCGAAATATAGCACCAACTACCAGAAAAGACTCTCAAACCACAAAAATGAGCTTGCTCTCGGACTCAGTGGAGATCAAGGCCTTCGATATAGAAGATTGAAGAGACATAGCGTCCCAACCCTAAATGAAAGAGTCATCAGGATGGAACGAGACACCCACCCTAGAAGTGTCTCACCAAGCCAAAAAGCCCTAACAGATACACTTGTATCAGGCAAAGCAGTGGCTTATTGTTGAGATCAACAGATTGCCGCGGAACAGAAAAAAGAAATGTCGATAAATAAACCTATTAAAATATCATCAGTTAACACAATCAGGAACGATGGAAGCACATACTTGAGTTTAATACATAATGAGGATAATAATATGAGATTACTCTTCAAACTATAATTAGTTTAATGATTAGATAGACTAATAGGTTATTTCTCAATGTATACGTTCTAAATTCTAATCTAAGTATATCATACAAATGACTTCATACAACAAAATATTTAATTTTAACTCTGGCAACAGAATGGGCTGGCAAACGTACAACGGTAACCGCCGAATCTGGCTTTCCTATTGGCTTTTACAAAGCTTTACCTTACATTCTGCCTTACCCTTTGCGGATTACAAGCGTGATGTTATGTGTATGGTCCAGTTTCAAATACAATGAATAAAACCTAATACGAAATGAAAAACTAGCGAACAAATCTCTATACTCAGTATAGAACAATATGATCTCTAACAGAATAGTAATAAGTGCTATAATATGTATACTGAATGTTTAGCAATCAAGTTCGACTGAGGGCCGCATCAAGTGCACATTGATCCCTGGCGACGGAGTCGGTCCTGAGCTCGTCTACGCGGTACAGGAGGTCTTCCAGGTGAGAAATTTCAAAATAAATAATGATTACGTTTTGTCCGCGGCTTCGGCCGCGTTTATGTCTGAAACTATTCCCCGGTAACGTACAGACGCCAGCACATCAAACTACCCGAAACTGTCAAATTTTCCCAATCAACCTTTAACCTAATTCTTAAACGATAAAGTTGAAAATCTATTAAAGAAATTTGACAGATTATTGTAGCTTGATGTGCTGGCTGTCTGTACAACCACGATGAAACAGCCATATCTATCCATATGAAAAATTTCATACAAATCCGCTCTGCTTTCAAACTGAAACCCCAGGTTCTATATAGTACATCAGAATGATCGTCCACCTTCCTGAAATAACTCCGTAGTACATTTATACGACGGTTATGGATTAGGTTTTCGACCGAAAGGGATAATCTGTGAGGAAAACCGGTATAAAAGTAAACTCAAAACGATCGAAAACTCGCGAAGCATCTCTTGTAAGTTGTACGTCTTGAATGTTGTACGTCTTCAAAGTTGGACGTCTTGAAAGTTGTACGTCTTGAAAGTTGTACGCCTTGAAAGTTGCACGTCTTGAAAGTTGTATGTCTTGAAAGTTGTTCGTCTTGAAAGTTGTACGTATTGAAAGTTCTACGCCTTGAAAGTTGTATGTCTTGAATTTTTTTGACTGAATCAGTTTTCTCTGTATTACTTTTCAATTCACAGTATTTATTACTTATGATATATTTTTTTTTATATCAGGCGTCAGACATCCCAGTAGACTTCGAGTCGTTTTTCTTCTCGGAAGTGAACCCCACACTAAGCGCGCCTCTCGAAGATGTCGTCAACTCCATCGCCAGGAACAAATGCTGTATCAAGGTAAATATCTTACTTAATTGTTAGCTGTTTCTATTTCGCAATCTACATGCTGTGTCACTTGCAGCGAGAACTAATAGAAAAACCATCAGTCCATCAATATCACATCACGATATTTTCTCGCAAACTGAATTCGCATAACAAATGCGAAGTCGTTCCAATATAAACATTGAAAAGATCGTAGCTCGCATAACAAATTGTTTAGTTTCTTGCTTCTCTGAATAGAAAATAGATCTCATTTCGTGTAAACTCAAACTAAGAACGTCCCACGCCAAATACATAACCTTCTGGCTTAGAAGTTGGTTTAAACAACAACAATATCAGCCAATTGGCGGTGTTAAAGGAGTTGACTACCCCAGGTGCTCAAGACATACGATCCTAATTTTAAGGTGCACTTACGAAGCAGCGGCAACGTGGCCTACTCCAGCTGCCGGTTTGTGGTTGCTACTGCCTTCGGAAGAGCACTTAAGAGTACAATGCCTTGCATACGTTTACCACCATTTATTTCCAGGGCATCCTCGCCACCCCCGACTTCTCCCACACCGGCGAGCTTCAAACCCTGAACATGAAGCTGCGTAACGCCCTGGATCTGTACGCCAACGTGGTGCACGTCAAGTCGCTGCCCAACGTCAAGAGTCGTCACCGTGACGTCGACTGCATCATCATCAGAGAGCAGACGGAGGGAGAGTACTCCGCGCTGGAGCATGAGAGCGTGCCCGGTAAGATATGAGAATGGGCAGTGCTCCAATTTAACTTTTACACATTTTCCCAGTACTAACCGTGTTGTGGAGGTCAGATAGGCAGACACAACCTTACACAAACGTCCTTTAACGATGCAGATTTTCTTCTTTCTTTTAAAGGTCATGGTGAAACATGACTTAACGGTATCAAAAACTTCATGTAAATTTTAAATAACTCAAAAACGAAGTTGCGTACTGTGCGACTAAAACAGAACACGAGTGAGTTCACACGTCCCGTATATGGCTTTTCTATGGCGACCACGACATTGTGTGTCAGAGGTGTTAATAAAAATAAACTGAAACGCTACCAAGTTTTTACGATTGTATATTACGATTTAAATGTTCGATCATCAAAAGAAACTTTACAGTCCTCCCACAGTTAGTTTACCTCTGATTTTGCATAACTGTCGTCTGTCACTGTGTATATTTTTTGAAGAATGTTAACTAATTTTGATTATTAGCACTCCGTATTCTCTGTCAAAAATAAAAAATACTAGTGAAAGAATTACTTCGATACGTCAATTAGTTTCCGATTTAGAAGTAAAACAAGTTGTAACCGCACGACGCGGGCTGCCGGTGACGGTGTGACGTCATCGCACAACACACTCAGTCTGGCTCACTCAGTCCGCTCGCGGTCGCGCGCCCGTGCCGTCAAAATTATACCTAAATACTTTTAAAAATGTCCAATCCAAATACTAGGAAATCATAGATTTAACTGTACATAAATAACCTACTCTTTTTACTTGAACATAACCAATAGCATCATCGCCATAACTGTCTCTTGCCGATCTGAAATAAGTTTCAAATAAAAATAAATGGCTTTACGTATTTTGTTAGTAAAAAAAATACAAATAAATAAAAAAGGTTTAGTACATCTGTTCAAACATCTACATTTGCAACAAAAATTAAATTAAATTAAATTGCCTTACGTATTTTGTTAGTAAAAAAATACAAATAAAAAAAGGTTTAGTACATCTGTAACGTTCAACCCACTACATCTACACCCTAAGTACCTATCCTACTTCCTACTAATATTATAAATGCGAAAGTTTGTGAGTGTATGTGTGTTTGTTATCTTTCACGCAAAAACTACTGAACGGATCTGGACGAAGTCTGGAATAACACATAGGCTACTTTTAATCCTGGGAAAATGTACAGTTCCCGAGGGAAACGGGGGCGAAGCTGCTGGCGGAAGCTAGTTTGCACTTTGCAATAAATCAATGTATGTATTCATTTAAATTTACTAAGAAGAGCGGTACCTACCTATATATACATACGTACCTACCTATAGCTACAAAACTATAATACATATTTGTTGTCTTTAACGTAAAAATTTAATGGTAGGTAGTTACTTCTACTATTTGAGTTGCATTCTTCCATTACGACATTAGTTGGGTATTTTGTTTTAATAAAACAATTTAGAACAGATAAACTATTAAGCATAAGTAGTAGCAAGGAACCTTTGCATTTTTATTCCTCGCATTTCGGCGGCATCTAAGAAATCACTATTTGTTGATAAATAATGCGTAACATTAATCCATCTATTTTAGGTAGATTATCCGATTGCCCTTTTTTGAATCCTTCATCCATTTTATTAATCGAATAATATTTACTATTATAAGACTATTAACGTAATACGCGGACGAAAACAACAAAATACTGCGCAACCGCTGGCGACTTGATACTAAGCGGGACGCGGCCCGCGCGGCGCGTTGTGACATGACGTCACAAGCGGTCACGTGACTGTTAGCTGGGCTCGATATTTTTCGAAACTTTGAATGACTATAAAATCAAAACTACTAGGTATTTTTGACTACAATAAAAACTAGTGTATTTGTATACATACAGGCTTTACTGAGACAAAATTTCAAGCGATTTGGCATACCTAGTAACATTCTTCATTATGTTGCGTTTGCCACTGACAAATCTGTCGAAATCATAGTGATCTTTATTCTCACATAATAAAGTTGCCGTTGAGTTGCAGCTGTCAGAAGTATAATAACTGTGAAAGGATTGTATTGTAGTCGACCCTTGTCACTTTTCCCATCACTGCATCGTTTGTCCAGTGGTCCCAAAGGCGACTGCTGTGCACGAGGTCCTGGGTTCGAAGTTATGTTTGAGGATGGCTTCGGAATATAAACTATCTACGAATTATTTCTATCATAGATTTCATAACTATCAAAATTTATGACCAAGTATCAAAATCAACAGTAACAAGTTCCCACTCACTCCAGGCGTCGTGGAATGTCTCAAGATCATCACTGCGGCCAAGTCGGAACGTATCGCCAAGTTCGCGTTCGACTACGCGGTCAAGATGGGCCGTAAGAAGGTCACCGCCGTACACAAGGCTAACATCATGAAGTTAGGCGACGGACTGTTCTTGCGCAGTTGTGAAGAGGTGAGTGCTCATTTGGGAGTGATTAAAGTTTTTAGATTGAAAGAAAAATATAAAGAAAAAGTATTTATTAGTCTCGCACTGGACAAAACTAAATGGTTAAATTAACAATAAAACAAAATTTCAATAAGACTGACTAAATTGGTCCTATACGTGCCCAAACGGCCTCAGCCAGGATCCAGCATGTGTCAGCATGGTGCTGTAACATAAATGTTAAGTGAGGTGTAAATGTGTGTGTGTCATGTAATTGTTTAGTAGATTGGTAATTGGTTAGGGTTTCGGTGTACTAGTTGACGGCTCGAACTCGTTCTTGGGCGCGGCTATTGCCCATGCTATCTCGCCTAACTCGTGTGAGTAAGCGAGAAGCACGATCTTTGGGTGTGAAGGGTCTTTGTCTCAATATCTATTCAGTAAGAATAGACGAGCCCATTATGGTTGAAATTCTCCACACCATTCCGCCTTTGCTGTCATTTCAGACATCTTAAGGTAGTTGAACTTACACTATCACTTACGGGATATCTTCCGCGATTAATGTTTATGAGCTCCCGATGTTTCGACGCTGTTGCAAGCGCCATGATCACGAGATGACTGGAGAATGTGGGTGTATGGTAAAAACTTGTTAGGAGCAGACAAATCTGTCTACCTTCTTTCTTTGTCTTTTGCTACGCGAACTACTGGAACTCGGTACAAAGTCACGGCAAAACACACTCACAATATCGCTAAGTTTTGTGGAGACATACTCCCTCATTGCTTCCTCTACATTATACATCGTGTCATAATTAGGACTGATCTTGTGTTTCCAGATGGCAAAACTATACCCTCGTCTCCAGTTCGAGAAGATGATCGTCGACAACGCGTCCATGCAGATGGTATCCAACCCGAACCAGTTCGACGTGATGGTGACGCCCAACCTGTACGGCAACATCGTGGACAACCTCGCCAGCGGCCTGGTGGGCGGCGCGGGCGTCGTCGCCGGCGCCTCCTACAGCGCCGAGTGCGCCGTGTTCGAGCAGGTCAGATATAATTAAAACTAGCTGTGCGAACGTCTGACAACCAGTCTTACCAAGGAGCATCGTATTACCCAGTACTAACCGGGTTGTGGAAGTCAGATAGGCTATCGCTCCATGTAAAATATTGGTATTCAGCTGCATCCGGTTAGACTGGAAGCCGACCTGAATTTGGGAAAAGGCTAAGCGGATGTGCCCCGCAGCTTCACCCGCCGTCGGTCAGCTCCTAAGGCTCGTATCGAAGCGAACCTATCCTAAGGCTGGTATCTTTGCCTTCTTCAAGAATGGGGTTATTGGGCGAGCTTTAATAAATTCTAATAAAACCTTGACTGCCTCATTGCTGTAGTGGTCACTGTTAGGTAGTACAACACTACCAATTCATATTCAAGTGTAGCAACACTGAAGCCTCGCCCCTTCCTCGTAGAATGGTCGACGCGCCATGTCCTATATAATTCTCTAAGCAAGATTAATAAAGACATTAGACTTACTGGTGAGTTATATATTCTATCGTGTTCTTGAAGACGCCCTGCAGCCGCTCCACATATTAAGTCATCCCATCCTGGTCAACAAACCTTACATGGTGACATAATCTAACAGTCACAAGCGCGATATCTGAGCATGAGGTCCTGGGTTCGATTCCCGGGTCGGGCAAAGATTAATGGCAATAGGCTAGCCCCCTATTACAAGGGTCTTAAACAACTGGCGAAATGTGGGTGTACTAGTAAGTAACTGCCTAACCCTTCGGGGATTTCAGGCGTGATATATATTTATGTATCTAATAAAACCTGGTGGAGTCCTTAGGGCGCGCGTCACATATTCTCGGGCGCGGTGGGCAAGAACATCGCCAACCCGATCGCCATGCTCCTGTGCTCCGCCAACCTGCTCGCACACGTCAACCTGCACCCCTACTCCAGGATGATCAAGAATGCCATCAACAAGTATGTGTACCCTAATTTTATTATAAAACGGATAGTTTAGGATGTGTTTGGTCGGTCGTTGAAATCAGAATATATGTGATAATTGGGGTGTAAACTGATAAATTAGTCCTATGTAGACCACCAAGTGCTTAACGATCTTTACTTAAGTGGTTTTCTTTGGTTCAGCTGGCATGGAGATCCTTGCAGAAAGTGTTGCCGCGAGATGGCGCTAAGTGGTTTTATCTTATCGCCGATTGGTCACTTTTCATACAAGATGACTTCGACAAGACAAACTCTCAGTGCTCTCTGGCGGCAAAGCTTCCAGCAAATAACATTTTGGGAACAACGAGCTCTTTGTTATACGTGATGAGGTTCAAATTCAAATGTAACTGAAAGTAACTGTACAGGACGCGACTAAGTGGTGCCTGGTGGTATTCGCTACGCTACTAAGTTCAACACTCAATCAACTTAAAAGGGTTTATTGCTGAGAAAAAGATGGAAATGAATGCACCTGATAGCTGTCCGTTTAGCACTGAGCTCGCGGCGCACTTAGTGTCGCTAGGTCAGCGAAACGTGGTCGATTGCAATTATTGCATCGAACAGTAACATTACATCATGCCTTTTTAGATAGGAGTGTTAAAATCATGTTCTACACCACAACCTTTCTTATTCCAGGGTATTGACAGACGGCAAGGTGAGGACAAAGGACCTCGGCGGACAGTCCACAACCAAAGACTTCACCAACGCTATCATCCACTGTCTCGTTCATTAACCAGAGACAATATAGAGTTAATGGATGATGAACCATTGTCTCATTAATTGACAACCAGAGACGATATAGAGTTAATCACCCAGCACACGGCAAACGTGGTCGCTAATTAAAAGTAAATTTAAGCTTCACCTATTTATTTTTACTATTATTTTCTGTAGAAAAACGATCTGTGAAATTAATTATGATATACAACCTTCAGTATTCATTTTTTTTTAAGTATTTATGTAGATACAATCAGTTGGGGAATGTAAATAAAACCATTATGTAATAACTATTTTGTTTTTTTATTTGTGTGATTAGGGAGTGGCCACAATTTTAACGTGGAATTAGCTTGTGCCGATGCGTATCGCCACATTTATCGCATTACGTTCGGCGTGGTGTCGACTCGCGTCGTCCGGACAGAAACGTGGTGAATTACGTCTTTTTCGCTTTTATTGATTGGACACGAAGCTTTCTGGCCGGCATAAACCGATTCCACGTCTATAAGTTCGGAAACTCCCTTAGACGTCGGTTCAATCCTTAATATTACCACAGAATACATTATAGTAGTATTGACTAGAATCTGTCGCATTTACACAGGAATGTGACGCTTTATAACGCACGATTTCGTCCACATTTTTAACTGTTCTGTTTTTTATTTTTATTTTGAAATAGCATAATTATCTAAGACGTCACGTCTCCGAGATATATGAGGGTAGTTTCTCGACAACCAGTAGCGAGACTGGCCAGACTGTCTTGTTTTCCTAATTCGATATCTTATTTTTTTTTCACTTTGTCTGTTGGGCGTAGTCACTGCATCCTGTTAAACTTATCTTCTGTTGAGGTAAGACTCTCCTTGTGTAACGGGGTCCGTTTTACGGCGACGACCATTTTTTCAATTCTTATAAATACAACTGGGGGATAGTTGATCAGAATCGTATGTAAGGCCGTTGCAGTACGGTTATTGTGTTAACACTCGGTGTCTGAAATGCTTATCAGCAACTTGTCTACACTTAAGTCATGTCAATTAGTGACGTACCCCGCTTTCGTTACGTCCATAGAGAGCTATCAAAGGATCTTTTGGGGCTTGAATATTATGATGGCTATATAGGACCTTACGCCACCATTTTTTAAATTCAATCTTGGAACGATGTCCCGAAAATATTTCCCTAAAGATCCATGTAGCACTACAAGTTGTGATATTGAACCAGCCTTGAAACCAACTTGTCTAAAACATGTCGTGTAACTACTTTGTACACACTTTTGACATATTTTCTACAAATTTTCTTATAGTAGGTGTAAGCGATAAACGGGACCAGTATGCACAGCATGTAGATTTCTTGTTTTATATCTTGGTGTAAACTCGGGGTTATAGTCAGCATGAGTTTGTAAACTATTTTAGGTTGATTAAGTCTTCCAGACACCGACATTCAGTAGTCGTCATGCACAACTTTCGGTTCAGCTAGCTTCTTAATTCTTTCGGAAATTTCATATTTAAGGGCATTTGGCGACACCTGTTAAAAACAATACAAGTATATTTCAAAAATATATAATACTGATAATGAATACTGTCTTCAAAAGACCACAATCAATCGATTCAGCCTGTCACAGTTCGCTGCTAGGCATAAGCCTCTCTCAACCTATGCCACAACAGTCTGTCCTCCGCCTTGCGCTTCCAGTGTGACTCGGCCGTATTTTTAAGGATGACAGTTCATATAGCTATGGGGCGTTCATCGCTGTCAAAAGATGATGTTTCCAAACAAATAATTATGGAAAGCTTGTAGAGCTGTGTTGTTACTTTTTATTTTATTTAAAAATCCACTGCGCGACAACGGCCTCCCTAATGTCTTTCTGTTTCTCTTTGTTTAAAGCTTCTAAAGACTAGTTGTTGCTGTAGGACTCCAGCTAGCGACGTTGCTGGCACTGCAAATTTATTACGTTCTTACTTTTATTCTGTGAAGGCAGGAAAAGATACAACCTAAAACATCTCAAGCTTATAGGGGTAGGGGGCAGATACCCCCTCCACTGCCCCCCATTTGCGAAGCCCATGCTCTACAGTACCTAATACTAGTATAGAACAAGGCGTGCAGCAAAATGCTGCGTAGGCCGGGCGGAAAAAACGAATATAGGTATATTTTGCCGCCACGCTGTGATGAATGACGCCCGGACATGACGAAGATCTGCCCTAGTTTGTAAGCTGACCTTGTGAGGGTTCCTGTACCCTTCTTCCGACTCAATCCTGTAGCACTTGAAGTCAGGTAGAGTACTTAATATATTGAGCCTTGGCAGAAGAACCTCCAACGGCACTCGTTTCCCTCTCTGCAAGTCATACTTGTTAATTAACGTGACTGCCCAGAGGCCAGAGGAAACTAAATAAAGAAAAAAACAAAAACAAACCGACTGCGGTAAAAAAAAACTACAGTTCAAAATAAAAGGCAATGACCAAAATTGGTGCTTTTTTTTCGCAGGCACTAACTTAAGATTTAGAGGTTTTTCTTCAGGTATTTGTCAATAGCCGCCCGGTGTATGGATGTGCCCGGTTTATGGAGATAGGTTCGCAAAATTCTGTTTGTTATGCTATTGTCTCCTATAATATATGTATAGAGACATTAGGATAACAAACAGAATTTTGTATGGCGGTAAAGCTATGATTCTTGCGTTAGCTCATCGGAGCTAGTACGTTTCTATAGGTAGTAGAGCAAAGTAGCCAAAGGAACCATGATCTAAATTTTCGAGGAGAATAAAACAGCAGAATTCGTTTTTTTTAAAGCTTTGGCCAGCCAAAGCTTTAAAAAAAACTGCTCCAGAGCAAGGAATCGAACTTGTTATTTATATAAAAAACAGCATCCTGTATTATTGCACTAATCAAATCAATGGTGTTGCTAGCTACGGTTTAGGCAGAGGTGTTCGTACAGTCCACCTTCATTCTGCCAGTTAATTTTGAATCCCATGTAATACGAGGCTAGCCTATTTCCATCAACCGGGCACATCCATACACCGGCCGTCTACTGACAAATATCTGAAGTAAAACCCCAATAACAATTTGTCCAACTCGGGAATCGAACCCAAGACATCGTGCTCAGCCATACATAAACAGATGTATACCATACAGAAAAATATGATGGTAGGTATAGTTCTGTTTAAACTTTATGGCGGTTCGGAAGTTAGCTGCGAGTGACGGACAGCGCAGGTATAACAGTTCAAACTTCATGGCGGTTCGAAACATCTAACGTAAAGCTGCGCAGGACACAATTTTAGGTATCAGCAGGGCGCAGAGGACGCATCGTCTTGACGGTATACTGCGCGGACCGTCACTCGCAGCTAACTTCCGAGCCGCCATAAAGTTTGAACAGAACTATAACGTACTTTAATCGGCGGCGGCTCATAAACTTTTTTAGGCCCAGCTATTGGCGAAATATATTCCATATGCTTCTTCCACTCAGTAGGAGTCCAACTTTTACTCTTTTTATGCGAAACTTTTTGTTTAATCTCGGAATCTATTGCGAAGCCAGCCAATTTTGAGTACATAGTAGCTTTGGACGCTTCAATAAATCGATCGAGTTTTTGTAATCGTTCTGGACTCAAGGTTTTTCTGTACATCCGTTTTAAGGCAATTAAATTTCTGTAAAATAAGCGTTTTTTTGGAAAAAAAATATTTTTATGCATTTACCGCCCAGTAGGGCTGTGAATTCATAAAAACAATTTAATGAAGAATATATTTAAAAGAAAACTAAGACTGACGTTACTAAATTGTATTATTCTTATTATAAAAAAAGAAAAAACTCGAAACCATGTGGCATCTAATAACCCACACTAGTCCCGCCTGGTGAATTACAGCCCACTCCCTCTCACTTAGTGGGGGCCTGTGTCCCTGCTGTGGGTACATTATAGTTGGCACCTGGTATAGGGATCGTCACCTGTCATCACTTCAATACTAGCCATATCATCTAGCTTCCACTTAATGAACTTACCCAAGAATCTTACCTGATATAAGGCCAAGCGATGTCACTATTATAGAGGTGCCCTCTTAGAGCTGATTGTCTGGTCCCAGCTTTGGTATACTTGGGCATACCTACATCACTGTCAAGATAACTCCTTTTAGGTACACTTAGCATCAAAATTCTTTTAGGTACCTTGCCACGTCCACCCATTTTGATTGCCTTTAACTACTAGCTGTAATGAGTTATACCGTAGTTGATGTGGAATGGTTTGGTTTGGATGTTACATTATTTATTTGCTTTCGCATAACTGTAAAAGCAAATAAATAATTTGTTGTGTAATTTGTTGTTGTTTATTTTGGGTTCGAGTGACTTGTGGCACTGACAGACGTAATAATTCCTTAATAACGTGTTCATAGATTTCATAGACATTTCGTATTTGGAACTTTTTTAGTTGTTCACACCTATCTATAAATGAGGTTTTAGTTGAAATCTTTATTATGATTTCTTGCTGCTCTATCACTATTATTTGAGTGTCCTCGAGGAACTGTGATTGATGAATGAGCGGTGAGCTGCAATGTTATCAAAAATACTAGACAGCTGTCTAGCGCTGTCACTTTCCCACCTGATCCCAGCTGGTCGCAAAACTGTCGCGTTTGGTATTTTCAGTACTGCACGTCTTGCCTTCACGACCACATTCGCACGTCTTGCCTTTTTAATAAGTTTTCCGATATGATCTTCACTTGCTATCTTTTTCTCGGAGGAGTCAGTCTGATCCGCGCCTGTAATACAATCCGCGCTTACCTCCTGGCTTCAAATCAAAACAATGAAATCGTAGTCACGCCGGAATCGACGATCACAGTGGTCGCAACTGTTGGGTTTATTGTGAACATCTTCGTGGTTATCTAACTGTTTTGGATTCTTAAAGGATTTTTTACATTTTCTACACGCAAATGTGCGTATTTTATAGTCGCCGAAGTTGTGGGTCATATGGCCATTGTAAGAACTTTAATATCGCCATTTAGGATTTTGATGTTAGTTCTTCATTTGCGTCATTGATGGCGCTGTAGTACTTTTTGTACTATGGCGCTACAACTACATAAAACATACTCCAATCAAGATTTCTCTTTTGGCACCGACTTCCGAAAGTAAAGTTGTTTTCACGTTTTTAGTGTTTTTTTGGAAATCGGTAATTTTTCGGCAAAAAGTGTTTTATTTGACCCTTTTTAGTTGAAATATTATCCCGCAAAAGTTCTTATCATATGACATTGTAACCAGAAATTATTATGAAATCATCATGTCATCAACATAGGCTAAGAAAAAAAAATACGTATTAAAGGAGCTAACACGTAAACGGCTCAAGTAGAGTGAATAAAATTTATATGGGACCTCGTCGCCGACTTCCTCTACCAAATGAAAACGTAAATTGGTCCAGTATCACGGAGAAATCGGTGTACATATGTACTTACATAAAAAAAAAACATACACACACACGAAAATCGAATCTCCTCCTTTTTGGAAGTCGATAAATAAACCAGCGTCCACATTAAAATTTTACGGGTACGATCTTATTTAACACATCGATTAATTTGACATAATTTTTTTTGGTATTGCCAAAAAGTGGGCAACAACATATCTAAAATATTTTTATGGTAATTTCTAAGTTTGCCTTATTCCTACCTTAATGGTTATGTAACAATATGTGACGCCATTCCGTTGTTAGTTTTTGTCTCGATCTTCTGCCAACAATACACCGGCCTACAAAAAAAAAAACATTAGACATCGAAACGCTAAGAAGAAGTAGACCTACATAAACACAACATCACGTCTGCTATCCCTGAAAGGTTAGGCAGAGGTGTAGGTACGTATAAATAGTACACCCACACGTTTGATTTCTGCGTTGATGTCTTTTGGAAACATCTCGTTCTTTCATTAGACAATTCTAATTTTTTTATCCCTTTCTTTCCCTTTGTATGTATATCGTAAAAACCTGTGCTTGTTATCTTTAATATCCGAATGAAAATGTTATTCAATTAAAATACTGCAATAAAATACCTATCTACTTTTAACCGACTTTAAAAAAGGAGGAGGTTATACGTTCAGGACCCTAAAACCTTAATTCGAAAAACATTTACGAAATTAATTCATTTTAAAAATCAATAATAACAAGATACCTACATGTTTTTTGTAATCGATTGTTTTTGATTAAATATCGTTATTTCGTATTTTTCATAATGTTAAAATCCATTTTATCGATATCGACTGTTTTCCCTTGATCAAGTAGATCAGCCCTAACGATAGGCATACCTATGCAAGTAGACCTTGAACTGACCAATTGCAGCCGCGCCTTCTTCCTCGTCCCCCGGCCCGCGGTAGTGAGTAGTGTACTTAGAAGAAATCCGCGTATAAGCTCTCTAGTGGTTATATACTCTATGCTCGCGATGTTGTCGACATGTGGGAAGTGGACTCGGCGATCATTGTGCCGATAGTCGTTTCAGCCAATGGCTTAATTGCCAAGAGCCTCGACCAATACCTGAGGAGGCTCTCTTTAGGCAGCTGGATCAAGGGCTTGATTCAGAAAGCGGTACTCCTGGACACGGCTCGTATTGTTAGGAGGTTCCTCTCTCTGGAGCCCTGACCGCCGCCGGTAGCTTGGACCCTGTTCCCGATACCGGTGGGCTACAATTTTTATGATTTTTTTATTTTATATAAGAATATTTAAAAATGTAATCAATAAGTTGGGAAAATAAATAAAGGAGAAAATAAATAAATATTAATATACTATATTAATACTTGATCTTTGTTATGAAGATTTTTTCATAAATTAACTAGCTGTACATGCGTTGCAATGCACTTTTCCATACCTAGTAATACCTCCTTGTATTTTTTACTACTCCACCCACCTTACCTACATACTTCAGAGACCTTCCCTGGCGTATGTAAAAGAACTGTGCAAAATTTCATCAAAATCGGTTCACTAGTTTAGGGGTCTATAGATTTCGAACATACGAATAGACGAACAGACGTACAGACAGACATGGATTTTTACAGAGATAGATTAATTATTCATACAAAAATACAGGTTTTATATACTAGGGCCGCCGGTTTGACATCACCAGGGACACGAGTAACTCTTTCTTACATATTGATATCGTGATCCATGCCCCTTGCTGGTAACGACAGACGGTCAAACTTATTTACATAAAATTCATACCACAACTCTCAATTACTCTTTACAACAACCAAATAAACGTTCAATAGTAATGGGTTTAAATTATACATTAACATCTGTATAAAATATATGATTTTGTTATCGTGATTTACTTTCAAATTCAAGTTTTTTTTTTTAAACTTGAATTTGAAAGTAAAGATGAATTAGTAAACCTGATTTTTTTCGATCGTGTTTTGTTGTGTTTATGTGACCCATAAACGAAACAACATGAAAAGACAACAATAAGATGTCGCTTAACATAAATAGCAAAGTGGCGATGTACAAGCGACGCCATTTGTTCATTGCCGTATACCTATGCACTCGCGTTTGAACTACGGAAAAGTGAGTACACAATTCTGAAGTAAAGCAAGCAATTCATTGTCATAGTTGAAATAAAAATAATAAATCCCACATCGCTGGGATTAACATCAGATTCAAAAAAATAACCAGAAGTGACAGAAACATGAATAAGCGTTGTTATTAAAGGCAACCCCCAACCAAAGAGGCCACTCTTTAGATATTTGCAGCGGATATGCACATTGAAAGCTTTTACAATGTCTACGTAAAACATGAGTGGCAGATAACTATCAACCAGTGGTGCTTTGCTGTTGCTAAGTACATTAATAGATATATAATTATAATGGCAAACCTACATGTCTCTATTAAGTTGATTGCTATAATTATCTTCATTGATATAGTTTGTAATCTGCGTCATCGAAGAGACGAAGAAGTTTGCTACAATTGCGTTGAGGTACACGTAGTTTCGGTAACTCCGAAATTTCTTTATGACACACCATCAGGTCACTCCGTATTACAGGGCAGCGAGGGTCAGCACAAACATGGTGTAGTGTGTGGAAAACTCTATATTTTCGTATAGTTCTCGAGCATAAGACATCTTGGATATCCATTTCACAGTACTGCTGGGAATTAAATATAGAGGTTGAGCACACGTGAAGGTATTATGGGATTTTGGTCTTCCCTCTGAGCCACTTAAATATCCATTTTTTTATTTTATTTTGATGTCTTCTGAAACTGACGATGGAATAATAGTTCAAACTTCAAACCAAACGCAACTAAACAAATGAAGGACAATTTGTTATCATTACACTGCATCCAGAACTTATTTATTTCCTGTTTGTTACAATATTATCTTAGCTACGCACTCGGTAACCGCATGTGCAATATTATGTGCATTATTTAATTTCACTCAGTTGCATATAACGATCTTTTTATTGTAGGTAACTAGGTATGGAGAGAAAAAGTGGGACAGCAAAATTGGGTCAAATTAATGACTTAAACATTTTTTTCATTTAACTTGAACAGCTTTGAGAACGAAAGCAGCAACGAAAGGAACCTATAGGACGACCCTTCGACGACTACAACGAGTAGTGCCTCTGATGATGCATTTCAAGACTTGACTCTTTAAAGTTTCGACTAGCTCTTGTGTGTTACATGAAAGCTCGAGTTTGAAATCGTGGATTAGTGGAAGAATAAGCAGCGATAGCCAAGTGGTGTGACCGTCGGGCTGCCAAGTCATAGGTCTCGGGTTTGAACCTAAGACACGCAACTCTGATTTTTCGGATTCATGTGCGTATTGTATGATTATCACTTGCTTCGGTGAAGGAAAACATCGTGAGGAAACCAGCATGCCTGAGAGATATTTCTCGACGGTATGTAAAGCCAAGTCAGAGGCCCATGGGCGGCATAAAACTCTAAGGTTAAGCACTAACCACACGGAAAAGAAAGACCATCAATTTAAAGTTATCGCCTAATCGAGCCTTTTTCGCATGATGAGTTCTCGAGACTCGAGTTCCTTCCAAGAGTCGAGTCTTTTGTAGGATTCGAGTAACTGTTAAATGACTCGAACTCGGCTTGACTCCGAGCCTTTTACAAAAAAAATAAGTACACAAAATATTTATTTCATGTCAAAAGCAATGTGTATAATACGCAGGGACCATATCGGTTACCCATTGAAAGGGTTTTCGTTAGGGTTTTTCGAAGCGGTTAATCAAAAACCCATACGATATGGGTAACCCTTTTGAACGGCTTAATAGACCATTTTGGTTACCTATTGAAAGGGTTTTTGATAGGGTTTTTCTAGCAGTCAATCAAAAACCCATACGATATGGGTACCCCTTTTGAACGGCTTAATAGACCATTTTGGTTACCCATTGAAAGGGTTTTTGATAGGGTTTTTCTAGCAGTCAATCAAAAACCCATACGATGTGGCTAACCCTTTTGAACGGCTTAATTGACCATTTTGGCTACCCATTGAAAGGGTTTTCGAGAGGGTTTTTCTAGCAGTCAATCAAAAACCCTTACGATGTGGTGTGGGTCACCCTTTTGAACAGCTTAATTGATCGTTTTGGTTACCAGCTGAATTGACCGTTTTGGTATGGGTTTTTGATAGGGTTTTCTAAACAGTCACAAACCCATAATATTTGGATAACTCTTTTGAACGGCCTAAGCTAAGGGACCATTTTGGTTAACCAAATCGAATATGAATGACATCGCACCGTGCGTTCAAGGACAAGTATACAAAACAACAACAAAAAAATTCTCGAGTTGGCGGAACAGTTTCATTTGTGTGAGTGAGCTTTCACGCTGCAGTTTATGTGACATATAACATATTCAGTAAAAAACCATCTTTTGCAAAGAGCTCTAAAGAAAATGATTAACAGATGGCTACTTCTATGGGATCGAATTGATCTAGAGCTTCATTTATCTTTTTTTGTAGAAATTACGTGATTTATGAGTAGACAAGGAAGTTTAGATTTTTACTAATCTCTTACTTCAGTCAAAATCTGCCATTTATGATTTAACGTATTTTAGTGATTGTTTGTTTCATAATCGTTAGTAACGATTATGAAACAATTCGTTACCTATGCTGCAATCTATGATTTTCTTTACATGACCAATTATAATTTGTTCGAGTTTAGACCCCATGGTAATATGATCTCTCGCTGAAGGGCATAGGTTTCAAAACGGAATAGCATGCGTTGACGCGGCGGCGCCTTTGTGGCTACTTACCTAGCTGGTTGTAAACAGGGATCTATGAGCTTTATTGAATGTGACTTAGAGTTCATTTTAGCTTTGCTGGCCGGATACCGAAATTACTTAATATTATTATGTTTTTTCATTTCTGTTCTTGATTATTACTTTATTGCAAGTACCAAACAAATGCTGTCATTTTTGCTGTTTGATTTTTGAACCTGGACATCTTTTGCGGAGTTTTACTATATTATTATTTAGTCGGTGTGAAAACTTAGGGGTCTGCGAAATGATCAATCGTGATTGTAAATTATTACGTGTTTGTTGCACATAGCTCGTTTACGTACCAAGCGATTGATAATATTACTATACTACAATATAAATTGATGGCGATTGATGATTTCGGGGTCGCATTACAATAGGTAGGTATGTAGATATAAAGTTACGTAATTTATCAATCTAAATTTTCAAAATAGCAATTGTATAGTTTATTGCAATGGGCAAGTAGGTAAATATGTAGGATTGTCCTACATACTTACCTACTTGCCAATTCACGCAACAATTTGCGCAACGATGTTATGTCCTAAAGGTCCGACGTACCAATTCAATTCAATTCAATTTTATTCAAAGTTATTTTTTTACAATACAACATAAGTCTAAGAAATAATGTAGGTAAAACAGAGTTAGATGCCTGTACTAGGATAAACCTGTATCACAGGCGATGTGTTCTAATACTAAGTACATATTTGGACACCAAATTTTTAAACAATATTTAACATACGATGTTTTTTTGAAATTAGTGAAAAAAATTGTTAATTTATTATGATAATAATAGTAACCTAATTTACTTTAACTCTATTATTTATTAGATGAGAACAAAATGACAATGAAAAAAAGAAGAAAGGTCTTAAACATGTAGATAAAAGCTATGTACAATTTTGCGCTTAATTAATTACACTATTACAATAGTTTCAGCAGAATTCATAAACAAGTTAGACTCGGTCAAGTAAAAATTGCAAAAATCAATGTCATGATATTTTTATATAGCGGTCAAGAATTTGCTTAGACAGCAACAATTCGATGGTAAGTAGGGCAGGTTGTCTCGCATAGGTATCGTTGAGTCAGGAAAAAAAGATAGAAGTGGAAGGCTGGTTTTGTATGACGCACTAGGCGCCGTCATAATCGATGGAGTTGATATATCTGTGCTCAGCTATTTTCCTAGCAGGGCATTCAGTGTCTCCGGTTTTATGGTCACTGGGTTTTTTAAAGCGTGAACAAGTCGCGCATTTCGGAGTTTCAGATTTCTTCGCGCATTCGGACATCACATGACTTTCTTCACCACAGTGACTACACGTAGAGTTGATCTCTCTGCAAGATTTTGCTGCATGGCCCTACTGTTGACATTTATAACACCTCGTTACTAATGTGAAGTCCCTGACAGGACAGGACGACCAATTTATGAAAATCCTTGATTGAGGGATTAGGGTTTTACGTATATTGGCTGAAACTTCAATAACGTAATTGCAGGTCGCAGCATCTCTCTTCCCAGATTTATGGCTTAATTTTACGGCGGTCAGGAAGGATTCCAAGGTCATCTCTGGAAACCTCCACCACTACCACTACCACCACCACCACTACCACCACTTCATTGTTGATTGATTTGTGTCATGGATAGATTATTGGTCACTAAATGTACAAAATGGAGTACCTACTAGACTGCCCTGTTAGGCCGAAAAGCGCTAGGTAGGTATCTCAAAGTTTTGAAGAAAATCGCCGAAATCTCTTAGCAATTTCAAAGAGAGATGTTTGACAAGAACCAAACTTATTAGTTGTTTTATTTTTGTTTAAGTTAGATATCGCTATGTGGCTTATATCATTACATGCGAAATTGTAAAAGCTATTAAATGTTATTAAAAAACAAAAGCAGGCCTCCTTCATTCGTTCGAAGTCATGCACTAACGTACATACCTACGGGGCTACGGCTCGCATTCACCCAAACGAATTACATTTAACCTTATTTGTGTCATAGTCCTATACTTACAGTCGTCCAACGCAGACGTCTTTTAAAGGCGTTCTTATGCCTACGGAATAGAAGTCAAAATCGGTTGAACGGACTGTAAAAAGTTTTTATTAAATGTCTTATCTTATTTCAAACGACATTTATAATAAAATAAAGACAAAATTTCTACTTGCTCATTGCTCATTCAATTGATTACGATAACACGGGTATGTATTAGCGAGCGAGAAATTTTTTGCATTCCGCCTCGGATCGGTTGATTTCTTTATAGTTGTCCGAGATTTAGGGGTCGATTTAGATGTCAAAACCCCTCCCGGGTTTGAACTTCAAAACCAGACCTACGACCCGGCCCCTGAGATGAGTAAGAGTTTCAAGATGAAGAGAACGCAAGAGCGAGCGAAGCGAGCCGGACCTAAAGAGCCTAAGGGAGCTTTAAAATTCAAGCTATTGCATAAGCTATAATAGAAATAAATCAGGCGTAGAAACATCTGGATCGAATGTAGGTGACAAAGACATTCCTGCTGATGTTTTTGACAATTCGTCATGGATCTGATTGACGTGTTGAGATTCGTCATCAGAACTTTCTTCACTCTCTGATATACTTAGTAATATTTTCTACTACCAAATATAAAATGATAAGTATAATAAAATGATACAAGGCATCCGGCCCCAACATTCGTTTTTATAATTTTGAAATCTAATACCTAAATAACAAACGACCAACAGAGAGTCTCTATGAAGTACTTATACCATCTTCTGCGCAACTTTGTGCGAGTTAGCAAAGAAATCTTAGCACTTGGATGGATTTTGAGCATAAACTACATATCTGCAAACATCACAAATAACGTCACGCCTGTATTCCCCAAAGAGGTGTACCTAATAGACTAATAGTACACCCACATTCGTCAGTTATGTTTTTAAATCTCATGTAACAGGGGGCGAGTGAGCCTATTTGTAGGCAATACTATTGCCTACAAACTATCTACAAAGAAAAACTCAAACTATCTACAAAGTACTTTAATATTCAAGAAAAAACTAACCTTATAAATGAATTAGCTTGAAACACGCAAACGCATCCCAATTGATAAAAAAAGTCTACACGCTACTTTCGGCTCGGATAGATCAAAAGAATAATATAATATAAACTCAAAAACTCAAAATACGCAACTATAGTTATTGGAGCTCTCGCTCGTACCTACTCTCGCTATTTGTATAATACCGTCTAGTGAATTATAGGCAATGAGCGCCCGGCCGCCATTCCCGTACCACCGACCTAGCACAAGTTTATTGAATAACCCGAACAAAACCCTTATAATATATGGGTTTTTATAATGCCCTTCATTATAATAACCCATATATTATAAGGGTTTTGACCCTTTCACTGGGTTTCTAGTATAGAACCCATTCAATGGGTTTTCATGCAACCCTTTCACTGGGTTTCTAGTATAAAACCCATTCAATGGGTTATCATGAAACCCTTTCAAAGGGTTTCTAGTATAAAACCCATTCAATGGGTTATCATGTAACCCTATCAAAGGGTTTCTAGTATAAAACCCATTCAATAGGTTATCATGTAACCCTTTCAAAGGGTTTCTGGTACAAAACCCATTCAAGGGGTTACCCAATGATAGAGGTAACCTCATAAACGGCTTACCCCTTCGAAAGGCTTAACTCTTAAGCGGGGTTGTACGGTCCCGTGAACTAAGGCAGCCCCAGTGGGATACAAAAGTACTTGTGTCGGAGCTGTCTAACTCTTCCCATAAGTGGCCTGTTAGTCTTGCATAATTAAGTCGATCCTTAAGAATTACGATTTAAAGGCTCGAGTCTTTTGCAACAACAGGTCCAGGTCAGGTCCTACTCGCAGTTGTCCCTTTTTGTTAAGGGTTCCTGTTGAATACGGTGAATAGACTTGCAAGGGGCGCCCCAAGGCCTCTTAATAATTAAATAGTAAGTTCATTTATATAAAAAGAGTACTTCTTGGCAACATGTCTTATTAATTCAACGTTAAAATCCCATTCAAAGTTTTGTCTCGATTCACCCCTGGCTTCGTTTCTATTCACAAAGTTTTACCCGGTGTCGCGAGTTTTCTACAACAATACATACATTTGAAACATACCAGTTATTTCCTTTGCTTAGATGTTCAAGGAAAAATACTATAAAAATATAAATCTGGTTGATTGAGGAAGTATGCGACTTTATTTGCATAAACGTTGTTATTATACGAGTATATATACAGTTGATTTCGTCACCACTATCCTCCCATTATAAATCTTCTATACAAATAAATAAAATTGAAGTGACTCATTGTAATTTAAAAATAACAGCATACTGAATGCATCTGAAAGTATATACAGTACTAAGAACAAAAAAAAATTGTCAGTCGGTCTGTCTGTTTGTTCCGGCTAATCTCCGAAACGGCTAGGCCGATTTTGACATGACTTTTACTGTGGCTCATAGCAGATGTTATAAGAAGTAACTTAGCGTACTTTTATTTTAGAAAAAGGATTAGGGTCACTTGCAAAAAAAAACCCTTGAAATTGTTAACTCTATTATAATTTTTAATCCAATTAGGGAACTATTTTAAACCGATTTTGTTAACATAATATTTTTATAATAATTTTACGCTGCCGAAGGTCGAGGGCACCAGCTAGTAATAAATAAAATAACGTTTATTTCGGACAAGCAACATCATTAGTAACAGAAAAATAGCTTATAAACTATATTAACACACACAACTTAGTCACAACTTATAATTATTTATTTAGACAAGAGCTTGTTGTTCGAGATGCATCTACGAACTATAGCCCCATATTAAGGGGAGTCGTACCTCCCGCCGCTATCGACTTCATGTGGGTTACCATGATCTCTGAGGTGCAGGAATGTACGAATGTATGTGTGTGGTGTGGAATGTATGTAGTTCTATTTCGAGAGTGGGAAAGAGATGGCGCTAGACAGCTGTGCAGCGCCATTTCTTTCCCATATGTCATGGTAACCCCACAGAATGGAATTGGAGCTGGCCCTTACTCTGCAGAGCGGTTAATAAAATTTCCAAAACAAATAATCCCAGGTCGTTAGGGTAAGTACGTGTAATATTTCGTGTAAAATTGTGTAAGTAAATTTGATGTATGGTGAGACGAAAGGTGGATTTTTCTTATCATACATCAAATTTCATGTACACTTGGAGACAAACCGCGATTCCGTTCGATTTCATTTACCTAACTTATTTACATAAAACTCATAGCACAATTCTCGATTTCTCTTAACAAAAATAAAATAAACATTTAGTATTATCGAGTTGAATACATGCATTACACTCTCTATAAAATATGCATTGGGGTAATAATAGCTTAAAACATAAGAAGAGAACATAAAGCCGTCGCTTAGTATAAATATCAAAGTGGCGATGTACAAGCGACGCCATTTGTTCGTAGGCGTTTGCGCGTTCGCGTTTGAACTACGAAAAAGCGAACATAATATTACAATATAAAGTAAGCTGTTTATTATCATAGGTAAAATAAATGAAAAAAATAATACGAAACTGGCATTTGATTTTAAATTAACAACGGCACTAATAACAAAAGTATAAATAAAACTTGTCAACAAAGGCACAGCCCAACCAAAGAGGCCACTTTTTAAATATCTTCTTTGGATATGCCCATTGAAAACTTTAACAACGTCTTCGTAAAACATGTGGCATATAACTATCAACCAATATAGCTTCACTGTTTTTAAATACAATAAAAATGTAAATAAAATTGTTGTTGCAAACACCGTGTACATTGTATTCCCTCTGTTAAGATTCCGGGCTATAAAAAAAGTGAACAAAATTATTAGTATATAAAGTAAGAAGTATGCTAAAATTGCGTTAAGAAACACATAGTTTCTGTAATTCCGAAACTTCTTAATGACGCACCATGACGTCACTCCGTATATCAACGTAGCTGTTGTAAGGGCGAACGAAATGTAGAATATGGTGTTATCATCACGATAATCACTCTCAGCAGCAACATGCACTAGTGTCTCGTTGTCAGGCATGACGGTGGACGTCACTTGCACAGCTTCCATCACTTTAGGATTACGAAGAAGTATTTATGAACACCTTCACTTTGCACTGCGATGTTCATTGATGGATGAGCGTTGCCTTCCGGGAAACTCAAAACAATAGGTATAAACAATTTTATCTCAATAATTACGATTACATACCTACGTGTCGGTTCCAAGACTGTCGGTGGAGCAATAGTATTATGTAATCAAACGCTTCAAAACGAACCAAAGGTTTATAATATACTCGTAGTAAAATTACAAGGGACCCCTGCTTCGTATGGGTTTATGACTTGTCAAAACAATTAATTTAGGTTGTTGATTCCAAAATTATAAAGTTTTTTTTAAAAACTCGCTTTAAGAACTTGTTTAAGTTTTTGGATCCTGTTTGCCATCATCATGATTATCTTAGACCAAAACCGGTCACAATCTTGGTAATATTTCAACATTAATTACTTAATAGTGGTTTTGGTGCTTTCAAATAAATATCAATCCATATCGTATATCGCTCGACTGTCATTGAATGTGTTTGGATGTATGTAATGAAGAAAGGTGTGAAAAAAACCTATGTTAAGAAGAAACGTAGCTTCTTCTTATGATACATCAAACTTGCACTTTTTACATACATTTTCATGCCTTTCATTTAATTATTTATTTACATAAAATTCATGCCACACTTCTCGATTTCTCTTTTCAACAACCAAATAAACGTTAAGTATCGTCGAGACGGATAGACCTATTATTCCTTCTAGAAATGATGTCAATGCACTGGGATTCGTATACCATAAACCATTACATAAGAATATGTAGACCTCGCTCAATACAAATATCAAAGTGGCGTTGTACAAGCGACGCCATTTGTTCGTGGCGTGTGCGCTGGCATTCGAACTACTACTAAAAAGTGAACAAACAGTTATAATATAAAGTAAACAGTTTAATGCCATTGGTAAAATAGATACATAAAATACTACACCACCGAGATCTGAGTTAGAATTCTTAACTGCATCAATAACAAAAATATAAATTAGGCTAGTTAATAAAGATGCAAGCCAACAAAAGAGGCCACTTTTTAAATATTTCCTCTGAATATGCCCATTGAAAACTTTTACAAATTCCACGTAAAACATGTGGCATATAACAATCAACCAAAAGAGCTTCACAGTCGATAAGTATGCGGTTAGAAACATAGCTATCATTACAAACTGCAGAAAATCACGATTAAAGCTTATCATAGGATTATCGGCTATATAAGTGTAGAACGTAGTTTTTAAAAACAGAAAGAAAGTGACTAAAATTGCGTTAAGAAACACATAGTTTCTGTAATTCCGAAACTTTTTAATCATGCACCAAGACGTCACTCCGTATATCAACGTAGCTATTGTCAGTACGGAAATAATGTAAAGTGCGATGAACAGGTATTTTCTTAATAGTTTCTCAGTGCTATAACTCTCTGTAGAAGCATGCACTAGTGTGTCGTTGACAGCCATGGTGGACGGCACTTACACAGTTTACCATTAACACACTTAATGATAACGAAAAAGTATGTCCGTTGAACTTGACACTCGTTACCTGTAAGTATACGTGTTGCTTCAAAGACTGTCGACGGACCAATAGTTATTAAGTCATTATATAGCAAACGTTCCAAGACCAACGTGCGATTGATAGATGAATACTACTATAGCGTCTTCAAAAGTTGTTTATCTTTAGACTTTCGTAATTTTTTCCTTTTGGTGGTATCAAAAGGAAAATATTGATCCCTAAAGAATTACTTTGTTGTCCGTCGGTCAAGATCATTTTCCTCCGAAACAGATCAAAGTTCAAATCGTACATATGAACGATATCGATTATTCGATATCGATTATTCGATATCGTTCGTGTGGTATTTGTTGTATCAAGTTGAAATTAGTATCATTACTAAGGTTTGCGGTCTGCTCGATGGTCCAGGTCGAGCTCAGAAGTTATTGCACTCCTCATTGGATATTTTAGGTTTTCGTTTAAATGTTATGGAATAGTACATTTTGATACAAGTGGGGAAACTTTATCATTGCAGCCGAAGTGGAATTCAAACCCGAGTCATAGGTGACGCTGTTATGGAGCCGAAAAATTATAAACGCCCAGGTGAACTAGGTACTGTATACAGATCCTCTTATCAACTAAATAAATATGGCGTGCCACAAGGGACTGTTTTGGGACCCCTGTTGTTTCTACTCTATATTTATGAATTGACCGATTCAATAGATAGTGTCATATTTGCAGATGATATTTCGGTTATTGTACAAAATATCACAAAAAAATCAACTCATGAAAATAAAATAAGCGAAGCTGTAAAGTCTGTAATTAAAAGGCTTGAAAGAAATAATCTGTGTGTAAATTTATGTAAGACACAATAAATTAAATTTCGTGCATACAAAAGCACCCCAAGACACAACACTCGGATAATATTAACATTAAAATACAGAAAGTATTAAGTTGCAATTGGTAACAACAAATTAACAGCGTATGCAATAAGCTAAATAGATTTGATTGTGTATTAAAAAAATCGTATAGACGAAAAAACAGTACGCATGGCATATAATATAGTGGTTATGTAGAATCAATTTTAAGGTATGGACTGATCATGTGGGGCAATACAACAGATAGTGATAACACATTTATTTTTCAAAAGAAAGTTAGAGCCATTTGTGGTGTCGGACTACTTGAATATTTTAGGGCTTTATTCAAGGATCTCAATTTATTGACCTTCTTCTTCTTAGCGTATCGATGGCAAAAAAATTCAAACGTTATGTTTAGCTCAAAACTCAGCCACGCGAACTCCGCATTGACCTTGACTAGCATGTATTTGTTTGAGGTATCTTCAAAGGTGCCAATTACCTAAACTAAGCAAAGACCAAGAGAAACTACAAAAATAATGATTTCCATTTGTAATAAAACATTATCTAAATATGATGATAATAGAGTTATGGATATTAATGTTGATGTATGGAAAAGGAGAGGAAGGCCAAAGAAAAGATGGATGTATTGTGTGAGGAATGATATGGAAGAGAAGGGAGTAAATGATGCCGTGACGTCTGACAGGGGAGAATGGAAGAAGAAAACGTGTTGCGCCGACCCCAAGAAGAATGGGACAAGAGCAAGGAAAGATGATGATGATATGTGTATACTTAACAATTTTCGCCTTGTTCGCTTTAGGACAGATTCGCTTTACGGCAGAAGTACAGTGAACTCGATATATCTGTATCAAGTTCACTGTACTTATTAATAAAACATTAAACAATTAACAAAAATGATATTTATTATTTATCTTACGATACATACCTGTTTATCTTTTATTCAGCCTACACAAGCGCAAGAAGTTTTGAACTAAGGCCTTAAAAACATGCGCCTCTTTGCTGGGATCATAGAGTAGGTTTGTTGAGATTAAAATGAAACAAAAAACAATCACCAGGTTGAACCTCATCAAAACCGTAATTTGCTAGAGCATAGAGTATAGTAATATAGATGCTAGAGCGAGAAACAGCGGGAATGCTATCGCACGCGGCAGCAGATCGACGATGAGTTCGGCAGTACGGTCGTTTCTCGCTCTGACAGAATAGGATAGGAGATAGGAGCATGGAAAAGTGCGATTCCATGCTGCTGAGGCGCAATACTTAGGGGCTGGGCGGTTAGCACGGCCATGGCATGTTACAGTGTAGGGCAGAATCCTTTAATCCTTTAACCGCCCTCTGAAGAAGAGCGTTTACCTGTCGAAGCGAAACTACCGTCTTAAAGGCCAGCTTACACCGGGGACGGTAGGGGAGAGCATTTTATCTTTACGCAACGTAAATTCATACGTAGCTGGTGGTAACAAGATACAAACTCCAATGTTTAGAGATCATCCAAAGGAATCAAAGGGGATTTCCCTTCGCGGCATTGAAAATTGGAATCTGTATCTTTTTGTCACGTATGAATTTATGTTGGGTTTGTTTTGCGCATCCCGCCTGAGCGACGATACAATGCAGTTTCGCCGCTTCTTAAAATAAAAAGCTGTTTGGTTACTTAGAACGATGTTTATCTTCGAGTAAATATCACTTTGTGATTAACATTTTATACAATATCTTCATAATCTATTTCATATTTTGATTCACTAGACGATACTTCTAGGTTCCACAGAGTATGTTTACGGAGGTATTACATGCCAGAACGTGTTGTATGTACATAGTTGTGGTGGTTCTCAGGCTAGTAATTTTCATTTAAGACTCTCGGAGCGGCTAGCTTCGCTATTCTCTCCGTTATTTCATATTTGAGGGCATTTGGAGGCACCTGGCAGATAGATGGATGAAATAATTATAATAAGACTGTCAGAGAATACTTACAGAAAATCCAAGGCAATCATTAGATGCAGGGGCATGTTATTATTACCAGCCATTTTTGTCCCACTGATGGGCAAAGACCTCCCTTCGCTCTTTCCACTTATCCCTATCCAGCGCTGTTATTTGCCAATCCTTGGGAAAAGAGTCGAGTTCGTCCCGCCATCTCCTTCTGGGCCTGCGTTGCCATTTGCTGCTGTTTGGGACCTATTGTGTCGTTAATTTAGCCCATAGCTACTTCGGAATGCGACAGTTGTGGCCAGCCGAGTTCCATGTGACCGGCAATTTGAATTTTGGAACGCAGTATCGAGTTCCCTATACGATCAGCAAGTTGTAACTCCAAGGATACTGCGCTCCATTGCTTGTTGACAGACCCCGAGTGCGGACCGGGGCATGTAGTCTATTGAAATCCAAATAGGTGTGTTACGAGGCAATGATCACCTCGTACTCGACTTTTTTTCAGTGCGGTAGGTACTAGGTCAAAAGGATCTCGTACGGTTCCATCACTTTAAACCCATATATTTCAATGAAAACTGCTTACATTTTTCATTGACTTCTTCACGTGTATGCATCATATTTTCTTTTGTAAATGAAAATTAACATCTTTACCTTTACGGGGTCCCTATACCATCGGTCTTGGGACTCCCTGATGTAACACTTGAAGCCGGGCATGGTAGCCATATCCATGATTCGCGGCATCAACTCTTCCAACGGCGCGGATTTACCTCGCTGGAAGGGCATCAGCAATAAGTAATAAGCATATTTTTCTTCAAGTTTACGTACACGCATGTATGTACATTCACGAGCTTTAATATGTATACACGCAGCAAAATTCAAAAGCGATTTTCTCGTGAAATAACGGTTTCTACTTTGGGAAAAGAAAAGAAGATTTCGTAAAAGTACCTGTGGCTTCCAAAATACTGTGTTCGTGAAAACGTAAAAAGTTAATCAAAACAGTAGGAGAAAATCACATTTAAAAGTTGCTGCGTGTATACATATTAGTGCTCGTGACTGTGCGTGGTAATCTAACATTACATCACGCCTATATTTTCCCGTAGAAGTATGTTTAAGACACAAGGGGTCGAGCCTATTGCCATCAACCGGACCAAAAATCCAGACTCTTGGCTGCGGCTGCTGAGACATTAACGATGGAAAAACCTTATAAAACTTTGCCCGACCGGGGAATAGAAGAACCCAGACCCTCAGGACCCGTTAGTAGCAATGTGGATTTGCATCGTTCAGTGCGCCTGCACACCTCTACATGGAACCTCCACCCGCCACTATATACATGGGATTGGGCTGTAATCCATCACGCTGATAGATGTCGCATGTTTTCGAATATTTGGTTCTAGGAGATACTGGTTTCCTCACGACGTTTTCCTTCACCGTTTTGCGAGTGCCCGAGTGAGTGGCATGATTTAATATGTCATACATAAATATGTCGAATATACCTTAACTGGCGGCGGTTCAAACGTCTTCTTAGGGGCGGCAATATTTGAGATATAATCCATATGTTTCTTCCACTCGCTCTCAGACCAGCCTCTCTTCTTCTTCGGGTCTTTACTAGTATCTTGTTTCTTTAGGTCTTGGACACAATTCGCTAGCTTCGAGTACATAGTGGCGTTAGCTGACTCGATCATTCGGTCAATACGTTCTAAACGCTCTGGACTGAATCTGTTTTTGTACATCCTCTTAATCTGCATTAAGCGTCTGCAAAGAAATATAGTTAGGAAAATATATTTCTAGTACCAGAGCCGTCATTGCCAACATAGTTCATAAAGCTGCAAGAGTAAAATTGCACTGAGCAGGCCATGTCTGCCCGTTGTGGGCCTGTAAGTCGCATGCCTGGAGCCCTGGATCAGCTAGACAGGATCGATGGCGGAACGCCTTGAATGGCTTCCTCGTGAATTGTCGAAAAGAAGCACAACATCGAGAAATGTGGAAGAGATGAAGAGCAAAGAGCTCCGCTCAGGAGTGGGGCCATTCAGGCCAATAAAAAACATCGTAAAATGCATTTCTATTGCTGACAGGCAACGCACAGCATAAACAGCTGGGTCTAGAAACATGACATCTCATAAAGAAAAAACGTTCATTTGTCGCAGGGACATGACGTGCATACAAAGTAACAAGAAAGGGGAAAGGCGTAGGGGATGAAAGTTTGTATGGGTGTTTTATAACCCTCCCTCCACTACATAGAAAGTTATCATCGCTAATTTAAAAAAAATCAGCAGTCTGCTGATTGCACTTTTGTAGGAAACGAGCTGTTTTTTGTTCAGAACGATGTACTGAGTCCGTTTCCCTTCCACCCTTTATACTAGCTTTTTCCCGATGAGACTTAGTATTTCGTGGCATAATTCTTAGTAGCCACTTTTTCTACACTATCAAAAAATTCAATACAGTAGCTATTATTATTTTATACTTAAAAATGCAATATATGCTTACCCAATTAAAATAATAGCTACTATTTAATAACAAAACTGTAGTACTTAATATTTATTAATTTAATAACGAAACGCTTTGGTGGTACATATTATTGTAAGTAGCTATTATTATAAACTACCTATGCAATAATTAAAATAAAAACGAAGTAACTTGTAATTACTAACTGCTAACCACAAAGAAAACACCTCCTAATACCTATCTAATATATTATATATACAGAGCGTTTTTAACAAATTGCTAGTGACTTGAATATTCGCAAAACGGACACTACCGCCAACAATGTCTGCCCTCACGCGCAGGGGGGTCACGCTTAGTTATAAGCATGCTATGGCAACTAGGAACATAGGAAATGTTGGTTTTATTTTTTGAGTTCAGCGCCATCTCTTTTCCAGCTAGTCGAACAAAAAATATTGTGTTGCAATATAAAAATATATATTAATGAGGCCGGGAAACAGAGTGAAACAAATTCACTTATATAAGATAATTCTCTGAAAATATTAAATAATACATGTTGAAAAAAAAAACAAATGAAAGCCGAATATTATGGACCTGTTTATCGGTCCTGTAATGGTTTTTTTCAGAGTTGACATAGTGGGAATTTATCGTAGTTGCAATGGTAATACTTTAATTGCAAATGTCTGTGTGCGCCGAGTGCCGGTTTTCCGTTTCTCGTTCAGATTTGGCTTTTGCAATTACTTTCTGATTGTTTCGAAAGTGCATCTACTACCTACGTTGAGTTGAGACTCTGCCCCTCCGTGTTGCTGTGCCGCGTTACTATCATCCTCCGTTCGTACGTCCACGTTGAGTTCTCTTCCGTACCGGCGGCGGCGTTTCGGAATAAACTTGTGAAGTTTCTGTTTTGTTTACTACTGAGCATACGCGCTTACTGGTAAAATAACCTTTTGGGATAAAAATGACCACGTGAAGGAAAAAGCATACATGCACTACTTCAAAAATAAAGGGAGGAAGAGAATAACACAAAATAATAAATATGTAAACGTTTAATGTTAATCGCAAAATAAATCTTTTAAAAGAACAAGCTGTTTTTTTCTATGATTCTTTTATTTTTCATTCATGGACATCTGGAAGTTTTACCTAAGCGTATAAATTATTGTTTTATATGCTTTTGTAATAATTATGTAATCCATTCTTAACATACTTGTCATTTTTGTAAGTATTTTTAAGAATGCATTACACAATTATTACAAAAGCATTAAAAACAATATTTATACGCTTAGGTAAAAATTCAACTTTCAAAAAGTAACAACAATATCTATAGGTAGTTACCTACCTATATCCATAGCTATAGGTAATAGTTTCGGTTAGCTGACAACTAGATGGCGCTTTGTGCTATCATTCAGGAAAGCGAGAGTTGCCTGTCTATACCCTATATTATATTGTAGTCTTTGGTTATAAGCAATTTTTGTGCGAACGTGGCGACATCTTAAATTCTGTTCCAAAAGGATATGCAGCTAAAAAGTATTAACAAACCTCACTAGATTGGACAGATATCGACCTTTCGAAAGAACCTATAAAATAATCTAAAAATGAAAGTTAATGGTCCATTTTTATGATAAATACGAAGGAATTTTTTTAATCCTCTCAGCAGTTTTGAAGATTACCTCCTACGTCCAAAACTTACAAACTTTATAATATAAATACATATAGATAATTGAATGTACCAACTTATCCTTATAAAAAAATCGTATAGTTTAAGTTAGAAAGATACTTGCTTAACATATGGCCAGGAGATATCGTTCACTCTATCAGTGGGCACTCCTCTTAGGGCAGACTTTCGGATGCCCCTTTCGCTGTAGGCGGGCATCCCTTCCGTAGACTCATAGTATATCTTTCGAGGCACGCTTAGCGCGTTAAGTCTCCGCCGTATTTTGTACGGGTAGTTGCTGCTCGGGTGATCGTACTTCGAAGTCTTCACCATCTTGCTAGCCGTCCGGTGATTTATATCTGTGCGAAATGGTTGGTTTTGGGCTTACATTTTTAGGTTTTGTGATACATAATAATACTCTGTGTTTTTGTGACCGGTTGAACTTGTCACAGTGACCGCCTGTCTCGTGTTGTTTGACGGACGTTTGAAATTTAGATTCGTTTATTTTTATTTACTTCTTGCATGTATGAGACCTTATTGTAAGACCTTCCTTTCAAATATTGTAGTGTGGCAACACCTAATAGTGGTTGCAGACTAGAGTATTTCTTTAGCGTATAAGATCGTATGCTCGCTTCAAAAAGCAGAACGCGCGCACACGCACTTATTACGATGTATGCGCGGGGTTAGTGGGCGCGCGAGGAGG
Organism: Standfussiana lucernea; assembly: GCA_964057025.1. Taxonomy (NCBI): domain Eukaryota; kingdom Metazoa; phylum Arthropoda; class Insecta; order Lepidoptera; family Noctuidae; genus Standfussiana; species Standfussiana lucernea. The sequence continues at coordinate 5,992,628 of OZ059807.1, read as the reverse complement.
TTCTATCGCGCCTCTAAGCGCGTCAACGTTCGTACGAGTTGCGCGTATGGCGAAAACGAGCTTAATACGTGCCGAAAATACGCTAATCTGAAATCGCCCTAAGTGCAACACAGTTGCCGAAATGACGTCACGATAACGACGCCGCAGCTAGTGATATTAAACGTAGTGTTAAGAGTAGCACGGAATCGCATTTTTCCATGCTCCTACCCTTTTCCGCCGTTCAGAACCGTCATTATATAAGAGCGGGAGTGCTATCGCACGGAGCACGCTCTTTTTCTAGATCAAATGGTGCAAATTACATCCAGTAAAAGAAAGTGCTACAGTCCATTCAGTTATTTTATTACTGGCTTTGTGACACTGTTAAGATCACAGTGATCTTTATTCGCACCAGTATCGTATAATGTTGCTACCACTTCAGATTGATATTTATTTTCGATACCTTGTGGTTTCTGTTGGATTGCTGCTGACAGAGATAAAAAAAACTTACCCACCAACGATAAAAGTAAGGTTTTAAAATCAAATTAAATAGCAAAATTGTTCATGAAAAACGTTTGTATTAGATTCTTAACATAAAATAATGATTTCACATAACATAACGCAATACTGATCTCACAACAAACATTTTAAACCAACGACAGCCTTGTTCCACATCTGTTTCACCTATAAACGAGTTGTGAAAGTCACCGAAATTATACGAACCGAGATCGTATTAACAGTAATACAAAATCATACAAAAGCGAAAATAAAATGAGAGACAAAAAGCTGATTTGACAAAAGGCAAACAAATACTATTTCTACCACACAGGGTTGGCCAGACATTTGTTTTTTTTTTTATTAATTTCTATTAATAACAAATAAAAATAATGCTTATTAATGACAGTGACGCGTACAATTTTAACAGATTTTTTTGTTGTTTTTTTACGACCATGGTGGTAATATTTTCGTCTGGCAACACCACAAACGCATGCGAAATATTTAAGCACATAGTACCCCTAACCTTAGGTGCCATTATTGCAGATAAAGAAAAAGTTAGAAATAATAATAAACTTTGTTCGAGTGACATACAATTTTATAGGTGAAATTCCTTTTAATTATGTGACTATAGTAAGATTCTCACACATTATCGACTTACCGAAAAACGGTACGATAAAATAATACAAAACTTAAATTATATCTTCGATTTTAGTAAGCAATAATGTTCTCTGAATCTTTATGAAGAAATGTACGGCGCCAAAACATATGAAGGCCCGCACAGCAATAAATAATTAAATAAAAATCACAAGTTCTCCAAAAATGCATAATAGTGCGTTCAGAAATTGTTTCAAAGAGGATGTAATAGCACCCGTAAAAAATAAATTGACATTCAAGATTATTAAAGTTTCAGAAAAGTATTTTTTATCATAGCAAAAACACGTATAACAAGATCTTTTGTAAATATTTACGTTCCATTATTTGTATATGGCAGGATATGTTCTGAAATTATTATCTCTGGTAACACTGTTCATTAAAATGTTATTTTAGGGGGCATTTTTAACACTACTTTAAGTATACATAAATTCTTCGCATGATTAACATCAATAACATTCTTCTTAGTAACCTCTTATTAAAATAAGGTGGGTGGACCATGGAAGGCCATGCTCCTTCGAAGGCCAATTATTAAAATTTCGTAGTTATTGCCATGTGATGACAAATTCCTTCTATCTACATAAACATCCATCGAACTAGAAATCACAGACGCGGCGGTGAATCGCTCGCGCCACTATTTTGGCAGTACGGTCCCTTGCTTCATTGATATCGGAAATCGGCGACGTTAAAATAAGGTGGGTGTACCATAGAAGGCCACTCTAACAAATAAATAGTTATTATTCGTTTATTTACTGGATAAATGAAACTAACAAATATTTAAGTAATACTTTGTTTTATTACGTAATATATAAACCACTTCTTTTTATTGTAGATTTAATGGCTATTTATTAACTTTTAGTGTTAAATGACTGATTTATTATAATGGCCTTCTAAGGAGCCTTGTTCCTAGCAAGGCCATTTTTAAGAGTTCAATGAAACTTAAGTTTAATCAATATTGATCAAATCTGAAATTTAAAAAAGTGGTTTATATTTTACGGAATAAAACAAAGTATTACTTAAATATTCGTTCGTTTCACTTATCCAGTATATGAACGAATAATAACTGTTTATTTATTAGAGTGGCCTTCCATGGTACACCCACCTTATTGCTTTTTTATCGAGTTCATCCCAAAATAATTTATAATCAATGGAAGGAGGCCCATGCCTAACAGAGTATTAAAAACAATAATATCTCTCTTAAAAAAAACTTAACATCTTATTAAATTATAACCTCTGATCAGTTGATCCACTCAAAAGGCATTTAATGCTGGCATTACATTTGGCATCATATTTTCTTCATTTCAAAATGAAATTTATTTCAATTAAACAGAGTATATATTTAGTTACACAAGTATAACAAATTTATATAGTTACTAGAAAATGAACTTTATTCTAATGAAATAAGGTATTGGGTAGCCGGGACCAACGGCTTAACGTGCTTTCCGAGGCACGGAGGAAAGTCGTCTTGTCCTGTCTGTCGCTCGTAAATATTTGAATGTCTTTGTAGAAATGAATTTCTTTTACGCATTTTTTTTTCTAAAAGGTCGCGAAACTTTCGTCAAATTCGCCAATTGGTAACACCAGCATAAAACAAGGAAAAAAAAAGATAAAAACAATCTTGTTATACGTATTAGTTGACTATAGAAACTCCCGCGGGGTTGACGCTGCCGTCCTTCTCGACGTCGGCTACGTTGACGTCGACGACGTCTAGACCTTTGTTGGACTTCCCGTATAGATCAGCGGTTGAGATGATTGCGGGCTGTGGCGAGTCTCCTCGAGGGGTGATGTCTTCATCCAACATTTTCTTGTGCTTTCGTCGGTTGTCAAAGCTGTAAGATTGGTTTTATTAGTAGTTTCTTGGCGTTTTAGTTCATGTTAGTATTCTGAATTATTTGTGTGGCCGAGTTGAATAAATTGTAAATATTCTTTTAAGTTATTTTAAACAGTTTGACAGGGTTGTAAACACCAGCCCTTGTGAGAGTCGTCCTCATAAAATGTGCGAGCGGGACTTGAATTCCTAAATTAAACCACGCTGTAGTATTTTCAACCCTTGACTTACCGCCGAAAGTTGAATATCCAATAACGTGCTTTCATTTAAGCATTCATGGAGGTGTCTCAATGATAATGGGCATAAAAGCTCTCCTATACTGACTCCAAATTAACAATTCAGAATACTTTGAGTAACTTGCCGTTGTTAAAGATTAGAAGTGAGAAGAATTAGATACAAGTTAGAAAATAAGAATAGGTTTTACTTATTTTGTCAATGTTTTTGGAGACATAACACTCACACAAATAATCAATTTCGTCGCACCTCTCACGCTAAACAGGGCGTGAAGTTACTGCTCTAGCTAGACAGAGATATGCGACGACAATTAATGATTTGTTTTTTTACTAAATATACAAAGTAGAAGAGACATCGGCGCACAAACGGTTACCACGAATTCAGTACATGAAAAAATCTGCTGTTTTCTATAAAAGTGTAACCTACACGGTGAAAATGTTATTTTTTTTATTACCCTCTCATGTGTCCCACTGCTGGGCAAAGGCCTCCCCTGTCTCCTTCCAAACCTCTCTGTCTTATGCGATATCTGGCCATGTTCGCCCCGCAAACAAGATCAGATCGTCACACCACCTTCGCCGCGGTCTACCTCGACGGCGATTTCCTCCATCGGGCGTCCAGTGAGTGACGATCTTCGCCCATAACAAATGTTCAATTACCGATGAAAAATGTTCAGGGGGTTCAGAATGATAGACTGGAAAATGGTAACCGTTCTAGCGTCGGTGGGAGGGATCCCCCCCTGCATAATAAAGACCCAATTTGTCCGACATGTCTCAAATAACGTTCACAAGTAAGTATTTGACGTGAAGTATTCACAATTTGCAATCATATCTCAGATATCATAAATAAATGCCGTTTAAAATCTTGCAGCTGAAAAACTGGAGCAAAACTTTAAAAAAAACTTTTTTTTTTTGTAAACAATGGCGCAACAACGACATTAAATTAAACAGCATTTATTTATCATTTTCTTTCGGCGAATGTAGACACGTTATTAGTAATGACGAGCGCATAATTTAGTATCCACATGCTCAATTTAGATTTTTATCCATGCAACCTGAAAACTCACTCTAAACCAATGCTGAACTAGGCTAAAATCTACCAACGGAATTTATGGACTAAAGTGACATGCGCCCTCATAATGCTGGACATCAGAAGCCTAAAGTCGCATGTACAATACTCTCTGTAATTGTACGTCCTACCTTATGCTCAGAAGCACAAGGTCGCATGTACAATACTCTCTGTATTTGTACGTCCTACCTTATGCTCAGAGGCATAAGGTCACATGTACAATACTCTCTGTATTTGTACGTCCTACCTTATGCTCAGAGGCATAAGGTCGCATGTACAATACTCTCTGTATTGGTACATCCGACCTAAAGCTTCCACTGTCGAGATTATACTGTTAGGAAAGTAAATAAACTCCTTGGACGTGTAAATGTTTTATGATAGGCTTAATCCCAGTCAGTACATGAAGATGAGTTCAAAATGTCTACCAAATGATATGAATCCGTTATGTTGCTACGGAACAAAACCATACTTGTGTGCCTTGAAAAAATACCAAATATTTACAAAAATGCGAAATCAACGTTTTTTGTTTCTTAAAAAAGCCTCATCATTTCCTTTCCTTAGTTATTTTACCTCTTACTTTGAATCTGGTGAGCTTTATGCCTGTAGCAACAAGGTTGTTTTTAGATTGTTGTCACTAACAAGTCTGTCAAAATAAGAATGATCCTTATGTTTGTAGGAATAAGGTTGCAGTTGGATTGCTGATGAGAGGTAAAATAACTATGCAAGGACTGTACAGCCTAAGACTACCAAGCGAAGCAATACCACGTGTCCACAATGAACGTAAACTCGGAACCCAACACCTCAACCCGGTACAAGAACATGTTGACATACCTCCCATACTGTCACGACAAACCGTGAATGATGTTGATGTTTATTTTTTATATGAAAAACAAAAAAAAAGTATCTCGTTTAATTTTTGATAAACAAATTCTTTACACAAATTCGTTATTGCCAATTTCATATTTCTTTTGCCAATTCAAAAATATTCCTTTGGTATTGCCATAGTAAAAAAAAAACAGTAAATTATAATGATAATTTTGGCTAACAACAAGATAACATAGCGAAAACATAACAACATATTCCCAAAAAAAAAACATCACGAATGTTTTTGTTCCAAAATGACTCCAATGATGACCTATACTGATGGTTTACAAAATTTAAACATTACGGCCTCGACAAAATATCACGAAAATATGTTTTCATTGTAAACTCGTATTTTCTAATCAAAATTGGACTAAGAAGTAGCAATGTCATAGATAAAAAATAATAAACAAATCCTCTTCTTATAAGGAAGCACCAGGCTAGCCCACAAAATTCTTTTTTTTTGTTTTTTTTTTTTGCAATTTGCAGAACAGTGTCAGGCTGTATGTTAAAATATGATTTGCGACCGTAACACGTATGTACATAGTACAGAATAATAACCATTAAAATACCATTCAATGACTATTTCATAAAAAAAAACTTATTCAATGGGATTGAATGAATTTGAGGAATGTATTGAGTGTTTCAATGACAATAACTCTGTTAAGCCATTTGTTACGGTTGCAAATCATATTTTAATCAACATACAACCCGAAACTGACCTGCAAATTGCAAAAAACGTAAGAAAATTTGAATTGCGTGGCCCGCTTCCACCTTTATTTAGCTTTCATAAAAATGGCAACGGAAACGTGCTATTTAAAACTTGTATATGTGCAGCCTCAGATTAAATATTATTATTTATATTTTGACTATTAAAATGACTATTAAAAAAACGGTGTTGATATAAATATCGCTATCATTTGACCTTTGATTTAAACATATTGTTGGGAGATCAATGATCTTTTAAAGTTAATATGACTTTGCAATATTTTATTATGAGTTACAAACATTGCTACATCTTACTCGACTAAGTATACACAATGCAAAATAAAACATTTAAAAAGTCAACGACAATTTTATGGCAACCAATAATGACATCTAATGAAAAAGGGACCTACCACGAACCATAGACAAATATAGAGTTGCGTGTTTCGTTTTAAATCCTATCATTCGCTTACAGTATTGAGGCGTACACGAGGCGTATACGCCCTAAAATATATTTAACATAATAATTGTGATTTTTATACCTCTGTATTTTTTTTATTTATGGCAAAAAGAGGCGAAGAATTCAAGCCATATTCTTTCCGTTACGACAAAAGGATGGTGCTATTCGAGTCGTATAGCCCCATGTTTTTCTTGCACTGAAACAATGCAAGAAATAGCTCTAGCAGTTTACCATACGACCTCATTGCTATATCATTTGCCTGGGAACCTACCAACATCTCATTCAGTATTATTTCCATCTTCGGTTAGTGTGGGAGTGAGACGGCTATACATTGCTGCCGTAAGCAAAACAAGTAAATCATCTGCCTAGCCTCTTCCCAACTATGTTGGGGTCTGGAAGCCGACCCCGTCTAACCGGATGCAGCTGAATACCAGTATTTTACATGGAGCGACTCCCTATCTGACCTCCACAACCCAGTTAGTACTGGGTAATACAACACCCCTTTGTAAGACTGGTTGTCAGACTTTCGGGCCACTGACTACCTGTAACGACCGTCAACGATCTACAAATGACAGCCGGGATCAACGTCTTAACGCGCTTTCCGAGGCACGGAGGAAACTCAGTATGTCATGAGTAGTAACCCATCCACAGACCAATCTAGGCAAGCGAGGCTTAACCTAAAGATCGACCCGAGCAGCTGTTATTATTTAGCCACGAGCTCCTCAAGCAAAAAGGGCACAACTGCGGAAATAAATTAAGAAGGAAAATAGGCATTATTAAACGACTAAGATGAAACTAGTGAATCCCATGACGTTTTTTCAAAGGCATCCCTTTGCTTACGACGGCAGATAGGTCGTATAGAATCATATAATTCGCACACCCAAGTAAAAGAAAAATCAAGTAATACTGTTATACCACGTGTTGGTACCGTCCCCGGCAATTAAGTTCATAGTAAGTCCCTTCTACCTTAATGTGAAACGGAACAGATGAAACAAACAAGTCAATGATTACTCACCAAGCCCTAACTTTCTGGTAGATGTAGATGCAGGTCATCGGGATCGGAGTCATGATGGCACATGATACTGGTACCACTGGAAAAATTTAACATTACGAGGTGAAATAGGTTTTATTGATAAGGGGATTTAGATGAATTTTTTGGGATGTCATAACTCGGGCTTCGGCAGGAATCTTACACGGTGTGTAATGTTTCTTCAAGTTAAAAGAATGACTTTGACACCGCTCATGGAACTTTTTGCCGTCTCCAAGATTTATTATTTTCAAGGAAATTAAACGGATTGATTGCTTTTAGCGCTGCCCTACAACGCGTTTTCTAGTCATCCAATCGTGTACTTTTTATACTACATATATTACCTGTAGTGAGATCCGCCTCCGGCTGGCCGAGCGCGTATCTCAGCAGGAAGATAGCGATGCCGGTGTTCTGTATGCCCGTCTCGATGGAGATGGCGAGCGCGTCGGCGTGCGGCTGGCGACACACCCACGCCGCGAAGTAACCGAAGCAGTAACCCAGCCAGGGGATACCCATGCCGGCTACTACGATCTGGAAACGAACAAAGAGGGAGCTTCATTTTAACAACCTTTATTTTATAAATGGCCACTCGCAGCTTTCCAACTCGCTAAGGTTGGTTTACTGCTTAACCGGAGTATCCTGTGGTGACCTCAAATGAATTTAAGGCGCCCAGCCAGGGCTTACAAACTAAGTTACAAATTAAATGAGCGCTCGCTAAGGGCACCCTGTGGGGCTCGGACCTCGGCTTAGGGCGTCATTTTAGGGAGGGCAGAAAGTGGAGACAGGCTGGGTGATATTATTATTATTTAGGGAATTTAAAGCTACTTGCTCAGCGACGCGGGCTGGCTCGTTGGGCAAGGGTTGGGTGGGGATTTTAACAACCTTTGACGCTTGACTTAATACTTCCCTACTATGCGCTAAAGTGAAAAAAACTTAAGTTGATTTTTATGCCATCGGATAGCTTTAAAAAATACGCATTTGATGAACAAAGCCTTTTAGCGCTATCTTGTTCAAAACATAAGAAAACAACCATAAGAAAGATTACCTGATCTCAGTTTTAACTTAAAACTATTTTTACATAACATCAATTATCTAGAAACTCGCTTTCATTAAGATACCGCTTTTGCGCTTAATTGGGCCGGATAGGGGGGTAAAGTCGCAGCTGTTTCGTATAAGTACTGGAAGAAATATACTAAAACACTGTTTATTTTTCTTGTGTGCTTTGTAAAATTATGAATAGGTATACTAAGAATTTTGTAAAAGAATTGACTACTCAGAGCATTCACAGCATTGTTTAAAAGTAAATAGATGCTAGTTTACCAAACAGACAACACGACTGCAATTTTTTCAGAATGTGATGTTTCAAATAGGTTACCATTACCTCTCAGCTTACCTTTTATGTTACTCAGGTAGAAATAAAGAATATGTTTACAAAAATCATTTTAAATCAGAACAAGCTGTTTTCTGACGCAATAGGCGCGGGATTTTTTTAATCATTGCCATTATACATATGCAATAAAAAAATGGAACAGCTATCAATTCAACCAAGTAACTATTAATAAAACAAAAACCCGTTCAACTCACCTCCCAAGTAAACAACTCGAAGATATACAAGTTGGTAACGATAGCGAAAATAATAATAAAAAGTAGTAGAGTCGTAGAGAATCCCTTCAGGATTCGAACCATGAATTTGGCTATCTTAGGGGTGAATTTCTGCATGGCCAAGCCGATGCCCAAAGGAACTAGGAGTCCTATGACGAATGTTGCTATGCGGGTGTACGGGACCACTATCTGAGCGTTACGGAACACCACTTGGCCGAGGGAGAATAGCCACATGGGCATAAAACCTGGAAAAAGAAAAGGATTCAATTAATAACACAATTTTAACGCCAGACCATAAAAATACGCGCGTGCCCTCCACGCAAAGCCACAATTTCACACCGCATCCAAATTAGACGTATTATGCCGTCCGAGGCGTCGTGAACACTTTTTGATTTGACGTCCATAGGCGTCCGTGGCGGTCAAAAGGTTTAGAGAGAGAGGAGAAAATTTGAATGTAACGTCACATACACAAGCCTATAATACAGGTTAACCTAGATTTAAGGTTAACCCGTATTACAGGGTTAACCGTTTTTCACCAAACCCTAAAAACAACAAGGAGTTTGGTTCAAAAGTGTCACATTGGTATGATATTCTAAAGATGAACTTTATCGTGTGTCGTAACTTAGCAGATAAAACAAAACGTGAATTTCTTGACTACGCCAGTTTTATTTTTTATTAGCCTATTCTGTCCCACTTCTGGGCAAGGGCGTCCCCCATTTCTTTCCAACTCTCCCGGTGTTTTGCCTTCTCTGGCCAACCAGTCAGGCACGATTCCAAATCGTCACAGATACCATAGAAAAAAGTACGAAACCCTTTCTTGTATACTTTTGACGTATCCATTGCATAATGTGTTGAAGACTACAAATAAATACAAACTTACCGAAAGACGCAAGCGTAGAAATAGAAGTCATAGCTAACGATAAATTAAGGTTTCCTCCGAGAATGAAGGTCCAAATATTAGAAGCGCCACCGCCGGGCGCGACCCCTGTGAAGAACATGCCCAGGCGCATGGCTGGGTTATCCGGGAAGATCAGGAAACCTAGACCGAACGACATCTGGAAGAAAAAGTGGAGGTTGGTGGTTTTTGCAATAAAAAAAAAGAAAGTACATAGGGGTGACTGGTTAATTTTTATTAGTGACTAATACTTAACAACTTCGCCAGGGTAGGTCGGTATTTTGCAATTTTCAGGTCAGTGTCGCGTTGTATGTTGATTAAAATATGATTTGCGATCGAATAGGATCATGCTGTATTACATGCGACTAAACTAGCCATAGATTTTGCATGTCTGGATATATTGAGAGTATAAGGTCTGGAATAGGCTCTTGTAGAAATAGCCTTACGACGTAAATATTTTAAATTCTATTACTCACAAGTGGCATGAAGAGGAACTGTCCGCACATTCCTATTAAAGGTCCTATAGGTCTCTTGATCACCTCTTTGACGGTCGGCCAGTGCATCGCACAGCCGAAGTTTATAAAAATCAGCGATACCTGGAATGCAAAATTATGATTTTGATGATATTTGGGTCAGACTGATGGAATACGAATTACCGTATTCCATCAGTCTGACATATATACATTTAACATAACATCACGACTCTATTTCCCGGAAGGGCTAGGCGACGTCATGAAGGGAAGATATCATCAGACGGCAAGATATAGTCATGGATATAGATGACGGGAAGAGCTGAACAAATTCGTCTGCCCGACCAATGCAGTGCAGTGCAGTGCATTTGTCCTGTTGTTTGCACATCACAGGAGCTGATGGACGCTACTGAAGGTGCCAAACTCGTCGCCAAATTTTGGGATGACTCTATTTCAATTGTCATTGACACGCTAAGAAGAAGTGCATTTCAACGGAGTCAGATAAGTTATACCTAAATATAAAGGCGCAAACGCTGTTATCGGATACTAGAAGCTAATTAATAATGGCTAATTCGTTTTGAAATAAGTTTTATCAGTTTTAATATTATATTCGCACGACATAATTATGATAAATTCGCTCAACTTGAATTCTATAATGTTAGGCTTAGGTACTAAGACTTATCAGACTACCATTACAGACAGATTGTACATTCGACTTTATGTTTCTGAGTATAAGGTAGGACTTGCAAATACAGGGAGTATTGTACATGCGACCTTATGATTCTGATATCCAGTTTTGTGTTTACATAGCGGATAAGTTGCGGTAAACAAAACTGCAAACAGAATTGAATTTCATAATTGGAAAAAAGTTTTAATCATTTTTTATTAATTGGTCGATAGTCCCTATTGTTTCTTATAAGTTGTCCTGTATCTGCCATATTGCTAGCTAAAAATATAAAACCGGTACACCACTTATTTTTACCCCCCACACACTATGCACACAAACAGTTGCAAAAAATGGGGAAACAAGAGTTCATGGAAGTCTTAAGGAGGGCCTTTGCCCAGCAGTGAGACAGCATGAGCAAGAGAAAAAAAAAGTTAATCAGGCTATTATGCAATAACTGAATACTCACAAAAGTAGCGACAGAGGTGACAAATATAGTGTCTATGACTCTCTCTGGCCTGATCACTATGATTGGGAGCTCGCCGCCCACAGCTAACGTTTGTGTCCCGCGCAGCCCACGAACTACCACGTTTGTTCTGCCTGTGGAGAAGAATAGTGAGGTGAGAAGAAGTTATGCTTTGTATATCAGGAAAACTGTAGGCAGGCTATGGCCAAGAGTAGTTTGGAGTTGTTTCGATGAGGCTAACACCGCAATAGGCGCCAATCCAATCAAATTTAGTAATTGATGACACCCATCAAGCAGAAATGTTAACATACAATGGTTCTTTTTTTAAATCAATGTCAAATTGCTACCGATTGAGTTTTAGGTGACTATACCGTAAGCATTCAAAATCGAGCTATTTGTCTGCAACGTACGAAACGACATAAATTAAAACATTTAAAGTCGCAAAATAGACGTTTACCGACCACGTGCAAACACAACATCGATGAAATAATGAATACTAATTATGTACTTAATATACGAAAGTAACTTGAATTATTTACATATACACGTTCCTTCCTTTTATTTACCATCTGTATATTACACTTATTGAAACAATTGGCTGTATTTGTAGACCTTGAAGTCGATAAAAATATGAATAAAATATCTTGGATGAAATGTTTTATTAATTATTGACTCTGAGATGCGTTTTTCACATGTCCAGTGACATTTTATTCTCATTATTTAAATATCATACTGGAAACTGGCAAGTCATCGTGAGTTTTTAAATTCCTATTTACATAATGACTATCCGGAAATATTTAAGGAAAAAGTAGATAATACTACGACGTAGCTGATTTTTTGCTGGCCAACTGAATCTATATTCGTATTTTTTTCTGCTAAAACAAAAACTTATATCAACATCTTCGAAATTTCGCTTTTTTGGTGTCAGAATTCATTCATAGCGTTATTCGGACTTAACAACTTGATATAAACTATAACAAAAAACAGGATAATTATCGTGCACTGGAAGAACGTGGACATCTTGAAGCGGTTTCCAAGCCTGGGGTAAATCGAATTGTTACATGACATGGTAACTCATGCTGGACATAGAATACTTGTTATCCAGAGAGTACATTCCCGTGGCCGCCGATAAGCTAGTTATTTTATAAAGCTTTGATTTCTAGCAGGATTTTTTAAAATAATGTATTCTTATCAGTTCCGATGCTGTCCTCTTAGTCAGGTCTACTCTAGCCATAACTCATGGCTAGTGTGTGTAATATAGTGTGTGGCGTGGTATGGCATGGCAGGCATGCATAACCGGTTCTTACTACTGAACCAGAAGCAGTTCTGCATAATCCCTTGTGATCGCAAATCCAATGATAAGATAATCAGTCTGTTTGTTCTGTCAGAATCGGTTTCTTCTAGGCAAGTGTACTCCGCCCTAGACCGCATCATCGCTTCACATCAGACGAGTTGCAGCCAAACGCAAGCCTATTTAGTATTAAAAAATCCATCTTCTACAATCATAATTTAAAAGTAAAAATAAGTTTCTTACCAAGGAACTTCCCGGAGACTCTCATCCTGCCCTCGAACTTATTGTTCTGCACATTTGTGTCGGTCAGTTGATACGTTGAGTTCCAATCTGCTGCAGCCAAGTGTTCGTTAGTTGTCGACAACGTGAACTGGTCGCCTGCTTGCATGCCTGCGCCTGGTGACAACGAAATACTAGGGATTAATATATATAGGCAAGTACATCTATCTAGCTTCTATTAGCCGAAGGAGTAAGGCACAGACATTTCGCCAGTCTCGCCCGTTATTTTCTAGTCCCGAGGTTCAAACCCAAAATATCACGGCTATCGCACTCGGGGCACTAAACTATATGAAGAGCTTTTAATTTATGTTTTATTAGAATTAAGAGTAGGTATCTTATTAATATCGGAGAGCTGGGGTGGATCGAATGATCAATTCGCACGTACGCAAAATACGCGTTTTGAACGTGGTACGATATAATCTTATAAATACGTTTATTTTTCGTGGTTACAAATAGAAAGTCCTCTAAACGTTATTTGTAATAAGCACAAGAATATATATATATATATATATATATAACATAACATCACGGCTGTATTCTTTAATGGTTTGAGCAGAGGTGTATCTACAGTACCTACACTCACATTCCGCTAGTTACGTTTGCGTCTCTGGAATTATTGAATAGTGAGTGAGAGGGAGGGAGTGGGACTAAAAATCTTCTACCCTAATTATATTTCTTTATATTTTGCCACAGCAAAATCGTCCTTGTATCGATCGTTAATTTAGAGTGGTAAGTAGTCAATACTAACCAGTTATAAACCGAGCGAAGGGCAATCGATACATGCTAGCTGCATTGCACCATTAGTTATTTCTCAATGTTATGATATGGCAGTGATGAAATGGTCTTGAGGCGACTAATACTACTATGTACAGTATGTACTGCTCACTTTTATGTATAAGAATTAAAAAAGCTGCACTTTTCAAATGATTTTTTTCACCAATGTAACGAAATCTAATCGCAAAGGGTGGTGATGATGGCAAAACAATTGCATTTAGCAATCATATTAGCAGCATGCAGTTCGTCGTTTATGCTCCAAGGAAATTGCTACTTCTTTGTTTTTCTTCCCATAACCTCTTACATTATCGAATCGAAAATAGTACGAGTCGTAAAACGTCCAAGACATCACACACGACCTAGGCGTAGATGGCTGGACGAACTTGTTTCCTATAGGCGGAATTGCTCCATATTTGCTCAGAATCGAGTTGATGAAATTGAGGCCTTTGCCTTGCAGTGAGACAACACAGACTCATATTGAATAGTACCAACCTGTAACAGTAACATCGACGTACTCATACTCGTCCATGTTGACGGTCACGTTGTTCGGGTTGAAGCTCGCGATCAAGTTGGGCGCGGCCTGGCAGATCACCCATAGCGGGCATAGCGCCAGGATGTACAGGATTATCAGGTGCAACGGCCAGATGGGACACATTGTGGCCGATTGTTGTGCTTAGTTGGTATCTGGAATGAGGAGAGAATATTTTGTTAGCAAATAATGTAGGTACAAAAGCAAAGATACAGACAGAAGTATAGTAGGTTATAGTAAGCGACAGATAAACGTGGAATTAAGTTCATTGCCCTTTCCTTAATTTCCCTGTGTAGGTACGAGGACAATAAATTATGAATCGTTTTTCATTACTAAAAAAAGGAAAGGATCATGATAGATATCGATTCAGGACAGCTTTATGTCATTATTATTGTTTTCGGAATTAAGTATGTCAATAAATGTATGTGGGTCAATGACCGTTATTCCACGCTTACTATAGGTATATTTTTTTTGTAGTAAAGGTAACTTCACAGCTGACAATCAGGGTGTAAGAGAGACCGACGCACAAACGATTACCACGTATTCTCTACATAATTCTGAGACCCCCCCACTTTTTGACTTGAAGGTATTGCACTTTATAAGAACGGCAGAGAAGAGAACAATGCAAATCTTGCTAGTTATGTTTACGACTAAGTCCGTTTAAATAAGACGCTATTAACTGGCCACAGATTCAGACTCCGGGCAGCTGCTGAAGTTCCTTATTGAAGAATAAAAATATGCTTTGCCTAACTCGAGGATTTAATCCAGGACCACATGTTCGCCAGTTGCACTTGATTAATTAAGTATAGTTCTATCCACAATGATCATAATGTTCAAGTTCCTTTGTACTGGAAAACCAATGTAATCCTTTACAGAGGACTGCATAATATGTAGCTGGACATTTATGAATAAATTCTTGATAAGGTTTGCTTAATCCGATAATGACCAATAATTTTTGCGATAAAAAGATTCTTAAACACAACCTATGGCAATTACATCATTTTATTTTAATTTGGATTTAAAAAGTTCCGGTGTCTGGTGCCATTCAAATGCATTTGAGCTTTGTGAGATTTAAGGGACTTACACCCGTATCTTTAGTCAAGTTAAAGTAATTACTTCAGCTTAAGTACCTAATCACTTGTGCATTTTTTAAATGCAATAGACAAGAATTTAAACGAAGTAAGAACCGTCAATGAAAGCAAAGCTAAGAATTCTAACTTTTTACAGGTCTAACTTCAAGCAATTACTGAACAACATTATAAAAATCGTATCTTCAATAATGGCATTTACTCAAGTAAACCCTGACTTGTTTATTTGTTTGTTTTGATACGGATGTAAGAAATCTAACTTTTGACAGTTCTAACTTCAAGCAATTACTAAACCATAAATTGTGTCTAAATAATAACTTTTTCTCAAGTAAGCACTTTGACTTGTTTATAGATATGGGTGTAAGAAATCTAACTTTTGACAGTTCTAACTCCAAGCAATTACTAAACTATAAATTGTATCTAAAAAATTACTTTCACTCAATTAATCACTTTGACTTGTTTATAGATACGGGTGCTAGGGATGATTGTTGGTCTGAAGGATCAGTCATTATAAATCCAATCATCCTGTTATTCAGTACCTACGTATGTTTATACCTACAATAAACAATGCGATAGGCAGGCCTGTTTGTATGCAGGACACGTGATTAATTACACTGTAATTAATCCATTTAGTCTTTGTCTTGTACGTAGATTTTAATTACATATATACCGGCCATCGTTAAATCACGTGAGTTTCTTAGGCCACTTTTATAGAGCCCCGCACCCCTTGCTCGGATACGTCATGAGGTTTCAGGCTAAACCTCCTACCCCCTCCCAGCATCACGTGTATTTTTATTATTATACACAAATTCGCTTGCTCGGGGTTTTAATACATTTTATTAGCAAAAGTATTCAAACAACATTTCATTTAAGCTGTGATAAATTGTTACTTATCGAACTGCACGTGATTAAAGGACCCCGAAGGACGGGTTCAATTAGATTTTACTTAAATCTTTTTTGTTTAAACGCTAGATATGAAATAATTCGTAGTTATTTGTACACAATTGGAGTTTCTTCTCATTTACAGCTTTGAGTTAAACACAACTTTTCACTTAAATAAAATCTAAAAATATAGGTACCTAGAAATCGTCCATGCAAATAAAGTTTTTCACAAATCCCAACCACTCACCACACAAGGACGACCGCGACTTCAAAAGCTTACGACAAGTCTCTTAATTAATTATTTACTTCCTATACATCTTTAGCGTGCACCATCTATCAACACATGAACACAACTGACGCAAAAGCTCTCTACACTTATCTCTTTACGACCAATTATCCCTTATCAACACCGAATCCTATAGGGTCGTTTATTCAATGATTTTGTTATCATGAGATAAATTTTGAAACATTAAAACGATCACAGTTTTCGTATCTCGTGGGCTATGTCACGTAGAGATAACATCGATAAGAGCGTATTTAGCATAATTATTAATTACTAAAGACTAAAGAAAAACGTGGATTGGATTAGATGTAGATTATATTTGTATTAAAACATGTGAGTAATGCTTTGGACGTCATCACATAACATCTAGCATGTAATTCCTGGGGTGTATACAGAGTCGTACCTGTAGTAAACCCACATTTCGCCTGTTACATTTAAGACCCATGTTATAAGGGGGTGAGCCTATTACCATCAACCGCGAATTCAGACTACGACAACGGACAGAAAATTTTCATCACATTGCCCGACCTGGGAATCGAAGCCAATGCACACCAGTAGCCTTTACGACCACGTCATCTATCTTCGGATATTAGAGATTCGCCAATCGATTCTTGGTCCTTATGCCAAGCCTGAGTGCTCTTGAACCTTTTGATAAAGAAACTATCAATCCGTACTTAAATATATGACCGACCTGTATGTCATACATAAGACATACGACAATGATATTATATACAGGATTGAATGTGTCAAGGTGATTTATATTTACATTATTTATTAGTGTCGGTACTGAATGCCCGAGCGTTCAAAATAAGTACAACATACTTAATTTGAAATAAGTAAGAATAGACAAAGAATACTATACTTTTCTTCCTCTTTCGTATCGATGATTAGCCTTGTCAAATAAATGAATGAAGGCCCAGTAGGACGTCACGTTAATAGCAGCATCCTCAAACTCATAAAATACGGGGTGGAAGGGACACCAACGCGAAAACGATAACCACATACCCAGTACGTCTTTCATTCTATGTGCGGGGGGGCCACATAGAAATTTTTCATCGGTAATTAAAAAAAATAATCTGCTGTTTCCTACAAAAATAAAAACTTTTTTGCAAAAAAATAACCGACTTCCAAAAAAAAAACACAAAAAAAGTGAAAAATACGAGTAACTTCACTTTCGGAAGTCGGTGAATATTGTTTTTTCATTGACTTTTTTGATTTAAAAACCAAACTTCTGAACCGATTTTGATGAAATTTCTATGGTACCAATCGGGAAGTATATCCTTTCGGATAAAAGAAAAATTTTTCAAATCGGTTCATAAATGACGAAGATATGAGGTAACAAACACAAAAAAATACAACCGAATTGAGAACCTCCTCCTTTTTTTGAAGTCGCTTGAAAAGTGCAATACCTACACGGTCAAACTGTATGGAACAGCCGATTTTTTTTTTAACAGCCCATTTTGGCATCGGTGTCCCTTCCACCCTGTATACAAGGTGGAAGGGACACCGGTGGTTAAACAGTGACCACGTATTCAGTACATCATTCTGAATCCCCCCACATAGTTTTTATGTAGGTACAACATAAACTTAGCTACTTTTTCCAATGGGGCTACGTAGAAACTACTAGACGCCAGCTGCTACAATCCTTACATACTCCCTTAACATCAAAAACTTTTAAAATGATGCCATAAATATAAAAAATCTGTCAAAAAATATACAAAACATTGGCCCTTTTATTCTCTGGAAAGAGCTCCGTGACTTATTTTTAATAGACATCATTATGATTCTGATCCCGATCAAAATAAAACCGTCCAAGCGTATCGAGACATGGCTGAAATTGTCCTTGAATCGGTACGTGGGCCTCCTCTGTAATTGACCTGTAACACAGTACCATTGTCGTTATGGATTCACTAAGTATTTTGGCTAGCCAAAATACTGTGTACGTGTTCAAGTCAATACATGGCCTAGATTCTAGGCCATATTTTGACTTGAACCTGTCGCTGAACTACTGTATAAACGTAATTGGTCAAAATCATCCCAATTAAGGTTCCCAGCCTCCCTATAACGCTTAAATAAGCTGGTGAGGGACGAAAAACTTGAAATCATGAGGCCAGAAAATTGGATGACGCAGGCTAACAAGTAAGCTGAAGAGGGAGCCCAAACTCTGAATATAGAGAACCCAAAAGCTTCTACAAGTTGGAAGCTTTGGAGTCCTTTATAATCTAAAGGATGCAAAGGCTTTGGCATATTCCATAAGTCTGCCTTTGTCCTCGGTGTGTCTGGTAGCTAACTTCAGACACTAAAGAACCAATCCTTAACTTAGAAGGGACCAGACAAAAAGGTTGACAACCAATTAAGCAGAAACGACTAGTCATGCTAACATCACGCAACTTGATAATAAATATCACGATGACCGACCTGTTTCCGCACTAATGGCAGTCGATTATAAAAACAAATATAGTTATAACTTATCAGGCACAAGATCTCTACTGTTTTCTCAAGTATGTCTAGATGTAGTAGATACTTCTTGAATTACATCACACACTATCGGTTACATAACGGTTTGTTATTGTTTGAATTATGAATGGTCTAGTTTCAACTTTACTAGTATTCTATTCGTTCATTTTTCTTACTGAACTGTAAAAATAAACTGGACTTCAAAAATAAACGGTGGAATATTTTGAAGAATGAGCTCAGCTAACAGTGGGGCTGTTCTTATGACGAATTTATTTGAATATATTGAGTTTTGGCTTCAACAACAACCCAAGTTTAACATTCATGAATTTTATTCCGAGCCTAGCGGAAAACAACGGCAGCCATTTTGAATTTTTTGAGCATGCACATAAGAAATCTCATATTTATTTCACGCAGAGAAGTAGATTGGAAAATTTTCCAAATTATTGTTTTATCATTGCGCGTGATTGTTTAGTTACTAGGACAGAAGTATATTGAGTCTAGCTATTCTTAGCTGCAATTTCAATGTCAATGAGGTTTGAAGGCTACGTAGCGTTGCAGTGGTGTGGCGACCAGAAATCTGTCGAATGCGATTTGTATAACAATATTGTGCGAATAGTACGATCGTTTTCATGTGATCATTGCCATATTATTTTAGTATCAGAGACTGCTTTGATCGTAGGGTACATGAAATATTTCCTATAGACCGCCAAAAAAGAAAATTGAGAATTATTAGCCATTCGCCGTGTTGATAAAGCGGTTGCTGTGGAGTTTGTTGCGCCATTTTTTCCTCGTAGCGGTCAGCTATCAGAACACTTTGGAAGTGGCGAAGGGCGGTTGTTTTGGAGGACTTTGTCATGTAATTTTGACGTTCAAAAAATGCTGCTTCTTAGCCTAATTGATTTAAATGACTTTCTATTTTGGTTCGCACAGTTTATACATTTTAAGAATAACAGAATCCAAAGTCTACTCTATTAAGTATATTTAACATATTCGATACCTACAAGAGATTATTTCATCAGAACCGATGGACCAGAAACAACAATTGCCGCAATAGTATCTATTTTGGTTTCTATTGTAACTGGAGAAGTTTTGTAACATAGGTAGATATTATTACAAAGTAATCATTACAGCACACGGGCCGCCTTAGTTGTGCCATAACAACACGTTTGTACCGGCTCAAATATACATATGTATAAGGAAATAATATTTTTAAACAAGCTCGATAGTATGTAAAAAATGTTTTAATTAATCAGCTCCCTAAACTTTTCGCATACAACCACATTTTTCTTACGTAAAACCATTCATTACACTTCTGCTAATTGGAATTTTCTTCTCTACATAATCAGGTTATGGCGGCCCCACCGCTGGGACACAGGCCTCCACTCCATGAGAGGGCATGGCTGTAATCCACCACGTACCCCCGGTAAAGGATGTCACGTTTCTTCGATTTCTTGGTGCTAGGACAAGCCAGTGTCCTCACGATGTTTTCCTTTACCGTTCTGACGGCAACAGTGGTGAGAAGTCATCAATTACACAAACTAAACTGCCTGGTGGGCTCGATCCCGCGATCTATAGCTCGGAAGTCGGGGTTCTTAGCACTGGGTCTCCTTAATCAGGTTACTTTTCCATCGTGTTTGTAGAAGTACATATTGTCAATGTTACTCATTAGCCGCACAAGGCCATAATAGAACAAATATTTTATCACATGTCTGACGGAATAAGTGACAATGCACGTCGCATTAAACTCAACTGATAGTCCTAATCACTATTTATTTATTTTTGTTTATATATTTCCTCAAAAACAAGCATCGTAGTACACGTTTAAATACAGTTATACAAAATAAGTACTATATCTACAAACGTGTGGGTGGGCACTGCTCTCTTAGGTAGGTTATGAAAACCTGTGTTAAGGCTAATTAAATGACTATACACATATGTATATGTTAGCGGCAAAACGAAACCAAAGACCAAACGAATTTGTCCTGTTATCGGCCAAATCCGATTTTAGGCCAAACTAACTAGTTTGTCCTAGGCCAAACCGGTTTACTGGCGTAATCGACGTACGGCTCTTTTTTCTGTTTGCAGGGTTTACAATAACCTAACACGAAGGAACCGAACCTGACCGAGTCAGAGCGCCCCAGGCTTTGGCCTAGGATAAACTGTTTGGCCTGATATTGGGTTTGGCCGGTATTTGGCTTAGGACAAAATATTTAGCCTGATATGGGGTTTGGTCGGTAACATATTTAAATTAAACTAGGTTTTACCCTCGCGCGGCTTCACCTCGTTGATTGAGGTTAGAATTATCCCACGGAAACGTATTACAAGATAAAAAAAGTATTCAATGTCCTAACTTAAGTCATGGTCTACATGATTGTGTGCCTTTCACCGAAATCCGTTCAGCGTTTAAAGCTCATAAACGTTACAGACATTATTTCGCATTTATAATGTTCAATAAATAGCAAATCTATGGATTGTCTAATATCATCAAAACCCATCATCAACGTTAGTTCAACGTTCTCAATTCTCAAGGCGAAGTAGACGCGTCTATAAATTATAATTGGCTATTCGTGAATAAACACCTGAAATAAACGATATTAGTTTCATATCCGGTGGCCTGTGTACCTTCTTTTCAAATTGAAATGGCCTTCAGGTTAGCTAAGGAAACAGCCATTCATTCTGATGGATGTTTTCCTTCATAATATACAAATAGTCTTTATGTCTATGAAAGGAAGGAGAAATTTGGTTATGTCAATAGTGTTCTACCATCATTTTAATAATGACCTGTCTGTGGTAGCAAAGCAATTTCTATTCTCGATTATTGTGTTGGTGCTCTTCTTACACCCGTATGATCCATAAGCAAGTCTTACACCCGTATCTATAGTCAAGTTAAAGTAATTACTTGCAATTTTATTTATGCAATAGACAAGAATTTAAACGAAGTAAGAACAGTAAAAAAAAGCAAAGCTATGAATTTTATCGTTTTACAGTTGTAACTTTAAGCAATTACTAAACTACATAATAAAAATCGTATCTTAAAAAAATGACATTTACTCAAGTAATCACTTTGACTTGTTTATAGATACGAAACTTAATACTTGTATGACTTGCTTACTTGAGCAAAAATTAAATAATAAGACACCATTTTAATTCTGTAGTTTAGGTAGTAGGTAATTGTTTGAAGTTAAAACTGTCAAAAGTTACATTTTTAGCTTTGCTTTCTTTGACGGTTCGTAATTGGTGTAAATTCATTTCTATTGCATAAAAATGTTTGCATATGTAATTACTTAAACTCAGCTAATTACTTTAAGTTGACTACAGATATGGGTGTTAGTTAGGCTTTTATGTTCCGATCGTGTTTTTTTTTTTGGATTTTGCCTAGGTTTATGGTGTTCTATCATCATTTTAGGAATGTCTTGTTGATGTAGCAATGGCTATTCTTGACTATTCTAGGCATGTTAGTTTTCGGTAGTCTCTTTTTTAGTGTTTGTAATCTAACGTGTTTTGTTGTTGGAAATTACAAAGTCACCGTGACCTACTTATTATATATGTATGTTTATAATTTTATTTTATTGACGTCTCATGTTTTCTAATACCTACGCAACAATTTACCTCGAATCATAATTTGAATAATACTGAAAAATTACTCATAACAGCCTTTTTAAATATTTCCAGAAACTGGCAACTGTAAACTGTCCGTATATTGAAATTCAGGGTTCGTAATTATTATCAAGATCATTATTTTTTTTAATATTTATAAAATATAATTCAAATTATCAATGCTAATTCAAAACTTTTTGACTCAAACTGCAATTTTTTTGTTTTAACGCACTCAAATTCATTTAAAATAGGATCTTTCTTTCGATGCTCCTTTAAAGTGAAATATTAGAGTATTTAGACAAAATTAGCTCAAATTTATAAAAAAAAAACTCTGTTTATTGATTAAACATAATGTCTGTGACCGTCTTTTTCGTTTGGATACGCGCGGAAGCGGCCAATCACGTATACACGTGAAGAGACATTGAGCACGATTTTTATTATTATCAAGATAATTATCACTTCGAAACCTGTCATATCTGTCATTCCTTGACAGCCGTAAGAAATGGTTATAACTCGGAAAATTTACGTTGTTTGTCAATTTGATAACCAATTAACTTTTCTGACTGTACTGTAGGTACATGACGAACAAACAACCGGGTGTTAGAACAATGGCCACTTAAACCGATTGTGAAGCACAATAATATTGTGTAAATCGATGGAGGCAGCGGATAGGAACGGTAACTTCCTAGTCCTCTTCGATTACTCGTAAATATGGTTACCTAATGTTATGCATAACATAACACCTGTATTTCCTGGAAGGGTTAGGCAGAGCTCACATTTCGCCATGCAGTATGCCGGGCACAAATCTAGGCTCCATGGCTGCTACTGAGAAATTCCTGATGGGAAAAATCCAATAACACTTTGCCCGACTTAGGAATCAAACCCAGGACCTCATACCCAGCGATAGCACTTCAGACCACTAGACCATCAAGGCAAACTTTTATTTACTGTTATATCAGTACAGTTCTTTCACAGTTACCCCTGACAGCTTCAGTCAAACATTAACCTTATTATCACAACAAATAAAGATCACTTTAATTTTGACAGGCTTGTCAGTGTCAGCAACTTACCATAACACTTATTGCTAAAAGCATAAAGATCAGTGTGATTTTGACAGCCATGCAAGGGCGGAGGTAAAAGGACTGTCAATAAAAGTGAAAGTAAAATACGTTTTTACGTAATTGTAACCGTAATCTTGTAATCAGCGTGTCAGATTATGAAGAGCACCTTTTGTTCAGAGTTGTGGAAAGAATTCATCAATTAAGTTAATGTGGTGTGACAGTGGCGGTCTTGGGAAGTTAGCCATAATTAGGTAGACAGCACCATTAGGTTTATTTTTTTTAAGCTTTGCCCCTCACTAGGAATTTTCCCTGTATCGTGGGTGTGATTACAAACATTTAAAGTCATATACAGCCAGAGCCGGAACAACTATCTATAGGCCATCCAAATAATTAATTGTTCCGGGCGGCAATCGAACCCTCGATACGCAGTGCAGAAATCGCTCAGCCACTGCACTTATAGTGTATTGCAGCTAGAATTTGCTAGTAAGTGTAGCAATTCGAGTTCCGCAAAAAAAATAATTAAATGGGTAGATAAGTAAGTACAATTTATGAACGTAGGGACACACTATACACTACCATAATAGTTTTGATACTTTAGGATACTTTAATATTGTATTTGAATTTAATAGGTACGTATTTCAAATGCTGACGTCTACGATCCCGATTGTTTGCTTAATTATGTATACCTATCTAATAAATCATATCGATTACCAAAAAGTAATCAAAGAACTTCTTTGTATTTCTAAATGCTGCTTATAAATGAATCAATAATGATTTAAGTCAGTAAAAATGAGACCAAACTTGCATAAATGTTTAATAAATTACTTATTACAAGTTAAAATAAGCTATATTTTATTACGGTATTTATGCTTTGACGACATAATTGTAGAAAATGCCCAAAGCGTTAAGTCCACCTTAGCACAGTTTTATTACTTGTGCATAAAGTATTAATAAAAAATAAATAATTGACAAGGGTGTCAGTTAAAATTGTAAAGCTAGATAAATTATTTAGAATTTAAACTAAATAAATATACATATTCGCAAACTATACATCACATCTACAAGGCTATACCCAATTTAGATATTGTGTCTGTACGGTACTTGTTTTTCTTGATAACATGTAACTTGCGATATGATGTATGTATATAAAAATAAATAGCAAAAAAAATTAAAACAACTCTCAACTGTTATCTGTTACTTAATTTTGCGGCAATTATTCGGTGTTGAAATCATAATTACGTACCGGCATTGACCTAATGAAGTCATTATGATCCCAAAAGATTGTGACGTTTTGATACTGTTTCGATTTGATATTATTCAACATCGATTACAGTATAGCTGGGCACATTGGGTAACCCGACACGGTAAGTTACAGGGATTTGCGAAATATGGACACCGAAGTTAATCAGGAGAATTCCGATTTGTCGAATTTTGCTAGAACGTTGGAGCTGTCGCAAAATTGGATTTTGGATATCGCTGGTCTCAACAGAATGCTGTAAGAAGGATGTAAAATACTTGCAAAGTGAACAAAATTAAGAGGTCTTTAGAAAGTGGTGTCCTAACTCCTAGCTAAAGCCAAGCAAGAGGACCAAAATTCTGCACCTAAAACAAACGCTTATTTGGATAAGTTGACTTAATCTTGTATTTCCTTAAACGGATTGAAGGAAAATAAGCGGAAACTTTCACTATTATGGCTTTAACAGTAGACATTACCAATGTTATCGGTGCACAATGTTGTGGTCTGTGGCTGAATTTATACTTGGGTGCTAAGTTATAGCATTATGGTCTTGGATTTTTTTAGCAATGGATTGTGTTTTGTCATCGTTATAAAACACAACTTCCTAAACACCTACTCCTTTTAATACTGCAAATGCACGCTGACTAGGTACAACATAAACCTTAATATCTAAACAAACATTACTAAACAATAATTCAATGATATCGATATCGGATCCAATAGATAGAATAGAAGAGGACCCAATAGGAATGTTATCTTCGTCATACCATTAGCCTTGTTCAGTCCCAGGGAAATACCGAACGTATCTTTATCTTGACCAAACGGATAAACAAATCCATTTTCCTTATAAAGGTCTTGAACTTCTGCTCAAAATAGATCTCTGGGAAATGTAATAAACGTGCATTAACTAATGATGTGAAAATTACTGATATTAGTCAACCGATAACCTTACACGAACAATACCTACTTGAATTTGATAACAATTTGATCTATTTGAACTTTCCTCTTACGTCACCAAGATCATTTTGGAAAAAAAATAACCACAACGATTTTGGATAAAATTATTCTAGTAGGTTATAACTGCCTACACTGAGTCAAGTAAACAAGCGATGTCTTTGGAAGCAGATTCTGTCAACAGGATGTGGACAGAAGGCCCATCAAGTGCGTAAAAAAATCACGATTAAAAAATTACTAGGAGTATTCCGTGCTCAACTACCCTGCATTGTCCACTATTAGCCCTACAGGCAATGATGATTTTAATACAAAAAAAAACCTATTCTTAACCGAAGATTGCTATAATCTGCGTAAACAATAAACCAATACTTAATGATATCTCAGTAATTAAAGCACTAATCAGTGCTTTATCATCACGTGTAAATTGCAGAAGTCAAGTGGCAATCCGTCCAGGCATTGATCGAATGGTGGGTCCATTTTTAAAACGTGTAAATCGCTGAATGTTATCACCACACGTAACGACAATAAGCAGATACAACCGATAAGACATAATACATAAGCGCTGAAGCATCTCGTATTGATGTTAATGGATTGGATGTGATATTTGCTTTGCACTTGGCCAGAGAAAGCGGCTTTGTGAGTTTAACATATGATCGGGCTAGCGAATTTGTGGATGAGTTCTTCGTTGTCCGAAAATCTGCTAGTCCAGTACTGTAAATCTGTAACCTAAACTGTTGGTTGACCCAAGGGCTGGCCTTGACCAGAGGCCGTTACGGTACAACGGCGACAAAGCAGCCAGTCTTTTGAGTACATTAAAGGCTCAAGTGACATTCTTATAAAATAATTATACAGATTGGAAGGGACACGGTTACCATGTAAAATTTCTTTGTGGGGAGGTTCACAATGATGTACTGAGGACGTGGTAACCGTTTGTGCGTACCTGTATAATACGTAATTGTATTACTTTAGTAAGCTTCTGTATATTGAGATGAATCAATGAAAAGCCCTTTCACATTACTTGATACATCCGGCAACCATGCCTTTGCATGATGAGATTAAATCCTGTTTATGCCAATATCAATGGTATAAAGTAGGACTGTAGGACTACTTCTTAATGGCTTGAAAGTGGCATACACGCTCATCAATCATAATCCCCCTTTAAAAGTCTTAGGAACTGATAGTGTCTAAGAATAATTTTAGAGGTCTCCGAAAATCTTTCACATACTTAATTATGAAAAACAATGTAGTCCGTATTATGCCTGAGATTTATTGTAAACAAGATAAAAAATATTCTTCTCGGAGCTATTCGTCGTACATCAATATAACAACAACATCATTTTAAATAACAACATTGACTCATGTATTTCCTTAAACAGTTTAAAATTCACATGTCTTTCTGACACTTGCAAGTCATCTAGACACTATACAGGTCGACATCAGTGAATTCTCATCAGTGAAGCGTACCTGGGAAGAGCTAAAGAAAACCCGATGCAGCAATTATACAAGACGTGGTTTTGCATCCTCGTCAAAATTCAGGAGGTCGTCATAAAAGCCGCAAATAATCAATTTAAATTACGGTACCTGGTCAATAATAATAAACCCTGCTTTTTTTAGTTGTTTAAATTTGACACTATTTCAGAATGAAGCCCTTCTCAAAAGAGGAGAATCACCCGTTTTTCGAATAAACGTCTACGTTTGTTTGTGTGTGAATGCGCGATTATAGGGCTAATAGTATTAAGACGGGCCGCGTTTTATTACGGGTGGTGTCACAGATATAATAAATACAGGAGATATGGCAAGGAGGCGTGGCGCTTGCGAACGCATTTAGCCGCAAAGAGGCTTGTTGCCAGTTTCGGCCATTAGTCGAATGTCAACTTGAGACCTCTTCACTGCTTGTAATTTTTTACAAAATGCCGCTTTGTACAGTGGTTGTTTGCAAAAATAACACCTCTATTGTGAATTATACGAAAGATGGCATCTCATTTCACACGTTAGTACTAAAATATGATTGTTTTTCTTATTAAATTCATTAAAACATTACTTCATGATACTAGAAACACGATAAAGTACCAAAAGCAATTATTTTCATTAGGAACAACAACCATTGTTTGCTTAATACACATCGATCAATGAATCTGCTGGTCTAATAGTGCAATGGATAAGTGTTTTACTGATACTCTCACTCACACGATAGTTTCGTGAAGCGGGTGTGTTTTAGGTAGATAATTAGAGAGGTGATGTCACTTTTGTGGTTGTCGATATTTTATACGATCCCTTAGTACGAATGATTACACAAGGGTAAAAAATTAGACTATTTTTGTTACATGGAACTTTATAGCTGTTGTTTACTAATGTGAGGTACTTAATGATAAAATTTATATATTAATTACTGAAAAATACAATTCATTACTATTTCTTGATTACTCGACTTATCTTTTATTGAATCAAGTATGGGTTTTTAATTTATTGCGGTACTCTTACACATGTATCATTGATATCATCATCACAATTCACACCTTGGTTTTATTTTAACATTTTAGCTATCCGAAGTATCCAAAAATAAAAGAAAAGTGGATAAATGCGACAGGAAAAGGTCCAAACTGGTTTCCCACAAAAGATAACACGATATGTTCGTCTCACTTTGAGCCACCTCGAATTCAGGTGCAAAAATAGTACTATATTTTTATATATAAAAAGGGCAGATTAAAGGTAACTGAATTTCATCGATACTATTTTTTCTACGATTACCTCTTCACATCACTAGTTGCGATGTGTGTTTATTCTGAGTCCGTAGCTACAGGTAGAAGCCCCGCCCCATGTATGCCTGTGTTCTATTAGTGAGTTTATTAGTGTTGCTGTAAGTTTCTTTGTGTGCGGGAGAAATATGAGCTCGTGTGCCGTTCTTATAGTTTTTGCTTTTGTGTTAGTGAATTAAGTGGGGAAAACACGGCGACATCTGAACACGAATACATTTGTTTACAAATCATATCTCCTGTATTTATTATATCTGTGGGTGGTGTACACTTAAATAAGTACCGATTATTTTATTAGTGATTCGGGTCGAGAATCATTAGCATAGTTAACCCCTTGAATTTGACGAGGATGCAAAGCAACCCTAACTGCATAAACCCAGCAATTATTTTTGCGCAATATTACTTAGTTTGATGTACAGAATGCTGTGTGAAGGGTCCGTTTACACGTCGTATACTCGTATTTCAGTTCTGATTTTTAATCCTAGGATTCACGCATTCAAAAAACCAGTTGTCGGATAAATAACATGTGTTAGAGTCAAAACGATGTTAGCTATGACACAGTTCGTCTGTGGTCAGAGGGGAGAGAACCAGGATATTATGTATTGTGCGGGTGACAGTCTAGCAATCAGTCACTGATTATGCAACACCGTGCTATCTTTAAATAGAACCGGTATTTTTGTACGCAGTTACGATTACGAGCAGTGTGTAGCAAGTTTCGACTTGGAAGTAGGTATAACTACGAGTATTTGGAATCCCTATTATAATCCATACCACACGTAAGTAATTACTAATATTTTAAATGCGAATGTAGATCTGTCTGTCTGACTTAAACAACGGTTGAACAAATTTGGATAAAATTTAGCATATGGGTAGACCATGGCCTGAGTTAGGAAATAGGACGTTTTATCCTGGTAGTCCATACCCGTGGGATTATCAATATTATGTTACAACTATAAAATGATGAAATGAGAAAATCAGAAAATAAAGAGCATTTTTTTATATGAAATTACGTATTACGCATGAGATTAGATTAATATCAATTTCATATCGAGTACTTCACCACGAAACTTATCTGATCTACGAAAGGGGGTTTCAAGTACTGCATGATATTATGATAAATAAAATTGGAGAACCCATTCAAAACAAATAACTGTTGAACTATCACGTCATCATCGGCTTTCAGTCTAACCAAATGCAGCTGCATACCAGTACCTAGTTTACGCGGAGCAGTCGCTCCATGTAAAATACTACCTAGCCTATCTGGCTTCCACAAACCCAGTTACTGGGTGACACGATACCCCTTGGAAAGACTGGTAGTAAGACTTTCGGGCTTCTCACTATCCGTACAGCTGTTCACAACAATAAGGAATTAATTAATCATACAAAAGACGTAACAAAAGCGACAGTGGTCAGCCAATTGACGATCAAAGGTCACACAAGTTCAATTGTACGTTAGTTTCGTTTGTGGTGAAGTCATTATATTATATACTGTGGTTTTTTTTAAGGTGACAATACAGCTCGAAAGGATAAATTATACAATCATTATTTGCCTAGAAACTGTGCTGCAATCATAGGATGCTACGAGGCCGTGGAAGTGGCGAAATTTTAGGCTTCCAAGATCTGTAATGCTTTATACCCTCGTGCCAAGGACACGTAGAAAATTTCAATTTTTAAGAGTTTTCGTATCGTCCGATGGAATGAAGACGTAGACCTCTAAGTGAGCACTGTCTCGTTTGCTGGTCGAAGGTTATGGGACCACGAAATCAGTCTCCTTTTGTAGGTTACGAGTGATCACTTATTCCCCATCATTTATTCCCCAGAAACTCGTTAAGACAATTAAACCAAAATCAAGATCAAGGAAGGACATAAAACTTTAGAAAACGACGACTTAAGGCACCAACTAATAGTTTCTAAGGCCATCTTAGCCTGAGTTTTCGCGTGAGTAATAAATTGCGCAAATAATCACGGATGGAACATTATTTGCAGAATAAATACGTGCTCACTACGTAGTTAACGATCGCTCAAGTCATATGTATAAAATTGATTCTTGAACTAGTGCGTTGCAGCATTTAATTTAACCTCAATAAAAACAAAAATAATTGTCATTTTAGCAAAACTATAACATTATCGAATTACTGCAACACGTTTTGGCGATTAGCGGTCTAGTTAGCTGTTATTTCTATGTAACGTTTTTATAAGGAAATAAATTACATAATAACGATTTCATATTTAGTTTCGCTGGAGACGATATTTTTTGCCATCTTACATCAAATCTTGTATGGATTAGAATGCTGGGCTACAAGATGGATGAATGAAAGGCATTTGTATATAGCTGAGATGAGAATGCTAAGGGAGATGTGTGTTGTTACGCGAATGGATAAAATAAGAAATGAGTACATAAGAGGAAGCCTCGCCGTCGAGGACCGTCGCGACGTCCCGGTAATTGCCCTCCCCGACCCTTGCTCGAGCCAGCCCGCGATGCTGTGCCAGTAGATTTAAAGCAGTCCCAAAATAATACCACACAGATCCAGCCTGCCCCTTTGCTGCCCTCCCCCAGCGACGCCCTAAACCGAAGCCCGTACCCCACAGGGGGTGCCCTTAGCGTGTAGTCGCTTAGTTTGTAAGTTTTTTGCCCTGGCTGGAGGCCTTAAATTCAAAGAATCCACAGGATAGACCGGTTAATCCGATGACAACCTCCTAGGTTGAACTGCGAGATGCCAAAAAAAAATAAGAGGAAAGTGGCGCCAGGGTGGCTGAAAAGTTGTGTGGTAATCGGTTGGCTTGGTATGGGCATGTGATGCGAAGGAATGACGAAAATGTCGTCAGAAAAGTTGTGAGTATGAATGTGGATGGGTATAAGAGTAGAGGAAGACCAAAGAAACGATGGATGGACTGTGTGAAGGATAATATGGCAAGAAAGCAGGTGTCTCATGAGATGACAAGTAATAGAGAAGTATGGAAGAAGAAGACATGCTGCGCCGACCCCAAATAAATTGGGATAAGGGCAGGAGAATGATGATGTCATCAAATTTTCTCAATTCGAGAATATTATTTCTTGTTTATATTAACTTACACACTATTGTATAAAAATCTGGTTTTCAAACCTAACAGGCAGATTGTGTTGTTGCTGGGGAGTTTGTTCCGCCACTTCTTCTTCCCAACTAAACCACTAGGAAGTAGAGAAGGGCGGTCGTTTTGGGGGACTGTCGACTTTGACGTTCAAAAAGTGCTCATTATCAGCCTATTTGAATAAATGACGTTTGATTTCGACATTTTGGTGTCCTACAAAAAATGCTAGACCTACAATTTTCATTCAAACCTTTTGCCTATGGGAACAAAAAGGCTCTCGATCATTACTGTTGTAAAATAACACATTCCATTGACCCTGACGACGACGTGACCTTAATCTACATCAGATAGTGGGCAAGCACCACTGTATAAATGTTAAGCTACTCGCTACTCAATGGAATAACTTCATTGATAAGAAATGTTTTAAATGAATTCGATAAAATTGTTGATATTATGTGTATAAAAAAGTAAATAAAAACAATTATTCTGGACTACTTTTAATTAGTTATTTTGCGTATTATAAGAAAACGAACAAATAGTGTTAAAATATGCAATAATAAAGAGAAAACTGGAATTAAAAACAAAAATGGAAAAACGTCGTATTAAAAAATAAATCATCTACTCACAAGTATTACTGCATAGCCCCGTTACGGTTAAATTCAAACCCAAATCAGGTGTTCCACATCGGCCATGACATGCCAACACGATCTCAAATTGTCAAGTATCAAGATCTTGTGCGCGTACTACACTACACATTTCTCAGGTATTGCGCCTTCTACGCAGTACGCAGCCTTTGGCCGCACTTGTCATAGAAAAAACATTCATCAAGTCATTATAACGATATGTTAGTGGAACTTCGTCAAGGATAACCGGCACATTAGTTTGATCGCTATGTTGCAACATATCGATTGAATATGATACTAGTTATACTACGAATGTATTAGGACTATAAGGCTGTTTCACGTTACTTAATATTATAGGAAATAAAGTAAGTTTTTAAAGACCTGTTTATTCCGCATTAAAAAAATATATATAAAAATTGCTATCTGTCACCTGTCATCTGACCTGACATCTGTCATCTGTGCCTTAAATCTACGGGTGCCATACCGTTGGGCCTAGGAAATAATCTTGCAAAAAATCCGATTTGAATGGATTTTTTATTGAAATGTGGTACCTATGTGAGATGCCATTTCCGTGCCTCGGAAAGCACGGTAAACGGTTGGTCCCGGCAATAATTTGTAGATCATTGACAGTCGTTACAGGTAGTAAGTGGCCCGAAAGTCTTACTAAGGGGCATCGTGTTACCTACCCAGTATTAACAGGGTTGTGGAGGTCAGATAGGCAAACGTTCCATGTAAAATACTGGTCTTCAGCTAGATCCGGTTAGACTGGAGGTGGAGGCCGAACCCAAAATAATTGCGAAAAGGCTAGGCAGACGGTGGTATGGGCTGGCTAACACGACACTGGAAGTGCACAGATAATAATTAAGTATCATGATATGCGTCTTACATGACAGCCAGTGTAGTTAGAATAGTTGTATTTATGATAAGATTTACAATCATGCGCATTTTCATATCTTCAATGTCAGACAACGTAAAGACGTACCTAGTGGCATTATAAATATGAGAAAAAAAAAACATAAATAATTTAAAAAAAAAAACAAGTACCTTGAATGTTATTTTTTGAACGCCATTCAAGGGAACAATGTTAATTTTTATCCCATTATTTTACATCATTCATTATGTTGGGATATGAATGAATATTCTCACACCCACGCATTGCAGTTAGCGACAGATCTAGATAACGAACTAAACCTAAGCCTAAATAAATAGTACGAACCAAAGAGATTTAAAAGACTCAAGTAAATATTTGAATGTCTTTGGTACGAACCAATCAGGTTATTGGCCTGTCACTCTAAATCACAGATAGCCTTTGTTGACGTTAACGAACTGACGAGCGAGCAGATAAAATTATTTCTTTATTTCGAAAAAGAAAACAATGTTTTTTATAAAAAATGATAATTGTGGAAAATGACGGGCATATTTACTGGACTTTCGGAACCAAAGCGCTTGGCCACAAACTACACTTGTGTTCCGACAGAAACTGCAGAGAAAATAAATGATAAAAGATAACACATTTGATAGGTTTTTTTGATAATGACTGAATTTACAGAACTCTCGGAACCTAACAACTTGGCCACAAGCTACTCACTTAAACGACACGCGTGCACTTGTGATAGCGAATACAGAGAAAACAAATTGAAGAAGTTGCTTAGAGCATGCCACGACTGACCGCGACGCGACTATCGAAGCAACGCCTTCGCGTGTGACACAAGTCGTATCACCTGGGGACATGAATGGGGCGACCTTACACCCAGTTGAATCGCTTTCGCAACTCAAAATTCGCTTTTTGAAGTCCTGTCCTTCAAGCATAGTAACTATGTAGTTAGGAGAGGCTTCGCTTTTGCAAAAGATCGTCATCACGTATTTCCCAGCCCACAGGTGACGGAAAACAAGTTTATTTATTCCCAGTGGTAGGTAATTAATTCTCTTATTTTAGCATTTGAAAAAATATTCCTCTAAGTAGTAAACTAAAAACATTACGTCATTACTTGGCCATAGTGTGCATAAATGTTCCGGGCAAACATTGTTTATTTTCGCATTTGTGAAGATTTTTTGGAACCCGTTTGCTGTCTCGTTGGAATCAAGTTTTCACCGTTACAACGGTTAAGTAAAAGATTTTATAATAATACGTAAGATAATTAAACACAACGTTTCTGTGTGCCTATGCATATTGATGTAAATTCAAGAACCAAGAATTTAATTTAATTTTGCCTGTTAATCCTGCAATATTAGTATTAATTTATGTTCTCTAGGTCCGAGTACCTACCTACATAATATAGGAAAACATACTCGTATAATAATTTCCGTAGCAGCTTATCATTTTCCGCTGGATTACGGCATGAAAAAAATGTTATGTGATCTTAATTAGTCTACTCTTTTGCTATGAGACTGTTCGTTTTCTATGGCCGCAACAAATTGGCAAACTATGTATCACTAGGTATGTTATTTACAACATTGTTTATTACCCATGGTCATGGTGTACGTGACTTTTACAGGGCTCACTTACATGCATGTTGACAGAATCAGATATGATTCCACAGCACATGGCCAACTTTCTTGGTAATGGTTGCCAAAAACCTTTTTTGAATTTTTTTTGAAGTCGGCCAAACGGTTGTCAAAATATTAAGCTTATTAATAAAAGGTCAATGTTTCTCGTTTTCCGCAAAATGTTCCTCGAGAAATTCTAGCAGCATTTTTGATGTGATATAACTTTGGAAAACAATACTGCATAAGATAGAGAGGTTTGGAGGTGCAATGGGGAGGACTTTGCCCAGCAGAGGGAGTCAAAATAGGCTAAAAAAAATCTTTGGAGAGAACTAAAGCTATTACAGTTCGTTAAAGTTCAACTCTTGTTTTCCGTCTAAGATTTTGTATTGATAAAAAGATCACATCATCAATAACTTGAGCCTGAATGGGTTGTGTGGCATCAGATAAGAAGTCTCTCCATGTAAAATACTGGTATTCAGCTGCATACGGATACACGGAAGCTGATACAAACATAGTTTAGAAAAGGCTAGGCAGTTTGTTTATTGAAGCACTGCTCACGTGACACGTACAGCCAGTCTATCCCCAAGTCACTAGCAGAATTTGCCTCTTTTGGAAAAAAGACCATGAAATGCGGAACTATGAAGAAGAACGATACGAGAAGCGTAATTATAGAACTTCTGTATAGTAACTAACTTACTATAATAAGACATGGTCGAGTGATTTTCAAACTAGTATTTATTTACGCACTCTGGAACAGGTTTTACGAGTAACGTAAATAACATGTTATTATTATTGCAGTAATGGGATCCTGACATCCGCCTCAGGATGCATTATGCATCTACGGACTCAATAATTTATTAGACATCATAATTTAGTACAAGGCATAGTACAGGCTCGCCCTCTGTTACACGTGGCGTTGCCAGGCGTCCGGATAAAGCCGGACATAGGCTTTTGATTGCGTGTCCGGCCAAAATAAACGGTGTCCGGCTTTTGTTAGGATTTTTACATTTCGTACATACAATTTTTTATACAATATACAATTTTTTTGGCGGACCGATTAATGCTGAGACGCAAAATCCCCAATGTAGGGTGCCTGGCCTTTTTACCCAAATGTCCGGCTGAAGCGGCTGGTCTGTCCGGCTATTAGGTTTGGTGACCTGGCAACCCTAGTTACATGAGACTTGAACATAACTGGCGAAATGTGGGTGTACTATTAGGTACACCTCTGCCTAACCCTTCGGGGATTACAGGCGTGATGTTTTGTATGTAATTTAGTACAATGATTCTTCGCTGGAGGAATTTGGCATACTTCGGTCCCTCGCACTGCAGTGATTTAAACGCTAAACCATATTTTAAACATCGTTCTGTCTCCGATATCTTCAAACGATTGGCAGAAACGGAACGGTATTTTAAATACATCAAAGGCCGGTTTTCCATATAAATAAGTTTGTAATTTTGACAGTTTTGGTACGACGTCACATTCACTCTTCAGGTAAAAGTTATCAAATGATTGAAAAATCGTCGGAATTCTAGTCTTCTTCAATAAATTAACACTATGGTCTAAGATTATATTTGTTTTAAGTAACTTGTGAAGGTCGACATCAAAGTTCTAGAAGTTTAATTTGGGTCTTGAAGATACACACATACAGCCTCAGGCGTCGTCGAAATCTCATCGTTTGCTCGTACGACGTACGATCGTAGCCAATTAGGACGACGCCTAAGACCTTATTTTATTGGTGTTCCAGTGCTCTGATCATACATAAAGTCTATTATGTGGTGAAGTAAATAAAACCGAGTTCAATTGGTGTCACCAGCAATCTTATCTTGTTAAAATCAGATTACTTACATAACACTACAATGGAGGCTGCTAACGTGCAAACTGTTCTAGAATAAAATATACTAGCTGTTGCCCGCGGATTCGTCTGCGATCTGGGTTGATAAGTAGCGCATGTCCTTTTCGAGGTCCCAGCAGCCTCCCAAACTACCCATTTATTTGCGATATTTCATTATGATCAGTCCGTGGGTTAAGGCGTGAAAAGGTAACAGACAGACAGAATTACTTTCGCATAAATGTATTTTTTTTTTTTGTATTCAACAATATTTTTTTTGCATCCTTTGTTCAGGTTGATAATACTTACATAATATTCGTTTAACTTTTGTAAGGAAAACAGTAGTTAGTTACTTTACTAAATGAACGGAAGTAGAAATAGGAAATTATTATTTTTATCCTGCTCCACGATCAGCCAAATCCTACCGAATATTTTAAATGCGAAAGTGAGTTTGTGTAGACCATGACATTTTCTAGGTAAGACGTTCCTGTGGGTTAATTAATTTTCTATCTCCACGCGAGCGAAACCGTGGCAAAAAGCTAATAAAGATTTTGGCAATCAAAAGATTAACGAAAACGCGTGCGATAGTCAAGTGATTGTGATCATCTATACTTCTATACTAATATTATAAATGCGAAAGTTTGGATGGATGGATGGATGTTTGTTACTCAATCACGCCAGAACGGCTGAACGGATCTGGATGAAATTTAGCACAGAGATAGATTATAGTTTGGAATAGCTATTTTCATCCCGGTAGGACGATCCCGTGGGTCAATTATCGAACTCCACGCGGGCGAAGCCGCAGGCATAAGCTAGTATCTCATACATAACATAACCTATGAATATATTTGTTTACATTATTTTCATTAAAATAAAATGTGACCTTATGTAAGTATTTAAAAGTATGTATTTAGGACATGATAACGAACAGAACAGTTACTATAAAATGTAGGTAACTGAAACTTGCATTTTATTAATCGCTGACTGAATCATTTTAAATCATGTCGGAAAGTGTGTCACTTTTGACACATTGAGTAGATTTCAGCCCTGATGCCCATTTTCTTATACAATAAGCAACACCTAAATAAAAGCGTTGGATTTTCAACATTCAGCTTAGAGCTGAGAGTTGAAATTCCAACAGAGCAATCATTTTATAGGTGTTAGTGAACACATTGAACAAAAGACATTGATATAGATTTCCTCATAATAGGTTCCTATACAATAATGACTTAAAGTAACGCGCACCTCAAATTTCTTTACATCAGTTAGCCAAAACTAGTCAAGCTAGATTTTTTAGTCGGAATTCTAAGATAAACTTAATAGATATATTAAATGCTCATCTCTTTGGAAAGGTTAATGACCTGTCTGACAGAAATATTGCAATGTCTATGATAGGATAAATCACTGAGTGCAAGAAATTGATAAGTTTTGTTTGTCAGAATTAATCAAAGGTTGACCTAAACAACAAGTTGTAGTATATAAAATTTTATATTTACTTTATACAAATATGTTAGTTGATAAGGTGGACCATTGTAGCTTGAAATAAATAATGAAATAAATTATAAACTCTCTATTAGGGTCTTTCTTTGGGAGAACTGAGCATCGGAAAAAAGATGGGTTCGGGATATGTTCTGGAACATAACATAAATTAACCAGCCTCGGGCAAAAGCCTCCTCTCTATGAAAGGAAGTAGGCTGTCATCCACCATCCATCTCGCGGGCCCCGTGCAGGTTGGAGGCTTGGTGCATGTCACAAGTCTTCGAATATTTGGCTCTAGGACATGCCGGTTTCTTCACGATGTTTTCCTTCACCGTTTTTTTTTCGATTTATTGACCAGACTTGTTTTATAAATAATGCATCAGGATATTGTAATCTACAGACACCTTTGAACAGTCAAGAATTTCAAGTAAACTGACGTAGGTAGATGCTGACTATAGTGTCGCAACCACAGATATAGATAGACCTAGATAACGCAAGTATCACGATCTATATGAAAACCAAGCGTGCCATTTTTTGACTACCTATTATGACGTCACGAGCACTATTTAGTGATGGGAAAACGTTTACTTTATTATTTGTACAGTTTTTACAATTTATAACAGCACAATTAACCATTTTAATATTTTTAACTGACGTCCGACTGGCGCACAGTGGGCTGAAAATCGACTTTCATAGACATATAATACTTTTTTCCCAAATGTCCACTTTTATGACTTGATAATGTTTTGGGAGACTAAATCCATGCCTAAAAATATCAACATTATGGAATAGCATTGCAAACAACGCAAAAAAAAATTTTTCTTTAAAAATTACTATGGAGCTGGCATGAAAAAGTCTCATACCTCCGCCATCGTTCAACTGGCCCTAATTCCCTTGCAGGTAATTAAACCTTGAATTATTTAGAATTTTTTGACATACTCCCCGAAGCGGCCACTGGTGCGACCTTTTTTTTAAAAATCGCTTTCAATTTAATATTTTCAAAAAATATTTTTAATCAAATGTTTAACTTAATTTAAGCTTAAAATCTACACGGACTACTTAAACGATGCACCCGACCACTACTTTGTATTAACACGCCACATGATCATGAAAAAATAAGGTCTAAAGACCTAATAATGTAACGATCCTAATTATGGTCATTATTTTATGAGTTTAAGTAATATGGTTATTCATATCTATTCTATGAGTTAGCTAATGAGGGTAGTAAGTAAATTAGTTTAATGATTACACTAAATAACGTCGTTGCAATAAATAGGAGAACTCAAAATAATATCAATTCATTTCGCCTTACGCATTGAAAGTACAAACAGTAATAACATCACCGTAAACATGGAAAGCATCGTAACAAATCTTGATATGTTCGTTATTTTAAAAGGTTCAGCCAAAAAAACGATTATCAGTTTTTATTTGAGACAGTGTTATCTCGATTGAGATGTAGTTTATCTGAGGAAGATCGTGTGACGTTTAAAGAATTTTGCCGGAAATTTACGAGAGCAGTAGAGAAACGTTGGCATTCTGCAAGCCGAAAAATGGAGTTATTCCGAAAGGAATATGGAAACTGGCTTGAGAAAAATGTCGTCTGGCCTAGCTGCATCAAAGACAATGTTCAGGAAGCTTCAACATCTGTAGCTCATGAGGAAGAAGAGCCATCAACATCATCAGTTGGTACTATGACCAAACGGAAACTCCCTAGAAAACCTTTTGAAGAGTTGGGAACGAAGCAAAAGAAGAGACGGAGTGGTGATTATTTGAACAGTCATTGCAGTGAGGTTGTTCATGCAGCTTGTACCAAGTTGAAGGAAGATGGAAGAGACAATATTACATAAGCAGTCGTGAAGGCCTTCTGCCTTAAAATCAGTTCTTTTTGCTTTAAATCTTCTGGTAAAGATTTAAATATTCTATTCACTGTTAGGTCCAAGAGAGCCTGCAGAAAAATTCTGGCTGAGCTATCTGTAACCGTGATGGAATTTTCGGGTTCAGGTGGATAACACTCTTGTTTTGCTAGTTGCACCCTGTAATAGCAAGGATAGTCTCTAATACCTTCTCGAATTGCTGATTCTCTCAAAGTTATACATATATTGCCATTTTGATAATTTAAGAGATAGCGTTAATCCAAGCGACTTTAGGGGTGTAAAGGTTTCCTTGCCAGCCGGTTTTTTTTATCAAGTCTTGAATCTATTAACTGCTTCTGGATTTTTCAATAAGTATTCAATTACAGAAGCAATATTGTCTCTTCCATCTTCCGTCAACTTGGTACATGCTGCATAAACAACCTCACTGCAATAACTGTTCAAATAATCACCACTCCGTCT
Source organism: Standfussiana lucernea (assembly GCA_964057025.1). Classification (NCBI taxonomy): domain Eukaryota; kingdom Metazoa; phylum Arthropoda; class Insecta; order Lepidoptera; family Noctuidae; genus Standfussiana; species Standfussiana lucernea. Next base: position 5,952,221 of record OZ059807.1, on the reverse strand, counting down.
CTTCTTTTGCTTCGTTCCCAACTCTTCAAAAGGTTTTCTAGGGAGTTTCCGTTTGGTGATACTCGTAGTACCAACTGATGATGTTGATGGCTCTTCTTCCTCATGAGCTACAGATGTTGAAGCTCCCTGAACATTTTCTTTGATGCAGCTAGGCCAGTCGACATTTTTCTCAAGCCAGTTTCCATATTCCTTTCGGAATAACTCCATTTTTCGGCTTGCAGAATGCCAACGTTTCTCTACTGCTCTCGTAAATTTCCGGCAAAATTCTTTAAACGTCACACGATCTTCCTCAGATAAACTACATCTCAATCGAGATAACACTGTCTCAAATAAAAACTGATAATCGTTTTTTTTGGCTGAACCTTTTAAAATAACGAACATATCAAGATTTGTTACGATGCTTTCCATGTTTACGGTGATGTTATTACTGTTTGTACTTTCAATGCGTAAGGCAAAATGAATTGATTTTATTTTGAGTTCTCCTATTTATTGCAACGACGTTATTTAGTGTAATCATTAAACTAATTTACTTACTACCCTCATTAGCTAACTCATAGAATAGATATGAATAACCATATTACTTAAACTCATAAAATAATGACCATAATTAGGATCGTTACATTATTAGGTCTTTAGACCTTATTTTTTTATGATCATGTGGCGTGTTAATACAAAGTAGTGGTCGGGTGCATCGTTTAAGTAGTCCGTGTAGATTTTAAGCTTAAATTAAGTTAAACATTTGATTAAAAATATTTTTTGAAAATATTAAATTGAAAGCGATTTTTAAAAAAAAGGTCGCACCAGTGGCCGCTTCGGGGAGTATGTCAAAAAATTCTAAATAATTCAAGGTTTAATTACCTGCAAGGGAATTAGGGCCAGTTGAACGATGGCGGAGGTATGAGACTTTTTCATGCCAGCTCCATAGTAATTTTTAAAGAAAAATTTTTTTTTGCGTTGTTTGCAATGCTATTCCATAATGTTGATATTTTTAGGCATGGATTTAGTCTCCCAAAACATTTTCAAGTCATAAAAGTGGACATTTGGGAAAAAAGTATTATATGTCTATGAAAGTCGATTTTCAGCCCACTGTGTGGCGCTATACACCGATGCAGATGAGCGCGAAAGTGGCCACTTACGATTTTTGTACGTAAGCTAGGCACGCGAAGTAGTTGCTCTTGCGTTATCTATGTCTATCTATATCTGTGGTCGCAACACTACATCAGCATCATTTAATGCTGATTCTAGATCAATCGTCGTAAAATCTGCATTCATTATAGAATTACAATTTAAAAAAGCCTAATTATTATATTTATTCTCTTTAGAAAATATTATTTACGTATCATTTATTAACGCCTGTTATCCCCGTAGAGTTGGCAGAGGTGTATCTTTATCTTTAGTAGGTACACCCACATTTCGCAAGTTAGTCGTTGTGTTGTTAATGTTGTTATATTTATGAAGAAAGAATAAAAGTTGAACATATCACGTTAGATTAATATTTTATTTTATTAACATCTTACTTGGATAGCTTAAAGCCTTAATTTTAATCTGTATTGCATAATTAGGTTAAGGTTTCAACTACTTAATAAAACTCAATGTTATTAAGTACTTCTTGAGTAAGAATTTCTGCCAGAAAACCGGTTGTTGATCAATAAGCACAAACTAACAAAATAGGAGCAAAAATGTATTAATTGTTCTTAGGTACAGACATCTTAGGTTCATTGATGAGGAGGCCTAAATGAAATGAGAACCAGCACTATCGCCCAATGTTACACGTCAAGTACTTTAGTCGGGCAACCATAAAACATGGTACCTAGGTACTTAACTAAGTTTACTGCAAACCTGTCCTTGTCACAGGTGTTCCTTTGCATGTCCCAGGTCCGGCTCAAAGGCACCGAAGGACCAAGCCCTTAGGGTACCAAGAAATTTCATACCAATATCAATGAACAAATACTGCAAGTATACATGCACGATAATTGCATGACGTGTTAAATTAATAAAGCCACTCCCCAAATGCAAATAGTAGGTAGGTACCTACATACGTGCAATAGGGCCATAAGTCAGAATTTTGCAATTCTGATCAGAACATTCAGAACAACAATAACACCAGAAGGGCACGTAGTCATTAAGACCATCATAACAATGGGTACTACCGACTGTTAATGATTATTATTATATGACCTTTACGATCACGGATCCACTCACGATCCGCGCACGGATTTTCAGGTATTTCCAACGTAACCGGCAACAAATGACGGTGTAAAAAAAAAACATTTGCGAATCACATGATTTTTTTGAGGAATCTTGCCAAAGAGGACTGGGTAGTATGCAAATATATCGGCGATACGTTTTGGAATTTGAAAGATTTCAAGGACGTCATAAGTGCCTCTACCCTACAACTAGAATATGACGTGGAGTTAGTGTTGCCAGGTCCGATTTGTTGTAAATCGGTACATGAGGTCAAAAAAATCGGGATTTTGGGTTGCAGATCGGGACAGTAAACAAAAAAAAAACAAGGGGTTTTGAGTCTATTTACTCTTACACAACAAGTAATCAGTCTTGCTAGACTAATAGAAATTATATAAAATAAAAACTAAACACTAAAAAAGTGGAAAATAACTTTACTTTCGGAAGTCGGTGACTATTGTTTGTTTCATTGACTTTTTTGCCACCGACTTCCGAAAGTAAAGTTATTTTCCACTTTTTTAGTGTTTTTTTTTGGAAGTCGGTTTTTTTTTTGCAAAAAAGTTTTTATTTTACCCTTTTTAGTTATCGTATCACACACAAATCCTTGTCAAGTATCAATTTCGCAATTTCTTTTACTTGGATGACATTTTTTTCTAGCTATTTTGATTTCAAAACCAAACTGCTGTACCGATTTTGATGAAATTTCTATGGGACCAATCGGGAAGTAGATCCATTCAGATAAAAGAAGAATTTTTCAAATCGGTTCATAAATGACGGAGATATGAGGTAACAAACACAAAAAAAAAACATACATCCGAATTGAGAACCTCCTCCTTTTTTTGAAGTCGGTTTAAAATAAAATCGTACTTTAAATGTAATTGACGCACTTCAAAAGGATAAAGTACCTAAGTATTAATGTAAATTATTTGTTTTATTAAAATTATATTTTTTATTGGAATTTGCCGCCCTTAGAATGGCCTTGTTTTTTTTTTTTTTTTTATAACATAGTTATAAAATTCATTACATGTCATATTACCCACCCGACCCTTGCCCAACGAGCCAGCCCGCGTTGCTGAGCAAGTAACGTTAAATTCCCCAATTAATAATAATACGACCCAGCCTGTCCCTACTTGCTGCCCTCCCCAAAATGACGCCCTAAGCCGAGGTCCGAGCCCCACAGGGGGTGCCCTTAGCGAGCGGTCATTAATAGAATAAATTAGCTTGTAAGCCCTGGCTGGGGGCCTTAAATTCATTTGAGGTCACCACAGGATAGTCCGGTTAAGTAGTAAACCAGCCGTAGAGAGCTGGAAAACTGCGAGTGGCCATTATCAAAAAAAAAAAAAAAAAAAAACATGTCATATTAAAGTTGGTTTTAATTTGAATTTCTGCTTTCACATGCTCGAGTGTCAAACGGTTTCGCGTCTCGGACCAAATTTTGATTAATCGGGACATTTAGCGTCCCGATCAGGTACAAATCGGGACGCGTCCCCAGACCCCTGAAAATCGGGACGTCCCGCGCAAATCGGGACACCTGGCAACACTACGTGGAGTCCACGTGCAAACAGCTCTCCGTAAAAATGTCGGGAAAACTAAGTTCAGACTCATTCTAGAAAGACATGTGACATCTACCAAAGTACCACTGGACGCGCACTGGACAGGCCGGTGTTCCACGAGAATAATATAGGCTGAATATTTTGCTTCTGCTAGAAACAATAGCATGCATTCTATATCTTGATATAACAGGACATCAATATTAATCAACATGATTGTATCGAAAAATATTTTGTTTATTAAACAATCGACTCATTGTATCAACCATTGAATGGAGATTTTTTATTAAAGTTTGAAACACAGGATACAACACTACAGCTGGTAAAACGTCAACACTCTACACCTACAGGATGTATAGATAGCACCTTGTTTAAAATAGGACTATAAACTTATTATTCACATTAATCAAGTAATTTGCACATGGAAATTAGCAATTCAGTGGCTTTTCCTTAAAAAATAAACCTTTAATAATAAAGACACTGTATAAAACACGTTGAGATAATTTCATAATCCACAAGAGATACAAAACAAGATTACACATTACGAAATATCTGTGAACGACACAACACATGTATGTAAGCAGGTTCGCATACTCGCATAGTGATGCAACACCAAAATTTTAGTGAAAGTGACAATAAAATGTACCTTGTTCGATATTTGAAAAAGGCGCGGGAAGACGCGACTGTGGGCACGCGCGCTTTTGCCGCGCAACTCGCGAGTACTGACTATAGTGACGTACCACACCGTGCGAATTCGCGAGTTGATTTGAACGTCACTCCCCTCTCGATTGTGAGTTTGTTCAAGGGTAACCGGTCACCGAATTGTCTCGTAGACGACGGCGACGTACAATCTCAGTTAAGGAGCTTGATTAAAACTAGAGGTTTGCACCGGAGCGAGATTTTAACAACCGATTGAATTCACCGGTGATTGGGCACTCTCCGGTGAAAAACCGGAGGTCACCGGAGAATAAAGAAATTTTGTTTCTTTTTATAAATGTATGCATTAAAAATGAAGAAATAAGAATAATCAATTGATATACTTTATATTATGATTTATTTAAAAAAAAAAAACCTTTATAAAGTTAGCAAAAATGCTGATTTTGATTTAAGAAACGCAACATGTCAACAGCATCATGGCGTAACATGTTTCTTCTATCATTTAGTACCTATTTGTCCTGTCGTCGAAAATACTCTCTGTGACCTTACAGAAGTAGCAGGCTCAGCTAGGTATTTAAAAGCTATTTCGTCTAAAGGCTTTAAATGTTTATTGAATTTCCAGAATTGCACAACTTCATCCCAATTGTGGCTTTTTTCAGGATACTGTGTTTCCGTATACATTTTGAATAAATTCATTGCCGTGGCGGATGTCATATCTGCATTACTGGTGTTTCTTTTTAGAAATCCAAGCAAATCCGGGCGACCAGTTTCTCTTGTACTATTTTCACTTGACGTGGCTATTTCTTCTGCGCTTTGAGATATGTTTCGGATCAGGAAAATATTATTTATTTCTGCCTTTACAGCATCTTTAGCAGCCAATTTATTTTGCAATTGTCTAAAGCTGTTTCTAAAAACGGGATGCAGTATAGTAGAAATTCGACAGACAGTTCGAGATTCGTATTCCAATAAGCGATCATTCATACAGTTTTTCAATGTTTGTAAAAATATTTCACCTACCGCTGTAGAAATTCTGGGACCAAAACTTTGAATGTTTTCGAATAGCCCGTAAATAATAACTATAATCAAAGTAGAGGTTGGATACTGGTCTCCGCTTATCATTTAGGTTGCTTGCTCAAATATATCCAGCAAAAGCACTATATCTTGTAATACTTTTTCTTCTTCTGGGCTAATTATTTGAGGTGCTTGAGGCAGTTTTCTCTGTGCGGCGGTTATACTATCAATTAACTTTAAATTTCTTTTTATCATGTAATAACGGCTATTCCAACGAGTTGGAACTTCCTGTAGTAATTGTAAAGGTTCTATATCAGGATTTCTCTCTAACTAACTTTATTATATATAAAAAAAAAATAGATGCGACGATCACCGGAGATCAATCGGTTAATTACCGATTATTTCAATCGAGTACTTTTACCGGTAAATCACCGGTTATTCTCCGGTACTCACTGCTCCGGTGCAAACCTCTAATTAAAACCTCACTTAACTTTGATACTGATTTATTAATCATCCTTGAGTAATTAATACAGATGGCTGATGAAAGTTCACCATCATCATAAAGATAGTAAATAAAATTGCCAAAGAGCATAGTTCCATATTTTTAAACTGCTGCAAAGGAGACCATCCTACAGGATGGTCTCCTAACTACAGTTAATCAGAAGTTCTGGCCTAGAACCATTTTTCCCGAATTACAAATGCTGATTATGGAATAACATTTTGTCTAAGCAAATTCATGAAGAGATTCCCAACAAAATGATTCAATAGAGTTATTTCAAGTACTAATTTACTATTGAATGTGAGTGGGAAAATATGTAAATACCTATACATACATAGGTATAAATTCTTGGTAGTACATGACCAGAGATTAGAATAGGCAGTGTATTTTTACCTTAACATGAAGGAAGTTACTTTTTGTAATACTGACAGGGCTAATAGTTCCTAAGAAAGTTTCCGAGGTGTTAGTTAGATAAGATACCTGGAGGCTAGAACCTAAATAGCGCTTTTATCAACAAGTTAAGCAGTTCTAGGCTCCCCGGGCCTTTTTGGCCTAAGGGTAAATAAATACGCCACTGCTTGTGTCAAGAGGAAGTAGGCCGCAAGAGCGAGCGAAGCGAGCTCGATATTTTTTTTGACGCCTTGCCTTGGACATGTTAGAATTGTTTCGATCCTTCATAAAGGAGTTACTTGGTAGACTTCTAGACAAAGTTAAGATTCGAGAGAAACTAGGTTGCTCCATCGTCGACTCTGTTACTGTCACCTCTGACCTAGACTTGGAGTCAAGAGCAAACCCATAATAAATTAAAAAAAAAACTAGGGTTATATTTTATTTTATTTTATTATCAGCTTGCGTAGAACATCTGACTATCGAACTCAATTAGGGTTGTGGGCATGCCCATCGTGCCCATAATGCTGTATCCACGCATGAGTGAGATATTCCTGATGGAAAAACCCAATAACGAAAAACCCCACTTTGCAACCACTAGACCATCAAGTCAGTAATTATGTTTTAAGAATTTCTAATTAATGCTTTTTAAGCTGTTGTTAAAAAGGAATCACACAGTACAGTTAAAGGTCTATTATACAAAGTAAAATAATGGGTTAAAAATGTTAATGAAATTATTTATTTCACTTGGAATCTAACACCCATAGCTATAGTCAAGTTAAAGTAATTACTTGAGCTTAAATAAATACTTGTGCAATTTTTTTTATGCAATAGGCAAGAATTTAAACGAAGTAAGAACTGTCATACAAAGCAATGCTAAACATTATAACTTTTTACAGTTCTAACATCAAGCAATTACTGAACTATATAATAAAAATTGTATCTTAAATAATGACATTTACTCAAGTAATCACTTTGACTTATTTATAGATACGGGTGTAAGTACCAATGGTCCAATGTCACTATAATATTCTAAAGAGCAGCAACCTGTTGATCCTTCTGTCCAGATTTTTTTTGTGGCTTAGAAAAATATTTTAGATCTTTATTACACAACCTTTTTGTCAAAAAAAACTTGTTGCCTTTGCAAACCCAAAATTTGCTTTGCTTCAACTTGTTTTTCAAAATATGTACCCATTGTTTGTTCCCTTTATTCCATCATGTTTTCATGCATGAGGCTATTTAAAATCATACATTTTAATGAAGCAGAAACGTATGCACATACTAAAGAGTAAACTAACTAAGTCAAACACTATAGGTAGGTACAGGATTTTTTTAAGATTGTTCGAAACTTTTTACAAACTATGGGCGCCTGTTCCGTATTTTTAATTCTTTACTTACTACAACTGTATAAGTCGGTGTTTTTTAGAGTTAAAGTATACTGTTATACTTGGTTTTAACTATATTTGTTCAATATTTTCAGATGAACATAACACGTCCAATGTTATGTAAACGGAAGGCATGGGTAGGATTTCGCAAAAATTTAAAAAGATTGAGACGAATACGCAAGAACGGTGATTCTAAAATTGTTTAAAAACATACTACGAAATTAAATATTTTCGTTTATACTAACTTACAAAGTAAAATAACGGTAGAACTTCGTAAAATTAGTTGTGAAAATTGAAGTTGTAACTTACAGTTTTATGGAGTTTAGTCCAATTCTTCTTAAATGATGAATGTAATTTCACACATAAATTACAATAAATAAACAATAACCATTCAATAATTCATTTTTGTGTCGAAAACCACACAGAAAACGCGGAAGTAACCAACATTCAATCAGCTGAGTTGAACACCTTTTAACCTTTGTGTTCCAGTTCCAAATCCAAACAAATGTCAGTAATTATTACATATGTGTGCATGTCAGATTGACGTTTCAATGACTTTAACCAATTCACGAGAAAAAGAGATAGCATATAAACTGGAACAGACCGGAACGCAACGTGATAAGGATTGAACTAAATAAAATTACTATAAAAAAAAAAAATTGAGGGGTTCACGGTGCGAAACAAATAAAAAAGATCAATCAAGTTACCATCATTTTACGCTATATGTAATTGGTTATTTGTAATTGGTTTTGTATTTGGCGCCGCCTCAAAATGTTCTTACTTCCATTACTTTTCGTTGTTTATTCATTACCTTTCGTGTGTTTCTGTTTTCGTCGGTTTAATTTTGTTAGAATGTTTTTTTTTGCTTTCCCGATTACTTTTATTCCCACCAAGACTTTATGTTGTAGGGTAATCAAAACTATACATACTTGCAAAATTTCAACAGAATCGGTGTACAATAAAAAAATCTGTAAGTAAAATCAATCAACCCCTATTTTTCAACCCTAAGGAGGTAATATTAGTTTATTTCAAATTATAAATGGGACCAACTGCAAGGTATACCCTTTCAAACATTTTCTTCAAATCAAACCCCTCAGTAAAAAATTATGCGTGGTCAGACGTAAAAAATATGGGTGTCAAATAAAGACCCTCCTCATTATTTTTCGTCGGTTAAAATCGCCTAAATAGACCATGGTGGAATCATAGCTTTTATCCCCGAAGGTTTCTAAAACTAAGGAAATTGACTGATTTCCATCCATAGTTATTTCAAATCAGATCTTTATCGATTTTATTCATCGACTAAACCAGGGTATTATTTATAAAGCCTCTTTAAATTGATTATTGCAGACTTGTATTAAATTAATTTTACATTAACAAGAAATACAATATTATTTTGATGGTCAGAACAAGGTAGAGCCTAAAAATACTTAATAATTATTTTAAAATGATGACACGTGGTTTATTTACATTAGTCAACACCAAATGTCAATGTCAGATTGTCAGTCCATTCGTTATGTTCTAGTGTTGGGACTTGATTCTCATTTTGTCAATCAAGTTTATTTTCGCCAAGTTTTGTGTTTTCTAGATTTTGAATCACTGACGTCCACTATTTACATTGGAAACCATTTCCGTAGTTTCGCGTCAATAAACTCAAGAATCTAATCAGATTGATACATTCAATTCAATCGTATCATGACTTTTATTACGCCGCGCGCCGTTAGTTTTTATTTCTGTCTAACCTAACTAACCAACTACACAGTCGAGTGTATTCATAGTCTATTTCAATTATTATTTAATCGGAATTATCTTGAATGGGGCCAAAATCGACATTGTTTGGGGTCGGTTTTTTTGCTCTCGGGTCAATGAGTATCATAAACTATCAATCGAGAGAAAGCGATTGGAGTCACATCACTACTTAGTTCTCGTTTTTGACCATTCATTTTGAAGACATATCAATACAACTTCCCAGTCTTGTCAAAACGAACGGAATTTCCAAAAAACCTTCCGACAATAACAGCTGTTGATTAAGATTACAAAAGTATTTTTATCGTTTGCGGAGAAAAATATGGTTTTGTTATAATAACGTCAAGGATTGGCACATTGTCAGTTGTTGTTGAGAACTATTGTGGTTCGCACGTCTGTTTTTTATTGTGAATTTTTGTATCGTTATTAAAAACGCAGTTCACAAAAATGTCTGGTGAGAAGCCTGTGTCTGGTGCACAGCCTTCAAGTATGGGTAGTTCTCAGGCTATACAGACTGCTGAGGATGACAATGCGAAGTCGTGTTGGGTGTGTTTTGCTACGGAAGCTGACGACAGGCTGGCAGCATGGGTACAGCCTTGTAAGTGCATCGGGACCACTAAATGGGTAAGTGCATAGTTAGTACTTGTTCTATATCGCCGCGGTCATAAGCCGTGCTTCCGATTCGTGATATAAACATGTGAGGAAGTGAAAGTATATGTTGTTTGCTCCAATTGTTTTAAGTGAACTATAATAGGCAATTAAATTGTATTGTAATTATTTGATTTACAGTTGTGAAATGAAAATGAGTTGTGTAAGTTTTGTGTGGAAGTCTTGTTTTTGTGTGCAATATCAACAGACTAATTTGTTTGTTTGTTTGCTTAACTACAAAATTATTATGATAAAAAGACTCTTTGCCAATCTATACTAATATTATTTAAAAGCTAAAGAGTTTGTTTGGTTGAATGCGCTAATCTCAGGAACTACTTGTTCAAATTGAAAAATTCTTTTAGTATTGGATAGCCCATTTATCGAGGAAGGCTTTAAGCTATAAAACATCATGCTGCAACCAATAGGAGCGGAGCATTAATCAAAAATGTTTCGCAGGCGAAATTGCGCCGGTCAGCTAGTGTTTAATATTGGAATAAAACTACTTAGGTGTCCTGTCCTTACTTGACCCTTGTCAGAGGATGGTCAAACTCAATTTAAGTTTTTCCATTGGTTATAAATTCTAATCACTGATTATTGCGATCTACTTTCTTTATCTTGTGGTTAATGCCTAACCTAGTGTCTAGAGTTTTGATGCCACCCCTGTATCTCTGAATTGGAAAACTATAAAAATGCAGATATAATCATTGCAAAAAACTTACCATATATAGATAAAGAGACCTACAAATGGACTATGTGAAAAAATGGCTAGAAAGAGTACTTATTACTAACATAATGATACAATGAAAAGATAGGCTGTGTCAACCTGAATAAATTGCTGAAACGGCAAGAGGGTGATGACTTCGATGACAAACATTAAGCTTAACATTTTCATAATCTTTAATTCTGTACAAAACATTCTATTACACCTTTCTTTCACACACTAAGAAGTAAGATTAACTGTATTATTTCAATACTTCAAACAATACTTTTCTTTACATGACAATTAGTATTGATGAGCTTGTCATACATCCCTTGTTGTGGCAGTCAATGTACTATCAAGGTTATCAGTTCAAGTTGAGATGTAAATAAATAATCCTTCATGCGAGATTACTCTTTTCCACTCTGATGAAAGATAAAATCGTTTGACAAGTATTGACATTGTCCCTTGGAGGCAATGTCCTAAGCAAAACAGAAATTGTATGATTAACACGTTGGCTGCGGCCGAACAATAGCTGCGCGAGACCTGTAGTAAAAACACAACAGGTGTGTTTTGCCGCAGTGAACGTGTTAAACAGAACTAATTGCAAGTAAAATAAAAAATAAATAAACAGACAACTTCGAAAACCAAATTTAAGGTGAATTTATTTATCCTCTGCAGCTACATTTAATTAATGTTTGAAATAAAAATATAGTCATCATCAATTTTGTTAATCAGAGATTCAGAGTACCGAACAGCACTTACAAGTCTGAAATTAAATAAATAGAAAATTGTTGACAAAAACTGAACTTCATAGAGTTATTCAATTATTTATTGATTGCATAAAAAACAGGGATGAACTAAAGACTGAGTTTTCTTCTTTAGCAAGTACAGTAGATTATATACTAATAATAGCTTGGGCCCGCGACTTCGCCTGCGTGGAGTTTGGTTATTGTCTCACGGGATCATACTACCGGGATAAAAAGTACCGTATGTGTTAATCCAGGTTATGAACTATCTGTATGCCATATTTTATACAAATCCGTTCAGTTGTTTTTGCCTGAGATTAACAAACATACAAACTTTCGCATTTATAATATTAGTAAGGATTATGAAGCTAGGTGTAGTTTGTAAGTTTGAATGTAGTGGGGTAATCTTTGGAACTACTGTTCCGATTCCGAAAACCCTTTCACAAATGTGAAAGTAATACAGGTAATATAGGTAATATAGGCTAGGATATTTCTGTGGGCGTAACATAAATAATAGTCAGCCTATGAACTCAGTATGAGGGAAGTGGCTGTCATCAACTATGTGAGACTAGAGTATACAGGTAAAACATGTCTGTCATGTATATTTTCATTTCTTGTGTTGATAAAGCTTTTCGTAGTGGTTTTGTTGACACCAATCATTGAAAGCCAGTATCATATTTTTATCTTTGCTAAAATTATATTATTATCAAGATAATTAGGAAAATGATTGGTTTTACTACGTTATCAGTTTTATAAAACACTCATTTGTTGTTTGTGTGTGAAAAGAGAATATAGGACACTTTTTATCGTTAATGTTCAGAGAATTAGGGTCGCTGAGGTAGGTCATAGGCATAGTCTGTGTCACACTATATTTTTGGATTATCTGATGTATAGCTGATTGGCAGAAAAGATAAAAGGCTTTTTATTAAGGTTTGATTGTTATATTTTATTACCTTTTCTATTGTCGCACTTGTGAATATTTCATCAGATCCTTTCTATTTTCCATAGCGGCTTATGGTCAACCCTATTGAAATTATCTTTAAATGTCAGCTTTTTGTTGGTTTTCTGGGTTTTAAGAGGTATATGTTATACGACCAGACCACCGTCGCTGTCAATAGTTGGCCTTAACAATTTAGAATTAAACTAGTCTGTCTTCTACTATGGTAATTTTTTTGTACCCTTGGGTCACTATTTCCTTAGTGAAGACATGTTTGGCGTATTTTCCTTATCAAAACCCTTAATACGTGCATTTGTTATTCAGCTTGTGATTAAATTATGAATTAAAGTACTTTTACCCTGAATTAACAAGTACCTCACTATGTACTGATGTATGGTACAGTACATAACATATCACATAGGTGTTGTTGTACAAAACCAAACCTTTGCAGCAATTCCGCGAAGTGATTATGATGCGGAATTCTGTTTGCGTGTTTTCACTGTGTTATATTTTAATGGAATCGACATAGAATTTGCATTGTGACCTGGCCCTATGGCACGCCTATGGATCGGTGCAATGCGGTGTAAAGCGCAACCATGGTTCTATGGCATCTACCTAATAAAGAAATTCGAGAATATCCATGGATTTTTCCGATTTTCATTGCTGTGTTGAGTAAAATTATACTATACACATATTGGTTCAAGTACTTGTATCATTTGAGCATTGTATAGCTCCGAATTAGTGGCAACGCCGGGACCGGGAGGGTATGTATGTCAACTACAAAAACCTACAAAACATGCTTCTTTTTGAGCTCAGACGCAGTCGGGCAAGAGTTGTGAGCTTCTCCACAGTCAAAAAAGAACGGCGAGCGAACTACAAAGGTCATTAGTAGCAAGGGCACACAGTTCTTTATTCGATAGCCGTCTTGTTTGCTCCTAAAAGTTGTTTGAACTTTAGTAGGTACTGGGTCTTTGTATCCTTATCGCCATTTATCGGCCACAATATCAAACGACTACAATGTAGAGTAGGTCCACATTTTACGGGTGTAATGTCCGGTTTCACTTAGGCGACAACTAAATGAATGCCTAAATTAAAGCGCACTGTTCGATTTGATTTTAACAAGGAATTCCAGTACAAAAGTAATAAGATGTTTGCTATTGGCCTAGCTCTGTTCTATATTACTCCTCCGCTATTTTAAAAAGTAAAATTATTCTCCAAGACTCGTCGATTTTCGGTTCGCTTTTCTGGTGGTTGCCATTATTGATCCTGGCTTCAAGGGAAATGGAGAATTTGAAGACAAAGATGTGTGTGTGTGGGTGTGTTAAGTGTGCGATGTGAAGGGGTGTGAGAATGGAGTAGCGGGCTTGTCTTAACAAAAAAGCATTTAGGTCTCGCTTAGTGTAATTCAAAAAGGAATTAGATACCCCCCTTTATGATGGATCACCTTGCATTTGGTCGCGTATATGTCTAGGAAGTAAGCCTCTATGCCCATGCATTAGCCGATTCGTTTCTGAATAATGATTAATATTCATCAGCTTAATTTTCAAGGCAATCTTGATTAGAATATTTTAATAATGTTTTTATATTTCGTTGTTTGGCCTTGCTAAAAGATACAAGATATTTTAGAGTTATAGTAGTTTTTGAAGTATCTTCACGTTTATTTAGTCGAGTTTCTTGTCGGTAAGTGTCGAGCATATTATTTTAGTTATCAGTCCTTTCGGCTTGATGTTTCCATTCAATACTTTTCTATGCAGTATTCAAATTATACAGTTGTTTACAATCCAGGTAAAGGTCAGACAAGAAAACTTGTTGATGAACTAACATTTTACTGTCAAATACATTTGTTACATTGATCTAAGTCGAATGCTTTTCTTAACCACCACATATATAACCCTAAGGTACTCCCATCACCATTGAACCAGTATCTTACGCAATATTTATAAAAGAGGAGGTTCTCAATTCGGTTGTTTTTTTTTTGTGTTTGTTACCTCATATCTTCGTCATTTATGAACCGATTTCAAAAATTCTTCTTTTATCTGAATGAATCTACTTCCCGATTGGTCCCATAGAAATTTCATCGAAATCGGTTCAGCAGTTTGGTTTTGAAATAAAAATAGCTGGAAAAAATATGTCATCCAAGTAAAAGAAATTGCGAAATTGATACTTGACAAGGATTTGTGTGTGATGCGATAACTAAAAAGGGTAAAATAAAAACTTTTTTGCAAAAAAAAAACCGACTTCCAAAAAAATACTAAAAAAGTGGAAAATAACTTTACTTTCGGAAGTCGGTGGCAAAAAAGTCAATGAAAACAAACAATAGTCACCGACTTCCGAAAGTAAAGTTATTTTCCACTTTTTTAGTATTTTTTTTGGAAGTCGGTTTTTTTTTTTGCAAAAAAGTTTTTTGTTGTAGTCATATTAAAATACTGTTATTGGTAGGACAGTGACTCGTGGCAAAATAATTACTGCCCCTCAGATCAATCCTCAGGTTAAGCCAAGAAGGCAAAAAATTCACTCTCAAATCCCGAAATACACACATCAAAAGTGTCTAGGGATCAAGCATTTTTATGCGGATTTCTTGAGATTGAGATGTGGCTTTGTAATAAATTTATGATTTTATAAATTTATATGGATCCTTTTTGGTGCATTTCATAATTTGAATCAGGAACTCTCAATCAAATTCGAGTAAAAGATGAAAATAAGCTGTCAATATTTTCCCTATAAAAACATACAACGCATTGAAGACATTATTAGTGCTACTGTTTCCCTACTACTGATTAAAACCAACGTTATTATGGAGCGGCGACGTCATTTAAGCAGGGAAGAAATGCTCAGAGCCGTGGGAATGATAGAAGCTGGTTCCCGGCAACGTACTGTGGCTTTAGCTCTGAATACAAGTCAGAGTGTTATCAGTCGACTTTGGACACGTTACCGAAGCACTGGTACCGTGGCTGAGCGCCATGGAGGACGGTATCGCTGCACCACACGGAGACAAGACCGATACATTCAAATCTTAACTCGAAGAGCTCCAACAATAACCGCCATGATGTTAGCCGTGAGGCTTCATCACTCTTCAGGGAACTTAATTAGCGACCAAACAGTCAGAAACCGCTTGCATGAAGTGAACCTTCATTCTCGAAGACCGCTACGGGTACCACCTATAGCAATGCACAATCGTAGGATTCGATATCAATGGGCTCTTGAACACAGAAATTGGGCAGAAGAACAATGGCGTTTCGTGTGCTTTTCTGATGAGTCTCGTTTTGGTATGAGACCGGATACAAGACGTATACGACACTGGAGAACCCCTGGACGCCAACAGCGATTAAAATCCTGCCAGGAAGTCCATCCTTATAGTGGTGGAACCATCATGGTATGGGCGGGTATTTGGATCGGCGGAAGAACTGAGTTGATTTGGATCAGAGGCAACCTCAACGCTCAAATTTATGCTGAGACGATTGTATCAGACGTCATTGTTCCTCTACAAGTGCAAATCGGTCCCTTATTTCAGTTAATGCATGATAATGCACGACCGCACACCGCAAGAGTTGTAAGACAGACTCTCGCCGCAGCTAACATCAATGTCCTGCCCTGGCCTGCTCAGTCGCCAGACTTGAACCCGATTGAGCATGCATGGGATATGCTACAGAGAAGAGCTCTGCCGAATATGGAGGGTATCCAGTCGCAAGAAGACCTTTTTTTGTTGTTGCAACGAACATGGGCGGCCATTCCACAGCGTGATTTGGATGAACTCATTTTGAGTATGCCAAACCGATGTTCTTGTGTTGTTAGTGTTCGCGGTAGAAACACGGATTATTAATTGTTTAAGTTACCCAATAAAATTTTAAAGAAAACTGTTATTTCAGTCTTTTTTTCGAACTTTAATGTTAGTGGTTCAAATGTCAAAAATCCCTTTATTAGGAAAATGGCAAATTTCTTTATTAATGCAAAGGTGACTTGGTTTATCGTTACTGTGACAAACGAAAACACTTTATTTGATGAATCCTTAAAGAAAATTTTAATTAATATCAATCAGGAGAAAAGTTATTGCAAAAATATATGTTGATCCCTAGATACTTTTGATGTGTGTACATAGTCTTACTTCCTTATAAAACGTCACATATTTGTGATCAACACATTCGAAAGCCTTGGACAGGTCGCAAATAAAAATGAAACGTGTTAATGACTTTGTTATTATTCGAAATTACCGGAGAACCTACCTGAATTGTTCCTAAAGTGCTGAAAAAACACTTAAATAGTTTTTCTATGCAAGTTTCATATTTAGTTAGCGTGAAAAATGACTGGGCCAGAGGACTACAACCTTCAATTAACATTGGCTAACGTTAAGTTCTGTTATGATACATATGTTTAGAATATCCATTAAAAACTGTCCTAGATTTGTACGAACTGTGTATTTACATTATTGATCCACTGATCATATTGATTAATAATTGCGACATGTCGCATCAATGACAATTGATACAGCGGTAACAGAGGATCATTGTCAACTGCAGCCCTGACCTTTGTACTTAATCCATTGACCCTATGCTTGTTTGATTCAATAGATAGAGTATGATTAAATGTCGCTTGAATTGGAAAGGAGACGACTTAAAACTGGTAGCCAGCAAGCAAGGTTTTTAACCTTATGGTTAAATCCGTCTTATCACCTTTCAACAACATCCACAGTTGGATAATTGACGATTCTTATTCCAACAACCTAGTCATGATTAACTGAGCCTTTGTGTTTTAATTTCTTTCGAGATAATCAGCATTTCTAATTTGAATTTTCAGTCAAGCGACTATCTTTGATTACTTGTTACGAATGTGTATTGGTTACATGTGTGACGTAGTTGTATTTGCTTTTGTTTAAACTACAAATCTTGACAATTGTCCTCCGCCCCAGTGCAGGCAGATGGCACTGTTAGGATCTTACTACCTTTTTGAGAATTAGCTGAACGCGCATCAGCCTGATATTCCTCGGCAAGGTCTTCATTCATTCAATTCCGGACTATAATATGTCTTAATTTGGAGGCATTTTCCAGCTCGTTGACAAGAATTTCACGACTGACTGCCACTTAAGTAATTAGATCTAATGCGTTGAGACGAGGCGTTTGGCAATTTAGCTAATACTTCAGTTACACCCGCCATTACTGAAAGGCCGTTTTTACTAATTACTACCGCGTGTACAGGTTGATAAAAGGCTTGATATGGGTCATTATAGTCTGTTTTATCTTTGTTACTGTTTGTTTTTGTGAGGACTACAATTTTAATTATGCCTATGGGTGGTTTAATGTAGGAAATAATTTGGACCCTACGTTGTCATCGTGAATGTGAAGGTCACATCCTGTGCCATTGAACACAGTGCCTTTCATTTTTAAAACTTATGCTTTGTCTGAATGTAAAGCAGTAACTCTCATTCTAGCTTTAACTCGCAACTGGCATTCGGTCATTATTATTCCATACTTTACAAAAGCTTAGCAACTTGTAGTTATCACTTGCAAGTTGCAACGAACAACCCTGCGTGTAAATAACACATGCTGAATTTGTGCTTAGTATTATTGAAACCCTCTGATACAGATCATCATACTTTATCGATCGTCACTGACTCAAAAACAAGCCCAGTAGTTCAGGCACTAAGGAGACAAATAACGAAACTGACTAGGCATAAATATGTGATATTGATATCTAATCTGAATGCCAGGTGCGTGAAATTCATTATATTATTCATACAGTCTATCAGTTATAACAAAAAATATCTCTCTTGCTTCAGGTGCATCAAAGCTGCCTTCAACGGTGGGTGGACGAAAAGCAAAGAGGGAATATAACTCGGAAAGTGCTGTGTCCTCAGTGTAAAGCAGAATATATCGTAGTGTTTCCTTCTATGGGAGCGTTCGTGGCTCTCTTGGATGCCATGGAAGAGATAACCCACAAGATCTGCCCCTTCATCGCTGGAGGAGTACTCCTGGGGTCTATATACTGGATCGCTATCACGTATGGGGCAGTGACTGTTATGCAGGTAAGATGCTTGCTTTATGGGTGTAAAAATATTGTGTTGAGCCGGACTCATTGCCTTGGTTATTTTCTGCTAGTGTTGTGCGGACCTTTCTCCAATTATATTTATTTTGTTGTCGAGAGAGCGGAAGTTTTTCTGGTAATTGACGATATTGTGTAACATTAAAATCCTAAGTTTACGCAAACCATCACAGTTCGTGGTCTGTTGTTAGAAAATGAACAATAGTTTGATTAGGCTAATTATATTTCAGGCGACTAACTATTTGCTTCTAAATAAATAGCCTGGCATGATTTGGAGTTGTATAAATTTTCTTGCCTAGCCAAGTAGCAGAACATAGGGCACAGGAAGCTGAGGGCACCCCGACACGGATTCCGTCATGCCATTCATGTTAGGTTACGTTAAACCCTGTAGGCAGAAATAGTTACCAAAACAAAAACTCGATGGCAGTTTAAATGAATTTCTACTTAAAATTATCCTTCGCTGTAGCTGCCAATCTACTATATTTGCTACCGGCTTTAATTATGTTTAATCCCAAATTCTGATTAATTTGCCGCCGCTTTAAATACATGCCGTTTGATTATTACTTTTAAACATTTCAGTAACATCAAAATAAAGCCGATTTTCTTTATTGCTCTGTATCGGTTATATTATCTTCGCTATAGATAACAAAGAGGGTTTTCTGCCACATGAATACCCTTGAAATTCTGCTATCTCTCGTTATCTTTCTATGACCGTTCTAGTGTTCTTTATTCAAATGATAAAAATAATCTAAGCTTCCTATTGCAAATAATGTTTTTAGAATTCAATGTCATGAAATCACGTCTGAAATCCCTGAAGGGTTAGGCGGAGATGTGATCAAATTTAAGTCCCATGTAATAGTGGGGCGAGCCTGTTGATTTCTGGCTGATACTGAGAAATTCCCAAATACTGATTTCTGAAGATTCATGTTTGATTATGTGTGCTCATGAATATGATATACAATTTACTTTGAAATCAATGTTCTTTCGATTTTCCATAATTCTCAGAAAATAATATTTTATGGTAATAGTGGTGATGCAATTTCTGTCGAGTAGGTATCCTTAGTAGCGATATGACCACTATTTGTATGCCGAATATTAATGGTTATGTAAATGCTTTATTGAAATTCAAGTGCACAATAAAGCATATTGTATCTATGTACCTAAATGCAGATTAGTTGAAAAATTACACATACACTACTTTGCAAAAAAAAACGGGCAGTTTTGATTTTTCTACATTATTGGGAATCATTTACTTCTAAAGAGGTTTTAATAGCCAAACTATTTTACTGGCACTACTTTCTACTACTAAAAATACAATGCATGACAAAAAGCACATTTTGTGCCTAGGATTGACCCTCCAATCTTATGCACAGCAAGCGGTCTTGAAACCTTCGGTCTATTTAAACGGTGAACAACAACTCGTAAATGCTAACCCTATTATTGCTGGTCGTTATACACAATTATAAAATTATTAACGTTTTATTGAGAGTAAAACAATATTAGAAACAGACTTTAAAAAAACACTAACATAAACTTATTTATTCACACAAACATTACATTAATTATAATGAAATGGTTCTGCAAAATACAAAAACCAGCTTGGGCCTATCACGGATTTGAACGCACTTGTCTTTTGGGGGGTAAGCATTAAATCGAGCTGTGTGATGTAGCTCAGAATTATTTTTTATTCAATCGAGTTACCATGTTAGCCTCGTTTAAAAAGCTTTCATAACGGCTGCTAAGCAAATATTTTCTCATTAAATATATGAATGGGAAAACAAATACTTATCAGAATTATTTGGCTTTTAAACGCCTACCGTGATTTAAAAAAGTATAATCATGTTTTGTGTGTGCGCCAATAGGCCTCATCGTAGACTTGTCATCATTTTATTTTATTTTATAAATTTTAAGAAAACTTACAGCTAATACATTCGAGTAGGCAGAAGTACTAAGTAGAAGTAAGCCAATTACATGTTTCCACTTAAATAAAATTATTAATTATGGAAGAGTTATATAGAATGTTATCTAATAACAGCGTCTCCTTGTTTGGGTTGGTCATATCCTCAGCCAATATCCCCAATGTCGATTGATATTTCATCAACTCAGCCTTTCGCAGTCCAGTTTTGGATACAGAATCTCCCATCGCCTAGGTCTCGCGCTTTAACACCAAAGTCTCCACCTTCTGCATCCAGGCAGTCCCAGCTACTGTTCTAAGTTCTCCGAGCCATTTAAATCGGGATCCTCAATCACGAACTCCTGTGCTCCAACGGCTATTGACTCTTCAAATGTCATCTCTGGACAACCCACCTAGTGCCATTTCACCTTGCTAACGTAAGTTATCAAGTTTATGGACCGCCAAATTCCTGCGCTCTTGAATATCGTTTGCCTAGTCTATTATGTTGGGGTCGGCTTCCAGTATAACTGGATGCAGCTGAATACCAGTGCTTAACATGGAGCAACTGCCTATCTGACCTTCAGAGCCCAGTTTCTGGGTAACACGAATCCTCTTGGTAAGACTGATTCAGACTTTTGGGCTTCTGACTCCCCGTAACGACTGTGCGCTTTTTCTGCACCCACTCACCAGTAGCGTGCCTAGGGGCCAACGATAAGGCAAGCCCATAAAGCAAGCAGCAAGCACTGACTGGCTGACCGATTCACTGACTGATCGATCAAAGATTTTTGAAAATTCATCCCCTTAGGGGTTTAAAACGAGGGTTGAAAGTTTGTATGGAACTTGGTCAATTGTGAAGGATTTTTTTTCTCACACATACACATCAAAATTTCCACCGCGAACGAAGTCGCGGGCAACATCTAGTAGGCTTATATGAAAGTACCGCAACTGATCGCTTCATTTGTGTTAAAATGTCTAACATAACAAAAAAGCTTATAAACGATCATTGGATCTGACCTACTTTAATATTTGCCGTTTCATACCAGGAAACCAAGTATGTAGTAACATTTCCGTTCAATATTAACTTGAACTCTTTTGACCTCACCTAGAGGTGTGACTGGTCACTAGTGCAAAGTATACTAAACCTTCTCTTATACATTTGTCACGATCTCTGCCTTTGAGATCAATTAGCATGTCTACAACAGTTATGGAGCGCGATTCTTTGTCGAAGATGACACAGACAGCTAACTAATTTACTGTATGTACCTAATTTATGAATCGGTCGTGACATGCATATGGTGTAGTGATATTTGTTTAGGGTACTTCACATGTTGTTTTTGCATCATTTTTTGGGTACGCAAAAAAATATTTTTTCCGTCTTGGGTCATTCAAATTTAAATCACGTCTGCCCCAAAGATATATCTTCCTCATTGATTTTGAAGTTAATTTGTAATTAAACTGGTCCATTTCGTCTATTAAATATCCTCTTTGACACATTTTCTTTATCTAAGTGTTGTTTTTATTTATTCATTTCTTCATGCATATTAGAACTTAAATATAGATAAAACTTCGCTTTAATGGCTTTAGGGCTTACCGCAGGAATTTGTTAAGCCACGAAACGCCTTGACGATCCTAGGCAGTTAACACAATTGCTTGTCTTTAAATATTCTGAAGAATTGACTGTTGTCACTGTGGAGTGTTTTTAAACAAGGCTGAAGTTTTCATTTTATGACACAATCAATAGTTTAGGACAGTAGCTACATATAATGGTTTTTGCACCTGCCCCTTCAACCCATCTCAAAATTCCACCCTGTATACCAAGGCGTATCGCTAAAAGTAAGTAGATCTTAGAATTCAACATCATCATCCTCGTTAGCAGCCTTGTTGCACCCACTGCTGGGGATTCAGGCTTTCTCCCATTTGCACCATTCTTCAAAAACAAGCACCTATCTCCAAACACTTAGTTACATTGTAACTACCGTTTGTCAAGACGTTACGCAATGCAGGACACAAATCGAAATCTATGTGACTACGTTAAAGTAACCAATTTCAGTGTTTTTATTAGATTGGAACAGTTTTGTGAGGTCCAGAAAGCCTTACCAACAACTAGCGACCCGCCCCATTTCGCACGGGTGCAATGTAGATACTAATATTTTCTCTACTATAATATAAGCATGTATTATACACATAAACCTTCCTTTTGAATCACTCTATCTATTAAAATAAACTCATCAAAATCCGTTGCGTAGTTTTAAAGATTTAAGCATACATAGGGATAGACAGACAGCGGGAAGCGACTTTGTTTTATACTATGTACATAGTGATTCTCACCCTTATAGCCATCTGAACCCGGAGGGAAAGTGTTTCTTGCGCAGTGAACAATCCATTGTTATTAGAGATGTACCGTATCGTCGGGAAAGCACAGCCATACTTGTAGTCGGCTAGTCAGCTACAGTCATAGTCGGCCCGTCTTCACGAACCTAGCTAACGACACAGCTTGTAGACTTACCAAGCTGAAGTGACTGGCCATGTCTGTGAAAGTACCAGTGGTCGTTGGAACAGACGAGTACTTGAGTTGAGACCGTGAATCGACGAAAGCGACCCTTAATAGACGGCTAAAACTGGAACGAGCTGGAAGTCCAGCAAATAACTACGGTCATTTTGAGTTGAGAAACCCATGAGGTGTGGCGAAAACTGAAATATTAGTGTCAACAGCTACAAAAAAATAAATAGCTTGTGCATATGTCTGGTCCACTTCAAAAGGAATGCCAATAGAAACAATCATACTATAGTATTCATTGTGATTCATTCGAGACTTGTTGACAGTGACCTAGTTGATGTTCATTATCAACCAACCATAATATTAATATCTCGGCCATTCTACTCCTAGTCTACCTTTCGCAGATATTTTACTTCAGATTTTTCTTCACCGTCAAATGCTCAGTGATCGTTTTTCATAAACATAACCTCACGCCTGTAATCCCCGAAGGGTTAGGCAGAGGAGTACCTAATAGTAAACCCACATTTCGCCAGTTTAGTTTAAGTCACATGTAATAGGGGGCAAGCCTTTTGCCTTCAACCCGGCACAAATCCAGACTCTGTGGCTGCTACTGATAAACTCCTGATGGAAAAACCCAGTAACAGTTTGACTGATCCGGGAATCGAACCTGGTACCTGCTCAGCAGTCGCGCTTGCGACCACTAGATTTTATTCCTGTTTCAAGAAGGTTTCCGCTTCTGTCTTCTGAGTTGCTGATGCTAATACTGACAAAGCTTTCAAAATCACAATGATCTTTATTTTCGATACAATAAGGTGATGGCTTTCGGGTTGCTGCTGCCAAAATAATATGTAAAACTTTCTGGATTTTCTCCCAAATCTGTACGAACACTATCAGCCACCCATACATGTCTTGAATTTTAAGTGTCTTTAACCAATCTCGTATTTACGAAGAACCTAAGAGCACGACGCAGTAGTATTCACGATAAAAATCACGTTTTATTTCCTTATCGGTAACTAATAAAAATAATTGTAATTAAGTTGTTTGCACTTTGTACTTTCGAAGGTGGAAGGTGGAAACGTCACCGCAATGTGAGATGAAAGTACATAAAAGTGATAAATTATTAATTTATAACTTATCATTTATCAATCACTTTGCACTTGACCCTTACTATGCGTATTAAGATAAAGTTATATTTTCTTCTAATATAAGGTAGATTATACCCGGATCACCTATTTTATTGTAACATCTTATTTTATGTACCTATACTATAATCTATGCAAATAAACTTTACTTCACTTATTTACCTCAATAATATCTTATTTTCTAGAATCACCCCAATTGTAACGTAACACACGTTCCTATCACAATTCGAGGGTTTTTGATAAAAAGTCTTAAGAGCGTTTACGCCGTCCATGCGCTGTTTGACTCCAAAACAGTACTTTTCAAACCCTTTAATACCATCAACCCTTTATTTTACAAAAATGATAATTACTAATAACTTTAGGAAATTTCGTTGTCTCAATAGTTGGAGAGAAAAATATTTCAATTAATAGAGTATTGGTAAATTGTATCAAGATAACTCAACAGAGGTTTTCTTAATTTCCCTTTTAGCGTCAGTTTCGACGCTCTAATTATAGGAAACCACTGGCAAACCTAATTAGATTTTTTTTTTTTACCTATTGCTAAGATCCTAAGGAATATAGTTGGAGAAGAAAATTTTTTGATTTAGGTTTCTTTATATAAGAAATTAAAGTTCAAACAATGTGAAATATTAAGGAATTAAAATGATTTTTTCACCGATATATCTTACTTGATTTAATATAATAATAGCATAATATAATAGAAGAACATATGCTTTAAAACATCCAATTTAAAATTTCAAATAATTTACTGTGATTATTTTTCTATAAATATTTGAAAACTACTATAAATCACTGCGCGCGAGCAATTTCAAATCAGACCGCCGCGAGGCTTTCTAGAGAGAGGACATGTCGCTCAGCGCTCTGCCTGACCCGAGTTGACCTTAGTCGTACTTCGAAGGATAGCGGACGTTTATAGTGTGATTAAAAAATCTTGGTACTTTGATGATTAAATTTTTTTATTATTATTTTTGATAACTGACAATATTTTTAGTGACAACCAATATCTACCCAATTTTTTTACATACGAATTTTACGTATTAAAACTTTTACGTATTTTTTTGTAAATAAGAACATAAATTGTTTTTAAAGTTAACGCCAACCTATTGTATTTCCCTCATAAGAGGTGTCACTAAGAGGAACATCGCGTCAGGTTAAAATATAATATAAAATAAACGTAAGTAAATCCGTATAAAGTGATTTATTTGAATAGAATAAGAAACATTTATTAATCAGTCACAAATCAATAATAATTAACGAAGTTCGGTTTCTTTCTAAAGTTTAGATCAACAAATTCATGTTTGAATAACTAAAAAACGACTTTAATATTAATCATAATTATAGCTATACTTGCAATATATTATTGAATACTTATTTTATGCACTCGTACTTTAGTAATCCGTGTACGTTCAAATTCAAATTCAAATTAAATTTTACTACAACAATTGCACTCGAACGGATCATAGTGGGTTAGTTTGACTATAGCGCGCGAGAGCGCGCCAGCGCTATACACACAGGCACGCGCGCTTCTGTGTGTGTAAAAAATGCATTGAATTACCTAAACTTGACTTCGCGCGATAGACGTAAACGCTCTTAATACATTAAAATACAATATATTTTATTCACATAGGCCTGCATGGGCACTTATAAAACGTCGAGCAAAGGTGCACGGTTCGGGTCGGTCATTTCCCATGGAGAAGACCCGGCAAGAAACTCCACGGTTACTCTACATTGCTTCACATGTTCGAAAATTTCGTTTGCTCGTAAGCTTAAATAAAGCAATGAATATTGTTGAATTGTCAAAATGTAAGGCATTGCCATTGTAACTGCTAGATCCCCGCCGATCTGCAAATAAGTGTAAATAGTTGATAACAAGCGTTTGTGTTTCCTCGCGGTTGCGAGAAGGGCCATTAAGGGACTTGAGTTCTTGACAAGAGCGCATTGGAGAGGCTTCCGTGGTCAATTGGACGTCCGGTTCGCTTTCTCACCTCCTCTTTTATCACCGTGTACAAGATACCGCCTACCTAGCCTATTCGGAAACTTACTAGCTTCGGAAAATGAGGGCTTGGCAATATCTTCTTGAATTTATATCATAGGTTATTAATATTAGGGATAGAAAATTGTATTGCTACAAAGATATTACGGACTATTTTTTTAAAGGATCTCGTGGCTAAATAATAATAACCGCTCTTTAGGTTAACCCGCGCTTGCCTAGGTTGGTCCGTAGATGGGTGACCACCCATTACATACCTAGTTTCCTTCCATGCCTCAGAAAGCTCGTTAAGCCGTTGGTCCCGGTTGTCATTTGTAGATCTTTGACAATCATTACAGGTAGTCAGTGGCCCGAAGGTGTGACAACCAGTCTTACCAAGTGATATCGTATTACTGTGTACTAACTGGGTTGTGGAGATCAGATAGGCAGTCGCTCCATTTAAAATACTGGTATTCAGCTGCATCCGGTTGGAATGGAAGCCGACCCCAACACAATTGGGAAAAGGCTAGGCAGATGATGATGATGATATTTTTAATCTCTTGACCGCCACGGTCGGCTATAGCCGACAAATGAAAAAATGCCCAACATGCCACCGTCGGTTATAGCCGACAAGGAAACCGTGGCGGTCAAAAGGTTAAACATTTGAAAAATATATTGAAAAACGTAGATGATGGCAAAAGTTCCGATATTAGTCACACATCAAAAGATCCTTGTGAAATATTAGTGATTTATTGTAGTTAGAAAAAAAAGACTAACAATAAAGCTGTTTATTGTAAAATTGATCTGTCATGCTAACATTTTGTCGCAGTTCAACGCAATACGATATAATCAAACACATGGTTACGTAAGGAGCAAGCTTTCTGTTCTCTAACACTCGTGGCCTAAAGCGTGATGTCACCACTTTCTCTGAACTAGCAGGTTTGTAACAGTTGGGCACCTTTGTCTTTGTTCAGGCTTTGGTTCAGGCCCTGATGGGACTGCCTATTGTATCTGTCACATTCTATTGATGTTGCAATCGCGTTTTTCACTGCACAAAAATCGACCTTATGTCGTTAGCTAGGTTTTTTAGGAAATAATATAAGGTCCATCTTGGAAAACTTTAGACTCTCGCTGATCTAATGGTAGCTGGGCATGGTGGTAGCAGGTTCTATTCTCGGCAAAGTGTTATTCTGTTTTTCCATCTGGAATTTCTCATTAGCAGTCAAGGAGCATGGATTTGTGCCCGGTTAATGGCAATAGGCTCGCCCCCTATTACACGGGACTAAACATAACTAGCGAAATGTGGGCGTACTATTAGGTACACCTCTGCCTAACCCTTCTGGGATTACAGGCGTGAAGTTGCTGAAATATTTTTCAGATTCTACAAGTATGACAGTTTCTTTAGATTGTATAGTTCAGTCAGTTCCACTTTCTTCGGGAATACTTTGTTCGCAATTGTATTTAGCCTATTATTTTCCAGTACCTCTATGGTAGAAAGAGTGGACAGTAATCAACTACGCGAACGTAGTGCGGGTTTGTGTCCCTAATATTTGTCTTCGAATTTTTGGTTCACGAGGTTTTTTTTCGCCTTTTCGAAAGTCTATAGTTGTCTTTGGTCACATGCATCATTAACTTCAATTTATTATTAACGACTGAATAATATTTTATTTCCGTTCATTTAATAACTAAATTGACCGTTATTCCTTTTACATATTACAAAACTTAATTAACAAGGTTGTGTTGTGATAGAGGAGATAATAAACTGAAGTATATAGGTACCTAAGCACTTCTGTATATAATTAACTCTTAAAGGTACAACCTTGCTCTATTGCTATTTGACTTATTGTACAATAGTTGTAAATTATAGCACTTACATGGTATTTCATCATTTTGAGCGTCTACATATAAGTACATAGGTATTACTTGCATCGAAGTGAGTCATCATCTGCCTAGCCTTTTTCCAACTATGTTGGGGTCGGCTTCCAGTCTAACCGGATGCAGCTGAATACCAGTATTTTACATGGAGCGACTGCCTATCTGACCTCCACAACCTAGTCAGTACTGGGTAATACGATGCCCCTTGGTAAGACTGGTTGTCAGACGGGAGTAAAGAAGCTGGTATGAAAATTAAATTAGCTTCCGCACTCACTTACGGCGTTCAAACGAAGATAAGGAGATTACCTTTATTTTTTAAACAATAAAAATCGTGCACTTTTTTGTTTAAACGGAAACAGTAAATTAATTCGATAGTAGTTTTACTTTATTAATTTTAGTTGTTCTTAAGTAATGTTCCGACATTCTGAACAAATATTCCGAAAAAATCGTCGAAGGAAGTCTCCATTTTTCGTTTCTGTTCCTTGAACTTTAGGCACATTAGCTCTACCTATTCCGATCAATGGTAATGACGTATGTTATAAAATCACAGGTTTATTGTACACACTCACCTCGTCCTTGATTTTTCTTATTTCAATTACCTACATTCAATTGTACTAAATCGTTTTGGACTATGTTTATTTTTGTTTGCCTAATGATCACTAAAGTGCGATTCAGGTAAATACCCAGGAGTTAGTTATTCCTAATTATTAAGTGTATTGATGGTTTTCTAAACGAGGACGGCACGGTTGGCGCAGTGGCCGGCTGCTGCGTTGCGTGCCGCAGAAGGTTCGATCCCCGCACGGAACAAATATTTGTATGGCCTACCGGTAGTTGTTCCGGGTCTGGCTGTTTGTGTGAGTTAAAATTTTTGTAAATGCACCCACGATACATGAGATATTCCTGGTGTAGGGCAACGATAAAAAAAAAAGATTTTGCTAGAGAATGGTAGACTAAAAACTTCTGCCTGTCTAATTGTCCTCAAAACAGATTTTGTCTTCGTCTGTTGCAAAAATCTGGATAGATTAAGTTACAACTGGATCAAAAAAATAAAGGTACGTCTATAAAAACGACGCCAGATGCCTTTTACGAACAAGTGAATATTTTACAAAACATTGTAGTTTTACTACAACTAATAAGGCACTTGGAACATACTTTGTATTTATTACTAGACATTTTTATACTTCGTAGTTTGGTAGCCTTCAAAGTCTACAATGGTTCATACAATACGATATGCTAAAGCATGACGATCACCAGTTGGTCATGTGTGACTAACTGGCTTGTGAGAATCGTAACGGCTGATTAACCGTCTAATTCAATTGTTCCATACGAAAGATTCAAAGTTTTGTGGTGGAGCTTTATACGACTGCCATACTTGCTTTGTGGTATGATCGAAATTTTCGGCTACTCTCAGGGCTGGTTTCCACCAGAGCGGAGCGTAGAGGAGACATCCAAGGATCGACATTGGTTGAAATGCTCACCGCGTCTGTGGTCACTCTTGGTTGATTCGTCGAATCTGCACATCTCTCGGATTCGCTCGTTTCCGCTTCTTTGGAAATTGTGACTGATTCAGCTGTTAGTCGTCTTCCGAAGATCGTCACCGGTCCGGTTCGTCCGGTCTGGAGGCTGGGCATTCCACCAGCATACTCCTCCTGTCATCGGTTCTGTGGCTAATAGTAATAGCGCCAGCCGATGGCCTGTTCATCCAGCTTATCTGAGAAGTAGGGAATATTTGCAGACCGAATATGTACATAAAGGAAAAACACGTTTCTGCGTGCAAAAATTAATAATGATTATAGTTTTTGCTGCTGATACCATCATTATTAACAAACAGTTCGAAGTTTGAAGGTTATCATTAACATGGCTAAAGGTGAACTTCTTCGACCAAAAAAAAAACTCGAGTCGATACTTGAATTGCTATTGAAATTACTGCTTTAACCAATGCTGCAATGTTTAGGTGGGTTATAATATCTATAGTTTATAATAATTTGGAATTATGACGTACTTAATCGTTTTGAATTTTTGGTCCTTATTGTTTTCAGTTCTGATATTAGTGCGATTGTTTATTGACATTTATTGCAGCTGCTGTCTGCTATTAGTTTTGAACGGCAAAGTAAATATAATGTTCTGCCCGAGACATACATAATTTGCCTAACCTTTTCAACTATGTCGTATGCTGGGGTCAGCTTTAAGCCTAAGTTCAGCTAAATACCACAATTTTACATGTATCGACTGCCTATCTGACCTCCAAAATCCAGTTACGGGGTAAAACGATACCTGTTAGCAAGGTTATCTGACTATTCGAGACTAACATAAAAATAATTGCCGTTATCATCTTGGAGCTTGACTTTGAGGTCACATGTTCAAAGTCACATACAAATTACCTATTCGAGATCCGCCGGTTTCCAAGAGAGCAACAATCAACTCGAGGCGTTGCGTTGATAGGTCTCTCAAAAGCTGGACAGTGACTTAATGAATGTTTCGGACAACCGCTGGATGCGGAGGTCTACATCCAGGCGTCTTCCGGCTGAAATGACGATTGTCTAGGTTTCAATAGGTAAACATCGCCAACTATCATGCGTTACAATTTTACTATTATAAATATATTTATTACTATTAGGAATGCGGATGGATCTTTGTTACTCTTTTACGCGCAAACTAGTTAACGAATTTGGATGAAATTTAACACATTTTTATCCCGGTAGTACGATCTGTGGAACAATTACCGAACTCCACGCGGGCGAAGCCACGGTCATAAGATAGTGTACTCAAACTCACAACCCATTTTCTTCCATTCCAGGTGGTCGGTCACAGGGAAGGCCTAGAGATGATGGAGTCGGCAGACCCTCTAGTCCTGCTGGTACTCCTTCCCACGATCCCGGTGACGCTCATCAGCGCCAAGATGTACAACTGGGAAGACTCAGTCCTGCTGTTCCTGAGGAAGTACTGCGCCAAGATACCGGCGCTGTCTTATATACTGCCGTTTGGCGAGTGAGTATAATTTTCTGTTACTTTAGGCACTGACCACACTTATCGACGCGGCATCGGCTTGAGCTGGGGCTTAAGAGCTTTATGCCCATGCCATAAAGTGAAAAATACGTGATTTGCCTCGCTTTGGTTCGGACGACGAGGCTCTATACCGCGTAGAACTAAATACGTAAAATCTGGTGATACGTGATCGAAGTGTAGTCACTCCCTTATGGGCCGTAAAAGAGCCTCAAGTTTCGTGTCAGCTCTTAGCAAATCATTGGGAGTTTTATGGACATGGTCGTGATAACATTACCAACTGCCTAACCTTCTTCCTAGTGTGTGGAAGGGTATGGGCGCTGGTTTATTCACGGGCCCATACGTAATGCCAGAGTTATCTCTGGAATACTCACCTGATATGCTTTCGTTTCACAGAAGTCCGATAAGTCAACAGTTGCATTTATTGTGTTGAGTTTTCGCTGAATACTAGTCCTAGTCGATTGACCCACTTAAGAGTCTATTATAAGCAGTACAAGTAATAACAACCTCTCATTATTATTTCCAGCGTGGAAGGCGACAGGGGCGCCATAGTGTCCGGCCATCACAACAACCACAATCAGAACAGCAACTCACACCTCTCGCCCACTCGAATCTTCTGCTCAGCACTCTTACTCCCCACCATATCAACCATCATAGGCAAAATATTCTTCCGCTCCATACAAAATAACCTACACAGAACTATACTAGGCGGCATCACATACATAACCATCAAAGGAGCATTAAAAATCTACCACAGACAGATGCTATACATCAGACATTCCAGCAGGAAAATTCTAGATTACACGGAGTCGAATTTGAAACTGTACAGAAGTGCCGCCACCTCGACAACTACTGATGCCATTTCTAGTACGCGGGATGATTCAGAGCAGGTGGTTTAAAGTTAGTCAGTAGATGTACATAATGTATAGTTGAATAAGTTCGTGATTTGCGGGGTGAAGAGGTCGTTTCGATCCCGAATGTACTGGTTTACATGTGCAGTGAATTTTACCGATGTTAGTAGAATCGGTGAAGGCCTATAGAGACACACTCTCGTTTTTTCGCCGCTCGTCAATTTGATAGCGGGGCTTACCCAGGGTGTTAAAGACACGGATCTAATTGGTGGTGGTCCACAACAGTGTATGACAAGGTTTATGAACGTAAACGAACCAGGAGTATGTAAGGACATTCGTTTCTGTCTACCCTGATGGGAAAAAGGCGCGAGTTTATACAAGTACTGGTTAGTTTGGAAGATAACTCCGATTTCGTTAAAGCTAGTCGCGGAGACAGATAACAGATTTTTCTGACGATTCCTAACGTGTGAATGTTAACAATACACTAATAGAGAATAATATTTTTATTCGTAAACGTTAAACGCTAATTTCATGTTATAGATAGTTTATCTAATTATGACGATGTATAGTAATATTTATGAACTGTTTCTAAATGTCAAGTTTCTATAAAAGTTGTAATAGTCGTGTTTTTTTCTTTCAATATTTATACAACGTTTTTCAAAACGTATCCTTCCTAAATGTTACTATATTCCTACAATTGTAAGCCTTTCAACTATAAAATACGGTGTTGTCTTGTAAAACAATCTAATGTATGTTAATAATAAATAAAGTATCTTTATATAAAGTAAATATTACTATCTACTGAGAAAACACTCCGTTCTGGCAGTTAGAAGTTTTCTTATATAAATAGAATTTACGCGAAATAAAACCGGGCTCTTCACCCACGCTAACGACAAACGTCAATATTTACACAGGAATGTTGAAAATAAATACTATAAATAAACAAATTATTGTAAACATATCCGTTAAAATATAATATTTATGTTATCTATAATTCTATATGCTCATGCGTCCATGACACTATCACTCTCGTTTCTAGTTCATTTTAATGCTATGTATTCTGTAAGTTGAAAACGTTGCAAATAACTGTAAAATCTTTAGCAATTTGTATTATTAAATCAATATTACTGTAATAAATTATGTTATATCGTTCTATGTTTGCAATGAATCCTCTGAATCAGGTGTTGTTGTAGTTTTATGGGAAAAAAGGCATTTGGAATGTTTGCAGTTGCTTGTTTATACCCTTTAACTTAATATTCAGTGTACGGTATTGATGATAGTAATTCATAATCAATGTCTTACTACAAAACAGAACGATATTGCATAAACATTTTTAATTTGATGAAAACGGAGCAATATTTGACAGTTTTATGCTACGTTACCGACTTTCAGAATGCACCCTCTCAAGGCACTTGTCCCACCGCTGGCGATAAGCGACAAGCGAGTAGAACTGACAACCAAAACGAGTTGTTTGTTCGTCGGTGACCACCTTATTATAATGGATGTAAAAATACCCTTAACGACTTCGAAAGGCACTTGTTCTCTCCGTCACGCCATTGCGATATTTTTTTTTCTGGAAAATACCTTTTTAATGATATAACTTTTCTTTAAATACCTCCCTGACAACTGAATTGAATAGTACTATTCAATGTATCCATCAGCACAATGTTTTGAGCGCGTTACATTGAGTCCTACCGTAATTTTCACCCCAAAAAAAGGTGGTTTCCCAGCAATATTTTTTAAGTAGAGTTACTTAGTTTGATGTACAGAATGCTTGGTTGACGGCTTCGTGAAGGGTCCGTTCACACCTTGTATGTATCTCTTTTATGGACCTAATTTTGTTTATTTCTTAATCAAGGAAATGGTCGGTAGCTGTCGCTTTAACTTCGGCGGTGGGGAGGTACCTGAAACATCTTATACGATATAGCTTACATTTTCGCTTTAGAACAATGATTTGTGAAGGTCTAACGCTAGCTCCCAGACTATTGCTGTGCAAATAGACTAATGACTAATAGATTAATGTTGAAGTGTCAAATCATAATAGATTAATCAATTATTAACAGTTTTACCAAGGAGTTTCGTATTACCTGGTTTGTGGAGGTCACATAGGCAGCCGGTCCACGGAAAATACTGTAATTCAATTGCACCTGGTTAGACTGGAAGCCGACCCCATCTTAGTTGAGAAAAGGTTAGGCGGATGCCTAGCGTTCCAACTAGCGTCGTCATACAATTCAAATCTAGGATCGGTTGAGAAAGCTCTTTCTGGACGGTTCAAGCAGTTTCCGCGTCGGATTCGGGTTACTCCCTAATACAAATTAATGATATTTTACTATGATTTATCACCTCTGCATAAGACCTTTAGAAAGTACTTTTTTCACGCTTGATGGGTTTAAAGAAATATAATATTGTTATATCTTTATTAAAATTCTTGTAAAATATTCAGTTGTCATCGACTCGTTTAATAGCCATATATTTTGTTAATGTTAAGTTTTCAATGTACAGACTTGCGCCTACGGCTAGTGTAGTGAAATATGGTTCATTGCATATTGTCACATATTGATATGACAAGACGGTTCATATTGACGAAACTTAGTTTTATTTTTATTTTTAGTATATTTTTTATATAATGACTTTTGTAATATACGTTCTGTTTGGGGATTGTTCAAAGAAAGATTTAATTTCGATTAGCCGGTAACTGCTGATGATAAGATTATTAATCTTAGATTAATAAAACTTTGATTAAACTCTTATGTACCTTGTATATTGTTACATGGGTCTTTTAGCGCACGAATGATGTTGAATGAGGAGCGCTTTTGGTATACATTTGTGAAATTGTTTTATGAAATGTACTAACTGTTGCCTGCTCGCGTGGATGAAGTTTCATACAAACTTGCAACCCCTATTTTAACCCCTTAGGAGATGAATTTCCAAAAATCCCTTCTTAGTGCACACATACGTTTTTAAGGAACGTTTGAGCAAAATTTCATGCTTCTTGACCCAGCGGTTTCAGCTGTGCTTTGATCGATCGGTCAGTGAATCAGTCAGCCAGTCGGTTTCTTACTTTATATATATAGATTAAAAAGAAAGATAGTGGCGTTAATTTCAATTATGAGCACGCGTCTATCCTTGTCCATACTTACTGTCAGTATATCGTTTAAATGACATTTGTTTTTCTGCCAAAAAAACATTTTTCTTAGTGAAATGATTTCTTTAAACAATGCTCCACAGAAAAATAATTGTTATCAAGCTGTACTTGTCTTGTAACCAGGTGAAAATTGATCTTAATCTTTTGGCATCGTCCATTAGCTATCCTAAAGCGTGCCAAATTCTACCTTATGTCGATTCCAATAAGGACGTTATTTTAATGGCATTTTTGCTAAATTTAGCTTAAATTTCAGTACTTTTAAATGTAAATAATATATGTATGTCAAACTTAATATATGTATAATACGCGATGTGATAGGAAGTTTAAAAGATTTAAACACAAAATTTTAAAGTAATAATACTAATAGTAAAATGTTCCAATTTTTATTAAAGGAGGGATTGAAGAATGGAGTGCCTTTACGGAATTAAAAGGGATGGGTTGTACCTATTAATCATATATTTACTGAATTAACTGGTGAAACTTTATGGACGTAGATACCGCAATCAGTCTGTTTTTTTTTTGTTGAGACAAACCCTTTAATTTGATTCCCAAAACATGGGGATGCATAAAAATAACTAGTCCGCCATCTTTGAGAGTCTTTGATTTGGGTTTAGAATGACGTCACCTTAGCTAACCATGCATTGTCATACAAACTAAACATGTATGCAAAATTTCAGCTCAATCGGAAACCGGGAAGTGGGTCAAATTTAATTTCTAAGATTGTTTTACATAGTTACAGGTAGGGTAAAACCCGGGAAATCTCGGGTTTCACTATGGGACCGAAACCCGGTTCTGCATGCCCTAGATACAGGCGAAGCTAATAAAAAGTAAAGTGCTTGCCTGGGTACGAACTCACGATATCGACTCGATAAGTCAGGGCCGATATTACTGGGCCAAATCTGAGGTTTCACCGGTTAATTCCACCCTGTATAATATTGCTCATGTTTTAACGCCCGGTGCTTTCTAGCCCTTAGTAATTTAAAATCTTTTAGTTTATACCACTCGAATTGAATCGATTAAGTGACAGTAGTCGATTTCTACTTACAATCGATTTGACCAATACTAAATATAATATGTTTTGAAAATATGGTTGAGATATTTTTATGTTCTATCATTACTAGCCAGCAACAATGCATATTGTCATTCGATTCGTTTGGTACAATACCGTAAATGGAAATGTTTGATTTCTTACATACATAGAATTTTAAATTGTATAATTAATTTGTTTTATAAATATTTTGGTTTATATCTATGTTCGACTTGTGACTACTTGAGTGTTAAAACTTAGTTTATTTAGTAGGGCATTTCAACGAATACGGGCTTGCTTGCCCTCGAATTTAGTCTTACCAAGAGGTATCTTATTACCCAGTACTAACTGGGTTGTTGAGGTCAATAACCAGTCGCTCCATGTAAAATACTAATATTCAGCGGCATCCGGTTAGACTGGAAGCCGACCCCAACGTAGTTTAGAAAAGGCTATGCAGATGTTGATGTGCATCTGCAAGCACGTGGACCTGTAGGTCCCGGCTGTCATTAGAACCTTGTCAGTCTTTAAGGAAGCTCCAGAGTTTGGCAAACTGTCGAGTTTAGTTTAGATCGGATAGGCAGAGGCTCCATTAGATTCAAAAGTAACTTCAGTAATGGCAGTGGTTTATCATTGATATTTCTGGCCGACATCTAACTTTGATTACAAGAACATTTATTTCAATAATTATAGTACACTTGTACCTAGAACTATTTATACGAAACTCTTTATGCATTTATGCCTTACAACTACAGGTAGTTTTAGTTTCCTTTCACAGTTCACACAACTTTAAGGGCGGATTTCACCGACAACAATTTCGCAGCATATTTATTATCGAGTTCAAAAGCTGTCATCATTGTTGTGAAATATTGTCATTGTCGGCTTTTGATCGCGGTTTAGCTGCGCTGATTGATTTACAAGAAAACTTGTGGAATGCCCCAGGGCCTTTTTATACTAAATAGGCTTGCGTTTGGCCGCAACTCGCCTGATGTGTAGCAATGATGCGGCCTAGGGTGGAGCACGCTTGCCTAGAAGAAACCGATTCACTCGAACTTACCTAATAGAACGGAGCATTGTTGAATGTTTTGCACGTAGAATGATTTTCCAAAACAAAGAGTTCCTATTTGTCGGAAGTCAATAAAACTAGCCAGTAGGAAATTATGCAAGACAGGAAGCACAAGCCGTTTTAAAAACTACAATTAGCTACTACATTTTTTCCTTTTATCCATTTTGTTAGTAAACCATTCATTCAGTTATCGCTCAAGTGGTCACACATTGTGTTAGTTTTGCTAGTCTTTTTCAACCTAGCGCTCCTCATACGGTTTTGTATAAACGACGCTTCTTTTAACTTATACCTAGCTATTATTTTGTCTACTGTACATTTTAAACAGATTATAAATATTATTTTTTATTGAGTCTCAATTTGTCGTTTTAATGTTGTAACCACAGTTGATCTAGACATACGTAGTGGGTGGAAGGGACACCGACGCACGAACGATTACCACGTACTCAGTACATTCCGGAACCGCCCCCCCCCCACATAGACATTTTCCATCGGTAATTTTAAATAATTATGCTGTTCCATACATTTTGACCGTATGTCAAACTCACTTTTGTAGGAAAAGCAGTTTTTTTTTTTTTCAAAATTATCGATGAAAAATTTCTATGTGGGCCCGTTCCGAATGATGTGCTTAATAAGTGATAAGCTTTTGTGTGTCGGAATCCAGCTTCCACCCTGTATATCTAGAGGTCTTTGGCGGACGCCGTAGACCTTAGGGGCTGAAATGTCTTTTGACACTGACCCTAATTTTACGGGTCTGTTCCATAAGCTGCCTGCCTACCTAGCGTACCTAGATATAAAATCCATTTAATGATAAGTAGTTGCTATGTGCTTTACTTACCTACAACTGAGTTATTATATCTTCAGTCATGTTTGATAAAGCGCTAAACAAATGAATGAATCAGCATTATAATATTAACATAATTTTGAAATGAGGTTCGATGTCTACGACAGGTTTGAGGTCAACCGGGCTTTCAGGATCCAGTACTTAGGTAAGCTAAGTTACATCACAAGCTAGGCAAGGCTAGAAAACTAGCTAACTATTTGTCCTGGTTGACCTCCAAACTTCGTCCTACGTCTTCGTCGTACTTCGCCGACCCCGCAACAACAAAGGCTTATGTTTTTACATAAGTTATTATTTGATCGAGGTCTAAGCAATGCATACGCAAGTACTTTGAAGCCTCAAATAAGTTAGTAGGTAACTTATCGTTTCAGATTCATCGTTTGATATGCTACCAACAAACTTCTGTGTATTTTAATTAATACTTCCTTTGCATGTCAATCAATTGAAGATCAGAAACTGATTAAAAATTTTAAGGAAACGCACTCCATCAAAAAACAATTTTATTTATATTATTTCAAGAACAAAAATCAACAATCTGCAAAAAAATTGCAATACCCAATATATCTATAAGAAATCAAGTTAACAATATCCATTAGCAAGATAATGATAACAGTATTATCATATTAAAAGCGGTATCGATGATAATATATCATTCATATCTTATCGAAGATGAAATTATGGTAAATAGTAAAGCCTTGGCTCAATGCGTTGCAGTGTTTAATAGTCCTCGTATTATTTCGCGCGTGTTATCAATTCAAAAAAAGTGCATTTCGAAGAAGGCTTTGGAGGTAACGGTGGTTTGTGAACACGGTAAGTAGTGGGCAGTCGCCTTGTGATTACTATTATCTTTTTCATGTCAGATTATATTAAAACCCTAACTAGATCAATAGGTGAGAATGGTCATTTAAATATCTTTGGTGTCATAATCACGTAACCAAATCCATTTTTCAATGAATGAACGTCAAAAATACAATTTTCAGCTGTGTTTTTCCAAATGATTGCCAATTCTTGGTAACCATACATCTGATAACGTTTCAATACTTTCTTAATCGAAGTCGAAATGATAATTTTATTTAGTCTCAAGATAGGTAATTGTTATACCTAATTTATTGTAGGTGTAACGGTTTGTGTCGCACTTTATTATGTATTATATTGAGTGCAGGACTGATAGGTATGTACTGTTGATTGTGACGCGACAAGCCATACAGATACTTAGTGACCGTGAGTGCTTCGAGTTTCCGCTATATAGTGTGTTTTCTAATCTATGTACTTTTCTATTCCGTGTTTCTTTTAATTTTCTTCAACATATCTCTGGCCCTTTATCCTAATTTATTTGGGGTCAGCGCAGCATGGCTTCTTCACCCTTATTTCTCTACTAGTTGTCATCACAGTATTTGCCCCTTTCTGGCCATATTGTCTTTTACACAGTCCATTTATCGTTCGTTCGGTTTTTTCCTATTCTTATAGCCACATTCATACTCAAAACTGTTGTAACGACATCCTTATTACCTACTCTGCATCAGGACCGCCCATACTATGCAAACCCATTTGCACACAACTTTTCAACCACCGCGCCCGGTGCCACTGTCTCTCAACTGCGCTAATATTTTTCAATAACAGCCTAAAGGATTAAATCCTCTTCTAAACAAAGCAAATCTTTATCCACCACCCATGATAAGTGGATCTTGAAATGTCTAGTAACAATAGACTAATAATATTTTGTAATATTGTGCCGAGATCAAACTAGGGGGAACTCCCCACCTCGCACCTAATAATGCCTTGTTGGCATAATATTTTTACTGTCCGATCATGCAATTTGATAGATAATCCCTTTCGCGCTATCTTAAGCTAAATTAGACTAATTATGCATTAATTGCCCGTTTAGTAATCCAAATGATATCATCATTCATCTGCTTTTATCCCAACTTGTTTGAGATCGGCGTAGTATGTCGTCTTCTTTCTACATTGTAGTCAGCCGTCATATCAGGAGTCACCCTCTTTCTAGTCATATCGTCTTTCAAACTATTCATACAGTCCATTCAGAGTTTCAGCTCTGCCTTTACATCACTGTCAAAATCACTGTAACCTTAAATTTATTATGGTTGCCGTTGGCAGCAACCAAACGGCAACCATTCAGGTATCAAAATCCCAGTCATCTTAATTTTCGTCCTACAACGTTTCATCGTCTTCCTCAGTTCAAATATTGACGTTAAATTTCCAGGTGCACTAGTACCCAAGATGGCGAAGTTCTTCAAGTCGATCTTCCACACGACGGATAGGCGGAAGGCGCCTCACTACAGTGAACATGCTGATGCAGACGAGGAGAGGAGCGAGTCTCCTCAGGCGACGGCTAAAAGACAGCTGTCCATATCCCGCTCCGGGAGAATGAGGCAGGCCAATAAGAAGAGGCATTCGCTTACTCTGGAGCTTTATGGAGAAGTGAGTGTTTACCCTAACTGCCTTAAAAGGGGACTTGCTAAGAAGCATTTAGTTAAATCTCTGTAATTTATTGTACAGTGGTTATAGGTCGAAGCCATTGCACTGGGCATTGCTCTTACAAGTGTGGAGAAATTATCGGATCCTTAACCTTTTGACCGCCACGGACGCATATGGACGTCATAACACGTCTAATTTGGATGCGGTGAAATTGTGGTTTGGCGTGGAGGGCACGCGCGTGTTTTTATGCTCTGGCGTTCAAAACGTTAAGTAAGCTGATATTATTCTACACTATCGTTTACATACATAAACTCACGCCTTTTTTCCATGGGGGTTGGCAGAAAGCACAGAACGCCACCTGCTACGATCCTTACATACTCCTTTAGCCTAGTCCACGTTCATATTACATCTGGTCATACACGCATGTCGGTCGCGAGTACTACGCACTTGACCTATCTGAAGCACCTCACCAATAGTAGACAGTGTATGTCCTTCTAGGGCGTCCCCTCTCGGCGTTGCCACTATCCCTATTGTTTAATCGTTACCTATAAGTAGTAGTGGGTTCGGGAAGAGCAGCTTGCTTGAGATGTTGCGCAAAGTAACGAAGCAACTAAATCAACAAGCATTCATTCAAATTGGATTGAGAATCAGCTTCAGCTATTTAAACGTCAAATTGTCATTAGACAGTCCCCTAAAACGCCCACCCTCATGACTTTCCAGTGTTTTAGCGGAGGCGAAGAAGTGGAACAAACACCCCAGCAGCATAATAATATCTGTCCTGTTTGACAAGACCTCATAGTTCTCTAGGTCTACACCGTAAATATTTGAATGTCTTTAGTCTACACTAGACTAAGGCTACAATAACTCGCATAGAGCTGAAAATCGATCCCACCACAAATGTAAAAAAAAATTGTCAAAGTTCGCAAAAATGGGTTTGCAAGCCAGTGTATCACGGACTTTTAATTTACAGTAGGTATAACATCTTTCAGTTTTCATTAATGTATAACTATCTAAAAACGGTAGGCACACATTCAAGTAGAGCCATTGTTTCTCCATCTTATCTTAACGCCTGGTCCGCATCAGATGCTCAAGAACTTGAGTGTTTTGACAATATGCACACAGACTACTCGTGTAGTCTCAGCCATATCTAGCCACTTCATTCAGTGATTACTGGGGTTTAGTTAATTGATATTACCCACTGCTGTAGGTATTAGATATCTATTTCTAATTAGGTACGTGACATAATGCGGTTTTTCCAACGTGGAAAAGTTTTTGCTATGAGAAATGCGAAGGTACCTCTGTCTGTTAACTTTTCAAGTCTGAATGGCTGAACAGATTTCGACGAAATTTGGAACTCAGA
This sequence comes from Standfussiana lucernea, assembly GCA_964057025.1. Classification (NCBI taxonomy): domain Eukaryota; kingdom Metazoa; phylum Arthropoda; class Insecta; order Lepidoptera; family Noctuidae; genus Standfussiana; species Standfussiana lucernea. Next base: position 5,910,641 of record OZ059807.1, on the reverse strand, counting down.
TAGGGCTGCTACACCTGGGGCTTTTATCTCGGTAGTAGGTAAGTTCACATGGGCTAATACCGAGGTGGGCAAGCCGCGGGCAAAAGCTAGTGTTGATAAATACCTAATATCGTGGTTTAAAAATGAGCTATTCAGCAGCAGATACCTGTGTTATTGCTCAGGGTGCACTTGCACAGGAAGTAAGTACTCAAGACAAGTCGATACAGTACACAAGTACTAAGTAGTAAGCACTTCACTTCGTGCAATCTATTTCATCAACCCTGCTCTGAAAATAGGGAAAAGTGAAAGGCCAGCAACGCCTTGATGTTACTGACGATCTCGCGAAGAGTACCTGGGTTCCCGAAGTACTTTGCCCTGTATAAGGCAGCCTCTGGGCAGTGTAGAAGCACGTGGGTTGCTGTCTCGTCTTCCCACATGCAGGCTCGGTACAGTAGGCTTCCATTAAGTACTCGTAGCACTTTAGTAAATAGACAATCTTTCAGGACAAACAAGCGAGTTTTCTTGCAGATTGCTTGAAGAAACAATTATTACTTACATCAGGCCATGTAAATATTATCAGCGCTGTTTTAGGGCCCTGTTTTTTCACTCAATAAAATAATAATTCGAAAATAAAATTGATAAAAGAACGATAATGTATTTTTACCAAAGAAAACAATGCTTATCGATGCATTAATGATTTTGCTCTCCGTTTGATTTAAGCGCGGTACTTACCGAAATATAAAAATCTACATTGATTATAATCAATGATAAAGATCGGTTACCAGTGGCAAAAAAAAACAAATAGATAATAGTATTATGTAACGCAACAACAGAATTTTGTAGTTATCCGGACCTAACATTTTGATCTAGTGTCATATAATGTTTATGTAAACAAATTACACAATATTTTCAAATAGTAATGGCACGGAGCAAAACATTGCTAATAATTAGTCAACAAAAATAGATTTTATAGCACCTTATCTTTTATCTCAATTACTGGTCTGTGGACGGGTGACCCATTACATACCGAGTTTCTTCCGTGCCTCGGAAAGCAAGTCAAGCCGTTGGTCCCGGCTGTCATTTGTAGATCTTTGACAGTCGTTACAGGCATCCGGTTAGACTGGAAGCCGACCCCAACTAGTTGGGAAAAGGCTAGGCAGATGATGATCTTTTATCCCAATTTGATTGCATCATATCGTTGTACCATACTTCTGTCTTAGCCGTTACTTTAGTAGCCTTTCTCTAGCCATCGTCATTGCTTTCACAGTACAGCCATGGTTTCTTTGATCTTTCTCTATAGGTATTTCATTCCCTCCAAATATAAACTCAAAACCTTCCTCACGGCCCGTGCCCGATACTAATATTCCTTGTGAAGGGATCAAGGGTGCTTTATAATCATCGTGTGTCCAGCGATAAATGTATGCCTTTTCTATTTCACGCTACTGTGCTCTGCTACTGGCCATGTTTTGCGAATCCTCAACTATGAAAGGTCCGGTCCTAGTATAGGTCCTTGTGGAACTCTACTTTGTGATACTTGATTTGTACGAATTCAGAATATAATAGTTTTGGTTTAAAACTAGTTTGGTTTTTATTTGACATTGATCTGGTTGGTTTAAGTATGAATGACTACTCTCCACCCTTGTTTGAAAAATATTAATTATTAATTAATCAAAGTTTGCTTTTGTTTATTAATTTATCAAACGGCTATCACACATCTAAGTTCTAAGCATGATTTATTGTTAAACATGATATTTACCGGTGCTTGACAGTCCGTACTTAGTTACGCAGCAGTTTATTTTGCTTTTGTGTCTGATGCGTAGTTTTCTTGAAATTAGCTACGCTATTTTTATTTCAATACTATTGTAATCTTTATCAATTTCGGAAATGTGTCTTCGGTCAATTGCCTACTCAATAATCAGGTTGATTAAGGTCGAATAACAATGATGCACGTAGTCTTATACGATACGATCATTCTAGCAATATTATTATGCAAGAAGGTATTTACTAAATAAGTGTTCTGAGTAGAGATTTATACGTATAAGCTGGTATGATGTATCGATATAGTGTCGTTACTCGTATTGTTAAACGTTTGGCTTTCTGAAGATTGAATTGTGAAACTTTATCCTACTATCTGCCACTTGCAAATCGAAATCCCTTCAATAGATTGTTGTGACTTAAAATGCTCTAGGACTTCTTGCCTCAGCAATTGCAGCATCTAGCAAATGACGGTTCTAAGCAACAGAAAAAGACATAATCATGGAAAAATGCCAATCCGTGCTTCTAGAAGCACTTAATCACGATGAGGCGGAACCCTAAACCCAAAAAAAACTATTAATTCTTTTGTTATCTAATTTCAGGCCATCCAGATAGATGCTGTAGAAAAGCAGCAAGCCATGGAGTACCATGTCAACACTCCGAGTCACACCGCACCAGCTGTGCTCGGCAACAGAAAATCCAGATTTGGTTCAGCTGACCATGAAGACGTACAGCCTAAAAAAATGGATACGTCCAAAGAGTTTGACAACATCGACGTGCTACCTCTTCAGAAAAAGCTGAGTACAGTAGAAATAGACATGACAACGTCTCCCGAAGAAGAAATTGACCTCGCATTCGAGATTCTAGATAAATCATAGCGAAATTGTAGAAGTGTGAAATGAGTGTTACCTACGTTTTTAAGTATCATAATTCATAAGGCTAGTTTCTATACGTGTTATTATGGCTAATTGAGTATTAGCCCTGTTTATGAATATAAACTATTATAATAAGCATGCGGAAATAGCGCATGCACGTTTGAACCGTCGGAAGGCTCAAGGAATGATCTCCGGGCGTGCGTTGGGTTTTTGACATGTGTAAGCTTCATTTTGAAATGAAGCAAATAATGCCTGGACATATAATTGTTCAGACTTTGTGCCAAGACAAGTACCTATGCAGTACTCTAGTTAAATTTGTGTCTCTCTAGGGAGCGATTTAAATATCTACCTATTATTTTATAAGCATTTTGAGATTAATCATAAGAAATATTGTTTCATGTGTTCTTGAATACTTGGAAAATGAGATTATAATATGTATACGTTAACTTAGGATATTAGACAGGGTATTTGAAAGAAAAATTGTGAAAATTGATTGTCAATCAATTTATTCAAAATTTTATTGCTCTGATTACATTTGCGAGCATTGTACGAAATATTACTTATTACTTCAGATAATTTAATTGGATTGTATGAAATGTAAATGCGTATTTAGTTATCGCTTGCATTTAGCTTCAAAACTGTCTCAGTTCCTGATAAAGCGTTTTTTTCCAAATTAACATACATTTAATCTTATTGATAGCAATCTTGAAAGCTAAATCATTGATGGCTTTCGCGATATGGCGTGAAATTGTGTAGTTTTAAAACGTTTTTGTGTATTGTAAATTTTACCCAGGGCAGGATTTATCGAGCTTATCTGAAGTAGGGCTATTCTGATATCTAGTTTCTACCTATGTTTTAGGTGCTGATATTGAATATAATGCCTAGGTCGTACATAGGTAGTACATATATTTCTACCATAAACATGTGTAAATGGTATTGTTATAGTGAAGTGCCTACTTGAGAGATAGTGTTGTTTTTGTTATAGTTTGCATGAAATTAAAGACTGATTGTTGAAACAGTTGCTCGCTTTCATTTTATTGTTATTGATGATAAGCGTTAGTGGTTTATGGTACGTAGTTTTTTATCAGTCAATTAGTGCCCTAATAATGACCTTTATTGAAGGATATTAACACGAATACAATGCGACAATTCATGACAGGTTAGGTAAGGTTACGGAAAAACGGAAATGGTCATGTGGTGATCAGCTGTATGATTTTTTTTTTCACAATAGGTAGGAAATGACATTGTAGAGCATTTTTCTCGCACGGTTACATTTTACGTTGTTTTATTCTTGTCGGTACTAGAGGCTTTGCCTATACTAGAGGTTTGACCGATTATACTTAGGCAACCTAATACCACCTAAACCTATTCGCAATATCTTTGTTCATGTATTAAGTTTCCATAAAAGTATTTTTCAAAATAATAATCAGAGTAACGAAATTAATTGATTTTATACGGTTTTGGTCGTAAAACGATGAGGCAACATTTCGGTCATGGACTCTCGTACTAACATTTTCGTTCACAAATGTGCCTCAGTGTGCGCGAACAAAAGTTACGCACATCTTTTCCGGTGGAAGCGGATCTGCAGTGGGCGAACATTTGGTGTTGTATAAAACCTTCGCGAACGAATGTTCGCGCACAATTTCGGGGGAATCGCACCATTACGATTAAAATCTTTGTTGATCACCACGTTTGCATACTGCGTGCACGCAATGTGATTTCAGACCTGTCTGAGCATGTTTTCAATGAACGTAGTCAATTTACGTAGTCACGCTGATACGGTATAGTATAGTTTTTATCAAATCACTCTAATATCAAACACGAACCTTTATTGCCACTAATGACTTTGTTGTTGATTACAATTCCGTGTTTAATATCAAATAAAATATTGCATCGCAGTAACTAATTATATATTGCTGACATTGATAATCATTTGCCTTGCCTTTTTCCAACTATGCTTGGGGTCGGCTTCCAATCAATCCGGATGCAGCTGAATGAATACCAGTATATTACATGAAGCGACTGCCTATCTGACCTCCACTACCCAGTTAGCTCTGGGTACCTAATATGATACCCTTTGGTAAGACTAGTTGTCAGACTTTCGGGCCATTGACTACCTGTAACGACTGCTAGAGATCTACAATTGACAGCCGGGACCAACGGCTTAACGTGCTTTCCGAGGCACGGAGGAAACTCGATATAAAACGGTTGTTATTGTTAAGCTATGTTATCACTCCTGGCATTCATATACAGGGTGAATTTTTCAAGTGGGCGTGAATAGCCAAAACAGAGGAATAACAAAAAATACTCAAAGAGCGTCGAGTCCGATTTTGATGAAAACTGCATCATTGGATTTAAAAAAAAATCAATAATCCTAGTCAAGAATCGAAGCCGTTGATTTAGAAAAAAAAACGATGTACGACACCAATCGATAGCGTCGCTATTAAGGATCAAATTATGAGAAGTCATAATGACATTGTACTGTATTGCATAACGGGCTGGTGTCCGCAACTCCACGTCTAAAGCGCGTATTCTGCGTACGGTACATAATAATGTCATACGGCAAACTTTGGAACAAAATTTTCGCTTCAATACAAAGTTGTGGGTAGGTATATTTTTATTTATGCCTACACCAACCAGATTCAATTTCTAACAATAATCTTACAGCCCTATAAATAGAACCAGTAGCTCCACAGATAAAACCTAATATTCGAACAACTAAATTGATAATTTGCATAAAAATTGCAGTAATAACACAAAGAAATGATGCTCTACACCTATTATCACAGTCGGATATAGATGATAACGACTTAATTACTGATAAGGGGGCGTTATCAGTTATCTGCAAGTATCGGTACCTGCCGCTGGGCTAGCTGATGGTTATCTTGAAGATACGTGTTTGTATTATACGACTGTTTTGACGACTATTTTCAAGGGCACTGTTTGTATAATAATCGACCGACGCTTTGATTATATAATGTCTAGATGGAGCGTCAAGTGCGCGCAAACGTGTCAAAAAGTGTCAACCAACTATTGGTTCACAAGTGCTTGCCCGCCAATCAGTGCAGATCGTGTCATACACCTAAAACTTATCTTATTTAATAAGTCTATTTTTTAATGTGATTTATGAGAGAATTGTAGTAGCTGGTATCATTATTTACGCACACAAAGACATAGACGCATAGTGTAAAACGACGCCTGCACGCACACATACTTGAAAATGTTGACTCGTTTTCTTTGATACGATTGTAGGGCGACGCTCTATCTAGACATTATATAATCAAAGATTTTATATTTAAACATTTATTAAAAAAGAAAACATTAGCATTTTATTGATACCTTTGGGGACCCACTCTTACTCTACTCTACTCTTAATTAAGTCATAAAAGGAGCAACTCTTACTTTACTCTTAATTAAAAACAAAAAAGGAGCAATTAAAAAAAAATATCTGCTCTTGTAACTGGTTACAAAAAGTTACAAATATGGAAAAATAACTCTTCTCTCACAATTAGTTACCAAACAGCGAAAGAAATATCTTCTCCTGTAACTGGTTACGTAAGTGTAGTTACCAAAGTGGACGAAGGGGGAACAATTAATATCTGTAGGCCATACAAATATTTGTTCCGTACGGGGATCGAAACCGCGACACGCAACGCAGCAGTCAATCGCTCAGTCACCGCGCCAAACGTGCCGTCAAATTAATTAAGTGTCTTGAAACCAGCATTTAAGAACATCAGAAAATATTTAATTCTATGTTACGTCACATAGAAGACAAGTATCTTTCTCTACGGCACCGCTAGGACAGTTATATCAAGGCCGGTTGGGGCAGCCCATTAGAGCGGTGGCAAAGCTAACAAATCAAATTCAACTTGACCACTTACAACATACGGTCTAAAATTACTTAACAGCAAGAATCCGTGGGTCTGGTTTGGGCATAAATAAAAGACTTAAATTAGAAATATCTTACCATCTATATTTACAGTTACAATACCAAACAGATCGTCTCTCTATAGCTTCATCTTCTTCTTTTTAGGCTTGATAGGCAGTGGACCGCCGATCTTGAACACAGTACTGAAAATAATAGGTTTTATTTCAGTTTATTCTAGAAACATTTTAAATAAATTGCCTCACTAGTGTAGTGGCAAGCGCGACTGCTAAGCGTGGGGCCCTGGGTTCGAGTCCCAGGTAGGCTCGCCCGCTATGGACATTGGACGTGAAACATAACTGCCGAAATGTGGGTGTACTATTAGGTACACCACTGCCTAACCCTTTGGGGATTTCAGTCGTGATGTTAAATAAATAGTACGTTTATGTTCACTTAGTCAAAACCATATTATTTCTTTATCACAATTGAGTAATTGCGTAATAATTGGCTAATCGAGTGCCTCGTTCGTCTAGTAATCGTGAGCCACTCAGCTTAAGGTCCTGGGCTCGATTTCCAGGTCGGGCAAAGTGTGTTATTAGGTCTTTCTCATTAGCAGGCCGGAGCCAGGACTTGTGCCCGGTTGATGGCAATATACTTAACCTTTTGTACGCCAGAGCATAAACACACGCGCGTGTCCTCCACGCCGAGCCACAATTTCACGGCATCCAAATTAGACGTGTTATGCCGTCCGAAGCGTCGTGAGCACTTTTTGATTTGACGACCATAGGCGTTCGTGGCGGTCAAAAGGTTAACCCTCTATTGCATGGAACTTAGGCGTAACCGCCGTACGGTGTATTAAAGGTACACCCCTGCCTAACCTTTCGATGATTATAGGCGTGATGCTATGTTAATAATTGGGTGAGAGAGAGGTTAAATTCGGCGGAGAAAAAACATACACATCAACTATGTTATACTCACTGGCAAGTTGTGCATATAGGACTGAATTTGCAGAACACTGAAACAAAATTATAAAATTAGCTAGTTACAGTCATCAATGCAGCATCGTACAGATGTCTAATTAAAAGTATGCGCTTCGGCAATCATCGTCTATATTCGGAAATCCGAACGTGCGAACATGGGATTGAATTTAAATCTGTTACCACTATGGAAGTACTTGCCTATTTAGCAGATTTTTAGTAATTAGAAAATTATAGATTAACCATTCTTTGCAATTGCAAATTACTTGGAAATTGTTGAGTGGCAGATGACGTTCTACGCTACCAGAGTGGGTCACCTGGCACAGAAAACTTTATACAAACGTGCAATGAACGATAGGTGCACTACTGCAAAGCGCTGCAGTACAAAACTCAGGTTTGTTTTAGTGTGGGGTTACTCTGTGGGGGGTAACTCTATGGCGCGACGTTCGTACTAAATCGGAAACACGAATATTGCCAAAGCGCTGCTTTATCTCGTTGAATTGTATACAGTGTGTATCGAAAGGTGTGGTCATATTTAAGGCTGTAAAATGTATAGGACAGGTGATTATTTGTTCGTGGTTACGATGTTGGTCCGGTGGACAAAATTGTTCAGTTTGTTGGTCTTTACCACACCCTAAAATATGACCACATCTTCTTGATACATGCTGTTTAACCTCTTGAGCGCCATTGTCACATATACGTGACAAGCAAGCGCATGTCCTGTACGCCAACGACACAAATATGTGACAAAAAATGTGAAGCACTATCACACGAAATGAACAATTAAATCATTACTTTTGTGTGTTTTTATTTGTATACCTTAAATATTTAAGCTCTAGTCTTGTCTCTTTAATAATATTGTATATTGATAAAGTTTTGGAATCCGTGTTCATTTTGTAGGTATTTTTTTTGTATGCAGTGAAATTGTGGCTTGGCGTGGAGGGCACGCGCGTGCGTTTATGCTCTGGCGTTCAAAAGGTTAACTAAGTGAAGTACGTCTAAGAGACCCCTAGTAAGTATTAGCGACTTACCGCTGAGACACACGGAGCACACATATCCGATGGTGAGCAGTTCTCTATGACAGAAGCAGGCAGCGCGGTAGTCCACACGACCTCGACCCGGGAGAACTAGCTTTGTACGTTCCGAAGTGTCTGGCAGGAATACCCACTGGGAAATGAGGAAATGCAAATAAATTAAAAAGTAAATTTTGCTTATAAATAATAGTTTAAAAATATAAGTAATTGTTTAAATAATTGTTTGTGGTAAAAAAAAAAAATGTTTCGGAAGTCTGTGGCTTGTGTTTGTTTCATTTACATTTTAGAATTATGCCACCGACTTTCGAAACCATTTTTAAGAAATTAAATAATAACACCACCAAGACTAACGAATTAGATTAAATACTAATTATTGAAGTTAACTAATAAACTTCTCACCAGAACTTAACCAAATTAATATGGGACAACCTTTGAGATAATCCATATCTAATTAAAAAGGAATCATCGGACAACTCCAATTGAGAATTTCCACCTTTTGTTAGTCGTTTAAAATTAGAGTACACAGAGCACACGTCTATCAGACGTATCACAGATACATTACCAGTAAGTACTGCAGCAGTCCTTCAAGCGTAGGCACCTTAAGATACAGTCCGCCAGTGATGTCGCAGCCCTGTTGCAGGAGACTGAGGTGCTTGTCCAACGAGCACACGTCTATGAGAACTTGCTGTTTCTGTGGACGTAGACGAAACCATTAAGCACTACACTCCTGCATTCCTTGCAGGGACCCTTCACAGTTTCATGATTTTTGTACTGTGTTTACTATCGTTGCTTACCACAGTATAAAAATCATGAGCGTTTGCAATCTTCATACAAGTAAAATATTTTTTACATAATATATATAAAACTGTTTCAAATAAACTCAAGAATAATGTAATGTATATCTTGCTTCGGTGAAGGAAAACATCGTGAGGAAACCAGCATGCCTGAGAGATATTTCTCGACGGCATGTTAAGCAAATTCAGAGACCATGGGCGGCATAAAAACTCTGACACCAGGTTAGGCATTAACCACACGATAAAGAAAGAACACAAAAAAAAAACTCGAAATCAAACCTAAGTACGTATGTCATACTTTTTAAGTTATTCATCATCTGCCTAGCCTTTTCCCAAATAGGTTGGAATCGGCTTCCAGTCTAACCGGATGCAGCTGAATACCAGTATTTTACATGGAGCGACTGCCTATCTGACCTCCACAACTCAGTTAGTACTGGGTAATACGATACCCCTTGGTAAGATTCGTTGGCTTGGCTGGTTTCTTTTTAAGTTATTACGAGTCGAAAATACTAAATAATTCAGTTGCGCGGAAAATCGTTGATTTTTTTCGCGGAATTAAAACAAAATACATAAACTCACGCTTTTTTCGCATGGGGGTAGGCAGAAACCACAGAACGCCACCTGCTACGATCCTCACATACTCCTTTTGCCTCGTCCACGTTCATACATCTGGTCATACACGCATGCCACTTGCGAGTACTACGCACCTGACCTTACTCAAGAACATAACATTTTTGCATAACATTTAATTGATAAATGAAGGCCCCATAGTTACCTGGGCAGTAAAGAAGACATTCATGTAATTGATGTACTGCGCAGCTGTGTCGCTGCTCCCTGTCACGATGAGGATACGACTGGTCATGCGTAGCCCGGGCGGAGCTTCACGACGTATCTGAAATGACGTAACATTCGTTTTATTTTTTGCTAAATAGGCTTGCGTTTGGCCGCAACTTGCCCGATGTGGGCCCAGGGTACACAAGTAGGTACGCTTGCCTAGAAGAAACCGATTCGCTCGAACTTTGAAGACATCTAGATTATAATAATCGGGAAACTGAGAAGCCGCCAGTGAGTTCCAGACTGGTGGTTCGCAAAACAAATGTGGTAGCATAGCGCTTCGTTCGAGTTTCAATTACAACAAATACTTAACAGGAATGTACGAGTATTCAGTCAGACACTGTAAGTGACTTATGCTTTTGGAAGGGATATTTTTTACAGGCACTGTTTTAAACTTTCAAGGTTTATAACTGAACTTACACTATCACTTACGGCATATCTTCCGCGGTTAGTGTTTATATTGATGTCCCACACAACACACAACAGCGAACAGCGTCGAAATATCGGGAGCTCAATATAAACATTAATCGCGGAATATATCCCGTAAGTGATAGTGTAATTTTTTTTACAGGTTTTATTTGAATTGTGTCATCTCTGTATGTGACATTATGTGATAGTAACATTACATTTACTAATGAAAGATATCCAAAATGGCAAAATATTAGAGTATGGTTTGTTGTTATGAAGTCTTCTATAGCCAAATAATATATAATATTTTAATTAATCGTACAAATAAAAATGAGACATTTTGCTAGTAAAGTTTGTTAATTTTTACCTTAGCTATAAAGCAGAGTGCCATAGCAACTGCACCTGCTAGCAGAGACTCTCCTGGTTTATCCTCTTGTGGTTGACTCTTAACTAGGTTCACTAATCTGTAAAATTAATCATAACTCAATATGATTGTTAATATACTCAAAAATCTATGATTATATTGAGAATTTTCTAAGTGCCTCATTGGGCTAGGGGTCACGAACCCGCTGAGCATAAAGTCCAGGGTTCTATTCCCAGGTCTGGCAAAATGTTAAGGAGTCTTTTCATCAGGATCATTCCACAGTAGCAGCCACAGTCTGGATTTGTGCCCAGTTTGCTTGCTCTCTATATTATATCGAGGCTCACTCCCCATTACATGGAACTTAAATATAACTGGCGATATGTGGGTGTGCTATTAGTAGAGACCGGATTATATGCGATTTAAAACGGTCAAAATATGTATGCAAATATGAAACATAAAATTGAAACAAGTACCACAATTCTTGTTTCTAATTGTCTGCATTTTCGATGAGATATTATCACTATTCCGAAGGAATTAAAGTGTGATTGAGTTTTTTTATAACTTGAAAACCACCGACACACACCTACCTCCACTTCAACCAGGTCAACCATTTGAATTTAGATGCTTGATTTGCAGGTATGGTGCTCTCGCACATTTTTACATATTTCCATTTAGATACTATTACAGTTAATATCATAGGAAACAAGCCCAAAATATGTACGATCGTCAGATTTTAGCTAAAATATGCATATGCATTGGCATATCACGCACGCACACACACACACACACAAATACAAAAACACACACACACTCACTCACACACACAGTTACTCACACGCACATACACACACACACACTCACTCACACAAACTTCACACACACGCATGCATGCATGCACACTTAATTAAATAAATTTGTAATGTAAATACTTACTTTTGCACCACTCCACACTTGTGATATGGCTGCTCAAGCACGGTGGTGACGAAAGTAACTGGTACATATAGCACAGGAATCTTCCTAGTTTAAGCCCAGTTGCACATGTTTGGTATCTTGCTACTTCCTTAATTCTAATTTTTGTAAAATAGGTTAAGGTTTAACTAATAAATATTGTTTATTTGTTTGTTTATATTACGGTCCTAGTCCGGTCTCTAACTAATAGATATATTTGCCCAACCCCTCGGGGATTACAAGCGTGATTTAAAGCTATTTTTCTTACCTCATTTTGATAGTTTTCTCAACTAGTGTAAACAATTCATATTGGCCATCAATCTGTCTTACATCCAGTGGCTTTCCAGGTGAGGGGTAAAGGAATTCACTGAAAGTAAACATAAAATATAATTAAGTCTTAAAATGATTACCTATTTATTAAATCATCAATCAGGTAAAAAACTATTTTTAGTTTCTCTCTGTCCAGAAAGCACCAGTTACCGTTGGTTATTCATCCAGAGTTATTTTATCGCCTTCAAAGTATGCTCCTTCAGAAACGATACACTGACGCCAACGAATATCCAATCAACAAAACATTTTTAAACGCTTTTTCCAGAATGGAGTTCAGTTCTCGCCGCGAATTCGCCTTCATGTCTTCTATCGAATGAAAACGGGTGCCACGAAGTGGTAATTTGAGTTTAGGAAAAAGAAAGAAGTCGGCTGGAGTCATATCTGGTGAATAAGGTGGTTGCTCGATGGTATTTGTTGAGTTTTCGAATTTGCTCTCGTAAACGCCGCATAACGCTCTAATATTATTCTTTATTTACTGTTAAACCTTCCGGCAAGAATTCTGAGTGCACAACACCGCGATAGATAAAGAAAACGGTCAACATAACTTTGACTTTTGATTGACTTTGGTGTGGTTTTTTCGGTTACGGTTCAGTTGGAAGGCGCCACTCCGAAGCTTGTTGACTAGCTTGCATGTCAAACTCGTAATCAAATCGTGGTCGTCACCAGTAACAATGCGTTTCATGAATGTTGGGTCGGAATTGACTCGTTCTAGCATGTCCTCAATGACTCTTATGCGATTGAGTGTTTGGAGTAAAATCAGGTCTTTTGGGACTAGTCCAGGGGCAACATGTTTCATACCCAAGTGATTATTTAAAATGGTACAGATCGACTCGTGAGACAGAAAGTTCAGCGGCTATCTCTGTCAAACTTGAATGAGGATTTTCAGTCAATATTTCCTTCACTTTGCGATGTTAACTTCAGTTGAAGACGTTGATGGCCTACCAGAAAGAGGCAAATTTTCCATGACATCTCGACCGCTTTTCAATGCTTTGTACTACTCATAAGCACGTGTTTTTGATGAAGTCGATTCACCGTAAGTCTTCTGTAACATTTTCAGGGACTTCGAACACGAAATTCCATTGGCGATGCAAAATTCAAGACAAGCTCTTTGTTCAATGTTTTTGTCCATTATGAAATTGGCAATACACACTAGATTTGATCTAACTAAAAACAGCACTGTATTTAATCTATATAACAGAAGATGCAACTCAAACTCCGTGCTAAAATGGAAAACAGTTGTGCTAATGTAACAACAAAAAAAAAAACATAAAATTGAATTTGGAACCATAAACAAATTATCCATTCCCGATACTTTTTTGACTGAATGTATATTGCCGACAAAATAAAGAAGTCCCTAAATAGAACAGTTTACTCTCATAAATGAACCCACTAGCTACATACCTTCTTGAAAGAGTGCTTTTGGCCAAAGGGTTTCCTATATTGATGTTGTATTTGAGGTTGGTTATGCAACACCATGTAGCGAAACATGACACCGAGAATGTTACATGTATTAATATGTGTTTGTTTATTATTGTATAAGATAATTTTGTGTATTTTATCTATGACCCTCAGTTGCCTGAGAAAATGATTATTATTATAAATTAGGATACAGTCCTACTAATTGTTTTATTTCAATTAAAAAAATCTTCCATATCTTTCCGTTTTGTCTGCAACTTTTATCTTGTTATGCTAACTACAGATGACAACAGTTACTATTATGAATAAAACCTCACCTCTTATGGAAATGGCATCCAATAACAGCCAGCTCATTCCTAGACTTCTGCATCAGGTGTGAGTTAGCAAACGAGATAACAGCATCAAGACAGTTGGTCAGCACCTTCGGATCCTCAGTTATATAGCGCTGGTTAGGGTTTGTGTCCACTATTATTACTAGGAGACTGCTGTCAGCTGGGGCTGGAAAATTGTACAAAAGTTTTATATTATGTTGCTAGGTAGGTGCTATTTCTGTAGAATATTTATAAATAGGAAGTTGGGTACGGTTAAGTAGGTAGAAGAAACTGTTCTCACTTAAATTCATTGTATTATGATCAACATTTATCAAAAAGTAATATTAACAAAGACGTAATCTTGCTAATGCTTGTAAGTAATGCATTAATGTAGCCGATAATCTATTAGTTCCTCATGATTATATATAGTGGCAGCTAGGCTAGTTTCGGGGTATAAATAAAACTGGAAATTAAGCCTAAACAATCAGAAATTGTTAGTTTATTAAAAAAAAAAGGTTTTGGAGGTTATGTTTTACAATCATAGACTTACTTTCGTCGTCTGCCATTTTATTAGGTAAGACTTTGGTAGAAATAACTTTTAAATCTTTATTAGATCGCTTTTGTAGCTCTAGTTATTATTAAACTTCATTTATAAAATTACATGACCGCGATATGCAATTTTCCTGTTGTATCTTGTTTGACAACAACTATGACAGTAGCATTGACATTACGCCAGTGTTGTCAGTTTCTAAATTCCAAGTTTTATAATGATACCAAGTTATGACAAAGAACCTTTTTGGTAGAATACAAAAAAAAATATTGAACTAAAAAGTAGCTAGCACCAAAAAAGCCACCATTGTTCAGTATTAAAAAACTAGCCCACAGTTTTCAATGTGGTTTTTGATCATTTTTAAATCTCGCTCATGTCATTTTCTTTTCTTTGTCGCGGCTAACGTTATCCAGAGTACCTATAGGGGGTAGACTAACTGAAATGTACAATAAATTTTAAACTCAAGGAAAGTTTGTTTATTGGGTATTATTTTCCGGGATAAGGGCAAGAGAATCATTACATATCATAATCGTTGAATTATGAAATCTAATGATTTTGAGCTGTTGATCATATTCCGCCCGTTGAGCTTCAGAAATAGTTATGACGGTACGATTTGTAGCGCGAGTGATGCGTGAAATCATCCCTGTCAACATTTACCTACATTTATTCAAATCTCTGCTAATTAACGCTAGGGTAGGTAGGTATAGCAATGTAGAATACTGCCTAGCTAAAAGAATGACTTTAATTTTTATGGCAAGATCCATTCAGTAGGTCTGTACCTACAAGTGTACATATTCATAATTAAGCAGCTGATAGATTCCCAACAGTATTTTATTACACCCCGAAGTTGCATTTAACAATTTATTCAACATCAACATGCTTGCAAACAAAACAATCAATAATTAGCCACATATCTACAACCATTAAAACGTCCACAGTGTTTCTCTTATTAATTTAAATAATTGTTTAGAAAGCACCTGTGGACAGATGTCAGTGGTCCTAAGATACATATTTGTCAAAGGCGCATTCCTGGCATAGTTGGTGAGCGAGGCACATGCATCATAGTTTGGTACCAATCAGTTTGACTCGTGCGCGCATGATAAGCATCGAGGGACTAAAGAATTGGATGGGTTTTAAGTTGGTGTGAGTGGTTTTCTTCAACATTTAATTCTTTTTCATATTTTTATTAAGGTTGAGTACTAGAGAGATACCTATCTATTTGACAGTCAAATGGATTTCTCTCTGGTCGTAGAGGCTGATTTCCAGACTCCCAGAATAATATGAAAACAGTCCTTCCCTAACTTTACTTACCTATTTAAACATAATGTTAATTAATACGTGGGTTTTTAAATTAAAAATAGTCGTTTCACATAAATAATAAATTTTCGTAATTATTATACTTATTTATAAATACGTATTTACATTACATTTACCAACACCGCGCTCAAGTGCGGGCTCAAAAAAGCTGATGACGTTTTTTACGTTTTTCTGAAAGAGCTGAGCACTTTCGAAGACCTGCCTAGTGGTGATGAACTTCCAAACGTTACTTTGTAAGTTACAAATTAACAAGAGAGTATGGAGAATAGCGATAACAGTGAGAGACAATTTTAGGTTTTTTCTCTGTTTACGGCATCTTAGGAATCCTCGTATGCTAGGAATAATTACACGGACAGGTTGCTAGCCCATCGCATTTGAAAATTAGCATATCTTTCCTTAGTTGACTCTCACAAGTCGCACATTCCGTTTTTTTGTCAACCTAGGAGA
This sequence comes from Standfussiana lucernea, assembly GCA_964057025.1. NCBI lineage: Eukaryota > Metazoa > Arthropoda > Insecta > Lepidoptera > Noctuidae > Standfussiana > Standfussiana lucernea. The sequence goes on along the minus strand of OZ059807.1, from coordinate 5,894,437 downwards.
TCAATACGGAAAGTTGTCGCAGAAAATTACTGCATTTTTCATTGAAATGGTTAATTTGCATTTAGTTAAGAAGTTTATTTCTATTTTTGTGATTTTTAAGGATCAACGATATTATCTCTCACGGGAAACGTGGATACGGTATTTTTCTGAAAAATATTGAATACGACTACGTGAAGTTTTTAAAATACATACTATGCTGTCACCCAAGGAGCCAAGTCACAGTAAGAGTTGAATTTTTATCGAAATTCTAGCTTGTAAAGAAGCATTAAATTGCATCTAAAGCAGTACATTTTCTGGACTTTGTCCAAGTTCTAGGCAAGGTCGGAATGTGGACTAAAGTCGTAATAAATACACAGCTACAAGTAATCGACCGTACCACATAATTTGCTCCAATACACATAAACTAGCGCTAAATGTGCGACAGGTTATTACTCGCACGTCTATTACAAAACACGAAATGATAGCGAAACAAAAGGTTTCCAGTGAATAACAACCGAAACTGACGTCACAACAACACCATTACATTGATTTACACGAGTCCGTTTATCAACGAACGTAAGACGGGAGCTTATTATTACATCCGAATTGTATTTCATCGTAGCGAGATGACAAACCGGCGATACGGCGCCAAACTTATGTCATCTGTCAAAATACATGTTAACAGTACGAAGAACGGTAGATGAGTCGAGACGATAACACCACATGAATAATATTATACCAACGATGTGACAAGCTCTGCTACCTGTCATTTTACGACATTGTTTATATACGGCTAATGATATGCCTCATTTGAATGCCTTGGTGGTCTGGATAGAAAAAAGTACAAGCTTTTTGTTCCCACTGCCTTATGAGACTTTATATAGAACCACATTTTAAACTGGAAATTCAGCAACAAAACCAAGTATTTATTAATTTCCTCGGTCTTTTGCGCTCGAATATAATTAACAGTTCGAAAACTAATCAGTATATTAAGAGGGCAGGCGGTAATTGAATAAGATTTTACGAGAACATTGTTTACAAGACTTCGTGCCAGAGGGCAGCGACGCTACATTAGCGCGGGCTTTCGAAAATCGAAATGAGAATAAGAAAAAAAGGCGGGAACGAAATAATTATGCACGTTCCGTTTCGTAATGGGCGTCGCGCTACCGTTTCGCTTTAATAGCTCGCTTGTTCTGAGAATTTAATTACGTTCAGAGCGCGCCCAGATTAGCCGGGCGCGCGTTCCGTTTTGTTAATAACTCTAATAATGGATGACGCCCGCGCTCTTTGCTGCATTAATGTTATTTATTCCGATTATAGCGCTTTTATTAAACCGATTCATCATACACGCTTTTCTATGACGCCAGTCAAATAACAATAACATGAGATTTTTTTCAAATGTAACATCAATTTGAGGGTATACAAAATATCAATATTAATAATTCAATAACGAGCTCCCAAAAACAAATTGTCTAACCGATAAGACATTGGGTTTGACACAAACAAAATATAAAACGATTCAGCCTTAATAAGAACCGGAGTCCAGAGATGAACACAAAAGAAAAAGATAACCGCCTATTGTTTTTTATCATGTTGTCAATATCGAGCGGCCAAATTTTCAATATTGGAATGCCACGATTCGCCAATAAGAAGCGGGAAAGAATTGATTTATTGTCCAATTAGCGTCGGTCAGGTGTGCCAACTGCCAAGATAGCATCAGGCTGGCCAACCTAACTCGGCTGCAACTACTATTTCTTTTGGCGCGTTCCGTTTAAATGGCATATTGGAATCAAAAAAAGAACCTTTACACCATGCTGGCCGCGTTTTCTGAAAGTCGAATTTGAAATTCTGATCGTTCGCGGCGAACGTTTGCTTAAGTGGAAATCGATTTGAGTTAATTGTATTGCCGGCTTTTTATCATTTATATGAGAACTTTAATTTGATAGGAATTTTTTTGGGTCATAAAATACATTATCATTTTGTCAATAATTTAATTTAATACCATGATATCGATTTTAATGTCTCTCTTTATTCTGATGAAAAAATCTAAATTGTCGTTTAAGTTAATAACAATTTAGATTGGTATGGTAAAGTAAACAATCACACACTAAATAATCACATTACAGTGTTAGTTTAATAGAAACCAAACAAGGGGTGACGGGATTTCATTTATCGACCGAATACAACGTGTTAATAGCTCCTCGATAACTTCGTATCGCATTACACGGGGAAGGCATTAAGATACAACCACAGTGGGCAAAGAATAATCGTTTATTATTTAACTTGCTACTCATCATCATCTGCCTAGCCTATTCTTAATTATGATGGGGTTTCGGTTTGCAATCCAACCGAATACAGCTGAATTGGAATTCAGCTGTATCAGTATTAAATACATGGAGCGATTGCCTATCTCCCAACCTCCACAACCCATTGACTGGGTAATGCAATACCCCTTACTAAGACAGGTTGCCAGACATTTGGGCTTCTGAATATTCGTAACGACGACTGTCAAAGATCTACAAATGGCAACCGTGGAGGCCTATTGAACCTCCTACTAAAATAACTATTTAATTTGAACCTCAGAATAGTCTGTTGTAAACACGCTAATATGAATTAAAACGCCATAAAGTTGTTTAAGCTAGACTAAACGCTAGCTCATATCCGTGAGTTTAACTTTAAAGTTTAAACGGAGAACAATGGCGGCGTTGTCGACGCTCTGTTACCGACACCATATTTAAAACCCACTCGCTGTACAATTGCACTGTAAACGTTTACGAGATTGTCTGTTTAGACACCTCAAACCTGAGCCCATAGCCATTAATGTACATTTCAATCTTATTTACGACTAACGGAAAACTTAGACTGATAAATTATTTTAGCAGTAACTAAATAATATGAGCTTCTTCTTACAATATCTATTTTAGTTCTCATAGGTAGTTGCCCCTTATTCACTAACACACGGTCCGTTTCGATTCGGTAAGTCTATCTATCTCGCTCGCTTTCGTTATGCCAAAAGAAGATAAACTTAGACTTTCCGAATCGAAATTTCGGACCTGTATCCGCTTTTCGCTATGTAATAAATCCTCAGTGCAATAATTTCGCTACCAAAGTTGCCTCAATAGAATATAGCCGGCGGCGAGGCGAATTGTTTGCGGGTAGTCGATAGATTCCGGTAGCGTTTGACGCAACGCGGTCGGAGGCGTCATTTGCTATTGAAGACTCGGCCGGAGCGGACCGCTCGAGATATTGACGCTCAATCATATTATTGCAATGCGGAATAAAGTTATCGGGGAAACGGAGTCGCTTTGCCGTGAATTTCATATTATTTCGAGAAATTATTTTGCTGGTGAGGTAAGGCGTTTTGGAATTGCAATGCTGAAACAAATTCCAATATCTATCCACAATCATACTCTTTATTTATAACAAAAGAAATATTCAATTGGTATAATAATTGATTTCCACTTCCTAATGTCCTCCCAAACAGCGAGAAAAATGTAGACGAAACACAATTTTCCAGACTACCATTACATTACACCATACGCTCTATTAAATAGTAAAGTCCCTGCACGCTAGAAAAAGACAGTATATGCCACTCCCAAACACGTTCCCCGCAATAAATGTGCGGGAAAGAAAGAGACGTAGTAATAGCCGGAAATTAGCACTCGTCTATCTTTCATTTTACACCCCAAATTTTCTTATTCCAATTTCCTCTCGCTACGAGAGTCCCCATTTTACGAGCCTTAACTGAGTGACATAACGACACGCCGAAGTGTGCCGAAGTAGCTTCTGTACAGGGTGTAAATTTGGAATGCTACGTCGGCGACGGTTGCGGCTTTCTATATTTGAAAATGCTTTAGAACACTCTGTCATTTGAAATGAGTCATTTTCTGATAAGAATGCCCTATTGGCTGAGACGTGTGCGCTTCGGGCCGCGCGGCCGATAATGCCATTTCCGAACGTAGATAGCGAATAACTTGGGTGTCGGTTTTTGCACTGGAGTTTTAATAATAAAGCATAGGGGGAGAGAGGCCGAGATATGGAAATGAGCGTGTGGAGAAGAGGAAATTTGAATTTATACACCAGCTAGTTTTATTCATGAGGGTGCCTCCGTTTGGCAAGATTATACCGACCGAAATTTTGTATGGATATGATGTTTGTTGTTAAATTTTTTGCTGATGTAATTTGAATGTTTAGTGTTGAATGTTAGCCATTTGAAACCTTAACCTGTGTTGATTTATGAACGTAAATATAGGTGATTAAAAATACGAATCTCGTATTTAACAGCCTTAGCGTAGCCTATTAATATCTATAGATCTAAGCTTTTATGTGCTTCACTTGTCTAACTTCCGCCAAGTGTTTACAAAAAAGCTCGAAGGACCAATTTTTTTTTATTGAAGCATATCATTAAGATTCATTCACACATCACTAACACACTGCACTAGATCTACACAAAAAAAACCCCAAGAAATTAAAAATTATAACCGATTATTCGTGTCCGCGCATCATTGGCCGCCAGGTATCACTATTCTGTAACTTTTTTCACGCGTGGGAAGTATCTCGAAGTTTACTCGTCTCACTTCTGGATTGGCGAGTGTAAGCGATTTCATTCACGTCATTACCTCCGGAGTGAAGGCTTCGTCGCTAAAATGACTGCGGTCAACTTGATCGGTCATTATTTACAGTATTGTTAGTCGTGGGAATGAAATGCTTGGGACAGCGTTGCGATATTGCCTGTTCAGTTGAGTAGTAGTTATGAGTTATTCATGACACTGTTTTAATAAGATAAAAGGCGTTTTTGGTTGAACAATGGGTTTGTGTCGTGGTTTGATTGGTATCTGTGAAGGAATTAGGGCAAATTTGTATGTCCGGAACGTTTTAGGGACGTTAGGTCTCCCTTAACGCGCAAAGTTACAAAGAATAAAATATTTAAAATTGTAGGTGTTTTATTTTAGTATATTTAAATCCAGAATTCATTCAATTTCATTGTCAACATCATAACGAAAGAAAGAGCACAAGCCATACATTCCTAAAGAGCCATAAAACTTGAATTATGGGACAATCAAATAAAATCAAACTAATCCCTGTTCGATCCGACCTATTCATTCACAATATTTTTCACAGTTAATAGTCGTAAAACTTTTTCTCCAAAATTCTCCGAATTTCACGTTGTAGTTTGAAGATCATAAATAATTTCACTTATAACAATACAATTTTTTATAGTCCAAGACAAGCACAGGTGGAAAAAAACGTTCACAAAATAGTTTCATTCATAAAAGGTTCATTCATTCATGTAACGCAAAAAAGTGTCCAATAAGTGGACTACCTTCATTCTGTATTGTAAGAAGTTAATCTATAACGTCTTCATTTTATCATCCCGTGGGATTTCTGAATGTGATGATGAATTTCTGTTGTTATAATAAAGTTCATATTTCGAACCTTTTTTTTTAGTTCATTCATTCGGTCGTAGGAGGTGCCAACCGCACAAAGTTATATAAAGTGCACTGTTCAGCTAATATCAATAACATTGATAACAACTACAAGTCATAAATAATGTTATATTGCTATTAGATACCATTACATTACCATACCGTAATTGATAAGGTAATTGTTGGGTTCGTTTTCCTCATAGAAACTCGGAAAATAATTGAATTTTCAAGAAATTCTAAAAACATTGTCTTACGGCCATTATCTCTAATTCTTACACTAGCCAAATGAATAACTAAATTCGTGTTTAGGCATTAATTTTGATGACTGACTGATTCACTGACTTATCGATCAACGCACAGCTGAAACCGCTGGGTCTAGAAGCATGAAACTTTGCACAAACGTTCCTAAGTGTACACTAACAAGGGATTTTTGGAAATTCATCCCCTAAAGGATTAAAATAGGGGTCGAAAGTTTGTATGACGCTGTTTGTAGTCGCGGTTTTACTGGCAGATACTTAGTTGATGTTATAAGGAGTTTCTACTTTTATTTTAGGAATCTACGCTTTGGAATGGGCAACTACAGTACTTTCACAGTTATTATGTCTTGTGACTGGGACTGTAGCTTCATTTTTTATTGCTGTCTTTGTTTCGACAATTCAGAAGTGCCTGTAATTGGCCTACTTGAAATAAATGCTTTGATTTTGATTTTTTGGAAAATGATTATGGTTCCGTTCAAAAAAATTAATCACATGAAATTGTTAACAAATTCCGATTCATATAGGGAAGTAGTATTTTTATAATCATTTCACGCGGACGAAGATACGCGGGCAAAAGCTAGTCTTTATTATAATATCATTGGTTTATCTCACAATCTCGCCCGGTTTCTCAATCTTCTTCTTAAGTGTATCGATGGCAAATAACTTTGAAGTATTAGTTTTCGGAAATCCCATTGAGTACCTACTATTGAATTCACGATTTGAACCGTGGTATTGATGTTAATTTTAACTAAAATCCATTCAACTAGAATACCAACTAACTATGAACCTAGGTACCTATTTAGGGTTCAGCTGTTCCCTAATCACGACATTTTTAGAACGCGTTGGTGACTTATTTCATAATTTCAGTGTTTGTATATTTTTATATATATAGTTAAAGTTTTTCGAAACGATGCGTACAATTAATTTATCCTTATTCAGATTTTCAGTTAAATTTCACCTCACGCTAAAAATGCACCTTATTACAATTAGTATAGGGCCTAGACAAGTGGTAATCATTTCAAAGCGTTACAAAAATAATTGTACGACTTTCAACAGGACCGACATATGGCCTCGTTGGGCTAGTGGCTGCAAGGTCGACTGCTGAGCATGTCCTGGGTTCGATTCCGGGGCCCGGAAAAGTGTAATTGGATTTTTCCATCAAGAATTTCGCAGTAGCAGCCACGTAATCTGAATTTGTGCCCGGTTGATGGCAATAGACTCGCCCCCTATTACGTGAGACTAAAACATAACTGGCGAAATGTGGATGTACTAGGGTACACCTCCTTCTGGGATAACAGGCGTGATGTTATGTTAATTTATCAATGCATCAGTATCGCTGATAGAATGTGACTTCGTGTAGGCCTCTATGCAGTTTATTTTCCTGGTAGGGTAGGTAACAACAACAAACCAGCTAATACACTGCAGCTATAATAAAAACAATAAATTATCCTACTACTATACGACTAGCGAACGAAATTACAAGTACCTAAGTATATAATTAAGTAATTATATACCTAGGCAATATATTGAGTGATGATCTAGATTATTTTCTTGTCTATGGTACGTTAATACGGGGTGGGATCACACCGACCGCGACGCGAAAAAGGAAACCACATACTCAGTAAACAAAATCAGCTGCTTCCTACAAAAGTGCAATACCTACACGGTCAAAATGAACAGATGCTTTTTTTTTAATAACCGACGAAAAATTTCTGTTTGGGGGGGTTCAGAATGATGATGACTGAGTATGTGGTTTCCGTTTTCGCGTCGGTGTCCCTTCTACCCCGTATAACATCACGATTGCAGCCAGACAAAGGATAGGCTGAGGTAGACGCAGATTCCGAAAGTTATTTTTTGCAGTTTTTTTAAAGTACTTCATGGAAGTAGGTACCTACTTACAGAAATAAAAAACATTGAACAATTTTAGGTTCCTTTTAATTTAATTTTAATTAAAAAAAAAAGATGGATGATAAGCAAGCATAGTCAGCCAATACCTAGGGTTGTCATACGTCCGGAATTTATCGGACGTGTCCGAATTTTTTATTTTATTTATTTTTATATCCCTCGGTGAGTGGGAGGTTGATATATTAGTAATAAAACAAAACTGACGAGTTTGTTTGTTTGAACGCGCTAATCTCTGGAACTATAACTCGGTTTTGCATTTGATACCCCAATTATTCAGAGAGGTTATAGGCTAACATCACGCTACGCCCTTTGAGTCCCTAGCAAAACGTGAAGAAGCGGGTGAAACCACGTAGCTCAGCTGGTTGGTTAATGAAAAGTGATGAGATGTATCTATGTATATTATTAAGAAGCAGTAGCCAAAGAAAATATGATGACGTCAAGTTGGAAGCTAAGATAACAGAGTGTTTATTTTACATCTGCTGACAAAAATGTAAAACCTACAAGAAATTACGCCTATCAACTGGTTTGTAATTTAATTTAGTATAATAACATGTAAAAGTTTACTATGATTAACCTGTGTTTACAACAAGATTCAATCTTTATTAGAAAGGCCACTACTTACTGATTAACATACTTCTTAACCCTGTATAATCGTTTAATTATAACTTTAATATAAAGCCGGTAAACGACTCCACTCGACAGCCATCTTAAAGTCTTTTGAAGTAACAACAATTCTAGAAACCGTCTCGTAATAATAAGATACGTAGTAATTGACTACACAGTACTACTTAGTTATCTCGTATTCCGGTTATAACATCTAAACCAGTAGCTCCCTAATTAATCTGTGCTCGTAATGATCTTTATAAGCACCCACCATGTGTCGGCCTCAGAATATTTTTACCCAATTAACTTGTTACATTCTCGCTTCCGAAAATGTCTACCATAGTTGAGGAAAAAATCAAAGGAGCGTTCCCCGAAATTCGACCATTATCGACCAGTACCTCCCAAATAGAGCGAGATCGAATCTCCAGATAAACCCCTTCACGTGGACTCTACTAATTGGTGCAATAAATTTGAGACAGCGCGACAACTCTGAAAACCCATTACTCCTACATCTCGGACCTTATTAGGACCTATGGCTTCCGACCTGTCATGGACAAAACTTACGGACACACTTCGGATATCTGTCAAATTCGATGCCATCTTTCAACCGAATCTCATCTCTATTGACGCCAATTAAAGCACAGACGCGTCTAGAATCGCTCAGACGGAATCGAACGCAATAAAGAAACGTCATCTCGTTTAAATTCCATTTTCAAGTTTAAAAAACTCCCAGCAGAATCCACAGGACACTCGACCCTACTGCGACTACTTAAAAATAAAAATCTCTAATGAGGAGCGTTCGGAAACGTGACGTGCCGGTGACAAAATGTTGAAGGGATATCGATTTTCAGCATTGTAAATCGAATCGTAATAGTATTCGATAAAGCAGAATTTCGTTTATGGAATTTGGGTTGAATTCGTATCGTTAATATAGAGTCGTCGAGAGCGCGCACCCGTTTGTACCCGCGTCATGCGAACGGACGCTTTTTGTCGTTTTTAATTATATTTATTGTTCTCGTTATTTATTTATTGTTTTGTGTTTTGAACCGTTCTCGCTACCGTGCGTGCATTTTAACGATTTCGGCGGAGATAGCGGACGCATCCAAATTAGGCCGAATGTGGTTTCGAAGGATGCAAATGTGCTTCTTTGCATACGCTCGCAGAAAAAACGTCCCCATCGATATTCAGAATGAACTCGAATGAAAACATCATTAATGTTATGCAAATGATCAAGAGTAGGAATTTTACTTTCAAAATAATTCAAGGGATATTGTTGTTCCTTAATAAGAGTCGTTTTATGGTAATATTTATTGAAACAAAAAGCAGGACAGCTTTATAATTTTTCCATTTTCTTTTTTGCCTTGTTGTTGTGGAAATGGGAACATATCGTTAAAAGAGATAAAGCTGCGCCATTATTTATCGATAATTGTTTATAAATGCCGAAGAAAAGTAACACTAAAGTGCATATTTGCAAACAAAGGCTCGTCAATTGTATCCAATAAAATCGATGAGATGCCGTGTCACTCGGACTCGCCCCACTCTCCTCACTCGCCCCTCGCCACACTCGCCACTGGGAGACAATGTGGAGAAATGTCAAGAAATTCCACTACTCACAGAAAACTGTGACATTCTTTTTTTAAATCGTTCCATTCTGATTGGCACATTTAAAGTTCCTTTTCTTTCGACACTCGAAAATGTAGCACAATTATTTAAAATGTCACCGTTTAAAAGATCAAATTCGTCATTACAGGCAATAACTCAAATTCGGAATAGCTTTATAAATTATAAGTAACTCTGTGGGCAGTCGTCGTCAAAACATGGGTTTTATTGCACTTATTTTCTTAGAAAAAAAAAGTGCGAATTATGATTTTGCAAGTCGGTTCAAGCAGTCTTGGTCTTTTGGCAAGGACATATAATATATGATTGAATGTTTGCATGCTGTGGACTCCTGTAAGTGAAGGAGTACACCTACGTGATACTTTTGTCGTCCATAATTTATTTCCCATGATCTGTATACATCCTTTATTGGAGATCCTAAATAGATAAATAAATGTGAATTTATTTGTTTTACATAAAATGGGTAGAACATGAGGTGACATTTTTATAATAAGTTCTTATACAATATGCTATCATGACAGGTTTTGTATTTAGTTAGGTAAATATGAAGGAGGCTGCCAGTCTGAAATGGAATTGGGCAGGTCACGTCAGCCGCTTGATGACCCCTGGACAAAAGTCTCGACACAATGGGTGCCTACTGACTGCCGAGGCCGCGGCCGGTCCAGGAAGAGGTGCCGAGACGACGTGGATGCACACCACGAGGGCTGGTTCGAGGTAGAGCGGGACAAGAGCTCTTAGAAAGACATGGGGGATGCCTTAGCCCAGCAGTGGGACAGTATGGGCTAGATAAAATACCTACTTACCGGCTCAATCTTATTTATGAATATGTAACGCAGTGAATCACTTCCCTACCACAATTTTCCTCTCGGTGCATAATCTGCATACGTACTTACGTCATAACACGATGTATGTTTTCTTAATAAGTTGCGCATTTATTTTCTTTGTTACCTCATTTTTTTCATCCTTGCTTTGGCTGTGAAAGAAGGATTCCCAAAAATGTATAGAACCGGTAATTTTACATAGATATATGGTATATGATGGTAACAATGAACCTACATTAAAAAGATCTCTCCCGTCTTTAAGTGAAGATCACGACCTGGCAACCATAGATTGGGGCTGCCCAGATAGATGGAATAATTGCTATTCCATTAGAACTGGACCGCCACTGGGTGGTCCAGCTCTAATGGCCCGACATAGTCACGTGTCGTGGATTCAAACCCAAGCAGGGACTTTATCACTGATGCTCTCAAAACGGTGAAGAAAAACGTCGTAAGGAAACCGGCATACCCTAGAACAAAAAAAAAAAGACATGTGACATCCACCAAATCCCGGCCCGCGTGGTGGGTTACGGTCCACTACCTCTCATAGCGAAGGGGCCTGTATTTTAGCAGTGAGAAAATAAAACTAGTTGCGGGTATCGAGTACCCTGAGCAACCGAACAGTCTATATGCGGAAGGGACTGGGTCTTAGGTATCAGCTGGATACAGCTAACATAGCTGGATTCTGGGTTTCGACCAGAATCCAGCCAAATTGACGACGTTGGTAGTGGCTTCGGACAGGGGGGTTACCAAGGTCTGTTAGTGCAGGAATGTTTTAGGACTATTCCGAGAGTTGGTAAGAGATGGCGTTAGACAGCTGTCTAGCACTGTCACTTTCCCACTCTCACTCACCAGGTCCCTTAAAGAGCAGGGACTGGGTGTTGTAATACGATTTGGGAGAAGCCTGTCTTAAAAATTAGACTAACTATTTCATGAAAACCTTTTCTTGTCAAATCGCCATCGCTAAAATGCTGAAAACTTTTCCTGTAAAACATTGTACTGGATAATTCCATTGCGCAACATAGGTCATAGTGTATCATTGTTATCTTTTCATAGGTGAACTAATGATTACCTTTGATTGCAATATTTTCCTTATCTTTTTCCTCAGTTACTAAGATAACTATAAATAAGATATAAACATAAACAATCAACCGAAGTCGCAGCATCAAGGGCAAATAAAATCATAAGGAAACTATATGTTATAACCGTTAACCCTAGACTGCTGTTAGTCTTTACTTCGGTTACTTACTTGTTAAGATGTATTCTTGCACAATAGTCTACTAGGCCTCTATAGGGGACTAAGTAGTACTTATTCCGTCCCAAGGGTATATTAATTTGTTTGGTAGTCAAGCTGACTCTAGACAGGGAACTTTATACTGGTTACTGGTATCATATAGAAGGAACATAAAAACTTTTTTGCAAAAAAAACCGACTTCCAAAAAAAACACTAAAAAAGTGGAAAATAACTTTACTTTCGGAAGTCGGTGACTATTGTTTGTTTCATTGACTTTTTTGCCACCGACTTCCGAAAGTAAAGTTATTTTCCACTTTTTTTGTTATTTTTTTGGAAGTCGGTTTTTTTTTTCAAAAAAGTTTTTATTTTACCCTTTTTAGTTATCGCATCACACACAAATCCATGTCAAGTATCAATTTCACAATTTCTTTTACTTGGATGAAATATTTTTTCCAGCTATTTTGATTTCAAAACCAAACTGCTGAACCGATTTCGATGAAATTTCTATGGGACCAATCGGGAAGTAGATCCATTCAGATTAAAGAAGAATTTTTCAAATCGGTTCATAAATGACGAAGATATGAGGTAACAAAAAAAAACATACAACCGAATTGAGAACCTCCTCCTTTTTTTGAAGTCGGCTAAAAATGGAAGTAAAAAGGCCCTTAAAAATAAATAAATAAATAAAATCGAAGGGCACTTTGTTCTCCCCGTCATTGCGATCTAGGAATCTTTTAGTCAAAAGTTCCAAATTTTTCACAAGTGCTTTTTTTGTGAAATACCTACATCTATAAAATGTAAATTTAAGTAAATATAATAATTTATTATCAAACAACCACTGTACATTAATAGTCCATATGTTAGTGGCAAAAAATTAATAACGTAAGAACGAACGAACGTACGTACTTGTACGTTATTTTTAATGTAACTTTCCGTTAAATACCTCCATGACCATGTACCATGTTCTATTCAATGCATCCATCAATCAGCACAATGTTTTGAGTGCGTTACATCGAGTCCTACCGTGGTTTTTCACCCCAAAAAACCTCAATTTCCAGCAATAATTAGCGTAGAGTTACTTAGTTTGAAGTATGAGAATGCGTGGCTGACATCTTCGTGAACGGTGATTTTTCACCTTGTAGAATGAGGACCAGAAGCATTGTAAGGTGCCATAGAAATAGACGATGTTCTCTTTTTGCATTTTGTTTGTTGCTATTGCGAAAACGGACATTTAAAATATAATGAAACGCGTTTTTTTTTCTGAGTTTATTAATAATACATTACTTAACTTTTTGATAACTTGTACGTAACGTATAGATCGAATTGTGTACGCCGGCACCGTAAGGAAATATCGTAATCGTCACGTGGTTGTGAAAATACATTAGATATAATCGAATAGTCCAACAGACAGAAAAAAACCGCCACCGCAGAAAAACTAGAAAAGCCAACAAGGGTTAGCAATAAAATTATCCTGTTCTCATGTAACAACAACAAACCGGTACGATCCGATCATGCAATACCTACATGCTCATTTACACATTAGATTTATCGTATAAATATGGAGCAAAATCTCTCAAGCTTCATAACAAATCTTCAACTCCCTACAACAGTACCTCACTGAACTCAACGTACAAGAAAAACAAAATGGCTGCCATCAAGACCACTGTGGTTCTCCTGCTCATCGCCTGCGCCCTGATGATCTGCACCATCGGCGTCGATGCATCGGATCATGTGGGGCCTTGTGACCAGGTCTGCGATCGTATTGAGGCGGAGAGGAATGAGTGCTGCAGGGCTCATGGCAAGGACGGCTACGACACTTGCAGTGGCGGGAAAATGTATTGTAACAACTGATCATCACCGTCTAACCAGCGAGTGGAGCTTCTCCTGTAATCCCTTGGACATCAATTCGAAGAACATCACGAGGTAATCAAGACCATTTTTTTGCCTGTTTAACATTTTGTAAAAAGTGTTCAGAATCAGTTGAAGGTCCACCCACCAGGTTTGCCTATTGTTAAAAATGAATTAATCCTTTCCAAATATATATGTTTTTCTCATTGTTTGTGTTTTAATAATTCTATTGAATGATTCACCCTGCTGAAGTAGTAGTTGTTTAGTGTTAGTAGTTTTTTTCTTGTTCAATAACCTTACACAGCGGTGTAAAGATTTTTCGGGAACAATTTTTTTATACTGGATATTATGATTGGTTGAAACTTGTACTTTAGGATGCCTGTGTCTTTATATTTTTACGGACAAAGGCTTCTTCCTAGTTGCGCCACAAGACCTTGTTCAATTAGCTAGAAAGTGGAAATGGCAGCACCCCACCATAACCCATCAGCATAAGCACTACTGCTGGTAAGGTTCTGGGTGTCCAACCTGGTAACCGATTCCCAAAGAGTTATTGGGTTCAGAATTTTCTAACAGTCCGGAGTCTGGATTTGAGTCCTGGGGTAACCCCCCAGGACACAAATCCAGACTACCATGATATGTAAGCTGTCTAGCGCCATCTCTTACCCACTCTCAGAATAATACTAAAACATTCCTGCACTAACAGATAGTGGTAACCCACCTGTATGTATGTAGTTTATAACAGCAATAGGTTGGCCCCTATTACATGCGACTTAAATAAATGTGAGTGTACTGCTCGGTATACTTCTATCTTACTATTAAAATATATAATGCAACAAGTAAATATCACGATCAAAACCCATCGGTCGCAGTACACCTGAATGAGTTTAGTTTCGATCGTGAGTGAATGAGTGAACGACAATGACTCCGCGGGATTCTTCGGGAGGCGTTCATAGAAGAACACTATTATTTTTTGTCAATACATGCTTCTGTGCCCGCCATACTGTCTGGCACGATATTTTGAAGATGAATGAGTTTAGGTAAATTGTTTATTAGAAGTAAGTATTTGACACTGTTAAGGATACAAAAGTACCTATCTGATCTATGATTTGGCGCAAAATATTTTGTTTATGGTATTGGGTGGATGGTAAAGGCAGGCAACCCTCCTGAATTTTAGCAGTGACAACCAGTTATGGATGTCTGTAATAGGTTTAAGAGGCGTCTGAGTTGCGTATCCATTTGCTATCAGTCATCACACAGAGAAATTATTTAAGTTAATAGCTCATGCGGCTGTACTTAAAGTGACATTCATACATAAGTATGTACGCGTCAAGCCGGAACAATGTTTAGGAGTATAAGGAAAAAGTTATAAAATTCCTCGTTTGAATGACCAGACGGGTGTTGTGTTTGGTGGGCAAAAATCTGCTGGAGGCTCTTTGGTTTGCAAATCTTTTTGATGTTTTAATAACAAGCAATTAGTAGGTGCCTGTGTAATAGAAAGTTAACAGAATCCTATTCGGCAATTTTCTCACCTAAATAATAACTGAGAAATCTTTTGGCCTAAACAGCTGTTCAAAGATTTAATTGCCTACTTTCCAACTTTTCTTACATTGTTTTTAATCATGACTCATCCGTCATCACCATCAGCGCTATAATGTTTTCCCTTGGCGTGGCACCCATAAGAAGTTACAAGCGATGTCGACATACGCCTTTTTCGTAGGCGCTACTTACTAAGTATTACATCCATAACGAGGTAAATCTTTATACCTGTCTAATTAAACAGAACAAGAGAAACGCATACCATTTCTTGTTACTTTTACACACTTCGTCGGCAAAAATCAATCGTACAGATCAAATATGAAAATCAAAACAAGAAACGCAATTCACACAATTAATAACCGAACTATTTAACAATGACTCCCACAATAGATCATTAACAACTTCCTTTAGGTTGTTTTTAATTGTCTATGGAGTCTTGAAGTTCCTCAGTGGCGTCTGCGACCAGAGAGTCGACGCAAAAAGTATTTGCTCAAAGATATAACGAGAATCATTAGCTGAATGTCTCTGGGGTATTTATATTAACATTCTTCATGAGAAAAAGTCGATGTGTTCCTGTGTATGTGATACGTTAGTTAGTTTTACTTATTATCGATATTTATTGGACGTGAGAGGAGAGACATGTGGCCATGGCGCTTGATGTAATGATGGTGCAACTTATCTCTTCGACTTACGAGTTGCAAGTGTTGGGTTCGAACCTAGGCAGGCGCATTACTTTATGTAATTAATTTATTTCATCATACTGGTGGTACGTCTCAAAACGGTGAAGGAAAATATTGTGAGGAAATCTGCATGTCCTAAAACCAACAATTCGAAGGCATAATTATGAAATCTACCAACCCGCAGTCGTGGTGGGTTATAGCACATTTCTTATTCTCGACAAGAGGTTCGACCTGTGTTCCAGTGGTGGGCACATTACAGGCTGATTTTGCTAACTTATCTCATAGAGTCATGGCTTACTTACTTTGAAACCGTGTTTGTATAGGAACTGCTGTCGAATAAAGTATCAAAATTAATTAATGGAAACAAGAATCATTTATTTGCTTAAAATACGGGGTGGCAGGGACACCGACGCGAAAACGGAAACCACATAAGTACTCAGTACATCATTCTGGACCCCCCCACATGGAAATTTTCCGTCGGTTATTAAAAACAAAATCTGCTGTTCCATACACTTTGACCGTGTAGGTATTGCAGTTTTATAGGAAACAGCAGATTTTTACCGACGATAAATTTCTATGTGGGGGTATGATGTACTGAATATGTGGTTTCCGTTTCGTTTCGCGTTGGTGTCCCTTCCAACCCGTATAGGTACCTATTACCAGATGTACAAAGGGTGGTTTAGGCATAAACCATATATTGCCTTTTTATGGCATACATGCCTTGGGACAAACAAGGGTAATAAAAATGGCATGCAAATATAATTTTACATTAATAAATACCTAATGAGTATTTTAGTGAAATAATAGCCGATATGGTTCTAAAGCTAGTGAAACTTAAATAATTATAAAAATATATAGTACCTACCTAACAATATTTTACACATACAACTTTGTATAGTTGTGTGTGTTGTTGTGTGATTAAATTCCCATAGAAGTAGCAGTTCAATGTGTAACTTTCGATTGATTAGACAATCAACAGTTTGTAATTGCACCTAATGTAGGTACCTATTATGTGACTTCATCGCAATCAATTTTGTTTGACCATTGCAGTAGCAGCTGTCAAAATTGATGACGTTGACTCAGGCTGCTAAATAAAAATATTTCTTCACGTAAACAACAATTAAGTTTTTTCACAAATCGGCAAGTAATTATAATTAAACAAGTTCGTGTTCCGTTATAAATGACTTATACCTAATTCAGAAAAGTATAATAATTACGAAATTAATTTTATAATGACAGACTCAAACAAGATGGTCGCCAAACGATTAATAAAAATGTCTTTCGCCTGGTACGCCTAATTGAAAAAAAAACCGGCCAAGTAAGAGTCGGACTCGCACACGAAGGGTTCCGTCGGTTTTGCAAAATTTTACAATGCGTATATTTTTGGAACGCCGGCAAAAACACTTTTCGTTTATGGGACGCCCTATATTTTTTATTAGCTTTATTATTTGTTGCGGCAATAGGATTGCCTGCTATTACATAGGACTTAAACATAACTGGCGAAATCTGGGTGTGCTTTAAGATACACCTCTGCTTAACCCTTCTACGATTATAGTAGCGGCCATATAATATGGCACACTGTATGAAAATGTCATTATCTACCTATTACAGTTCTAAAGAAACAGCCCTGTGACAGACGGATGGAGAAATAGACACCGGAACCTTAGTAATGGAATCGGTACCGTTGGCACCATTTGGACACGGAACCCTAAAATGCCTGTCGTCTCGGCACGCCTAATTAAAAACAATTCGCGAGGCATTTTAATGAAACAATAGAACCGCGCATATTTTTTCCTCTTTTATAATTAATTTAATAATAAATAAGGAAACGGGACGTGGTTAGACTAGTCAATGATAAATTAATGTCTCATATTAATTTATGTGATCGTACTTAGACGGAGCGGTTTTTCTTCTGTATTTTTCTCTACGGAACCTTAGAAGTTAGATGCATATACGATTCACATTCTTACGTGTACTGAATTTTAATCTGTTGAATGTTTATTCGATCCACAATAAAATCATAGAAGAAGGCTCTATCTGATAGAACCCATGATATATATGTATATTCTTAGGTAGAATGAGGCTCTATTTACTTATCTGATAGCTATTGAGTAGAGGAACCCACATTTAAGTAAAATAAAAAAAAACACACACCATACGAATACGTACGACGTAGCATCGTGCGTACCTAAGTGTTTTAGCCCCATATCGTAGAATAACATTAAGTAATCTGAAAGATTAACTGGACTAGAAGTCCATCAAAGTCAACAATTTTTTGTCTAAAGCGAGCCATTTCTATCTATTTATTTTTCATTACATTGCATAGTTTTTTAAATGAATTAATGTCTATTATAGTCAAGTAGATATTTATATTAAACTATCTATGAAAGTAATGGTTACAATCCTTAATGACCAAAGACTTAAAACTACTAAATAACACTTAAGCATTTACCCAAAGGTCATCAACAGACTATAAAACAATTAACTTATTTACCAAAGCGTGTTGCCAGCCCAAAATAAATTTACCCGCGATAGCATAGTTAATACAAATTATATTTAATTACGAAGATATTTATTCGTTTCAGAATACGCCGTGTTCGGTCGACACGACAGAATTCACGAATTTTAATTTGGGCACACAGTGTTTATACGATACTTTTTGGTGATACCAGGGAAGTTACGGGCCAAACGCTTTTGTAGTCATTTTGAAAAATATCTAAAAATGCGTTCTGTTACCGTTTGTGTTAGTCGCCGTTTTTGTAAAATATTTTTATGAATCAACATGGTGATGTTTTAAAACCCCGAAAAATAGTTTAACCTACGTAAAAATATATATTAGGGACATGTTCATTCAGGAAAAGCATTTAGTTTTAAACATTACACATTAAAAGAGAAAATCATTAGCCAACTACAAATCGTATCCCTTTTTTAATATCTTAAAATGAGAGCTATATGAATGTGAATCTCATTAGTGACAGCTATTTCAACTTTATTTTAATAGTTTTATTATTTTATGGCCTTTTTAATAGATATTAGAGTGGGTTTAAAGGTATGCTTTATAATATCGTTAATGGACCTCTTATCTACTTAAACATCTAAACAAATTATATTAGTTAAATTGCGATATAAATCTGAAAGCGGAAGCTGTTAGCAATTTATTAAAATTAAATATTCATGTAGCTGTGTAGGTGTTTATTTGTTACTATTGATAAATCTATCTTTTGAAGGCCAATCTTTCAATCGAGAAATAATTTGACAGGTGTGGCCTGTGGCTTGTCATCATCTGACTAGATTTTTTTTGTTATTTTGTCCGATCGAGTTTTTTCCCTCATACTAATGGTTACATTACTTATTTATGTTTGGCGTGTTTTTTTAATAGTTATTTAGAACTAATTAGATATAAGTTTAACGTTTATGTTATATAATCGTCATAATTAGGATATTTCTATTCGTAACATAACACTTATTAATAAATCATAAAAAAACAATACACATTAAAAATAACATTGTCAGCTACGATTGGACGTGAGCGTCAAAAATCTTAACAAGAAATGTTTTAATAGTCTCTAAGCTATTCGTATCAAAATTCATTAACCGTACTCATTATAATTTATAGAGTACTTAACGAACTAACGACAACTTTAATAAACTAAGCATGTTTGAAATAGTATAAAATTTCACCCGCCCACAACATGAGAACCCAGCTACCTATATAGTTTTATTCGGACCGACCGGTCCTCCAAGAACTTTGTCACAATACAGCTTCGCCCAAAGATAACTCGCAAGTCTGAAACAAATGAAGGTGGATGCTTCTACTTGTTCATTTCGACATGGTTCCAACTGTTGTCGAGTGTCGATCTCAAAATCCGGTAGCTAAAAGTAATTTGTGAAATTACTTTCTTAGAATTGGAGTCAATTAAAGAGTGTATGTCGCCCGACCTGGCGATTTCAGACAAACTGGATCGGCGATTTGTTTTTTTTAAAGAATGTTTGTTTAAAAGGTGTAGGCATGGGCCAGGGTTCGGAGACAAGGAAGGGACGAAGGTAGAAAGGATATAAAAAGAAGCAGTCATTTGAATAAAGAACCTGTTCTTGATTAAGAGGAAAAGAGAAAGGATTTTAGTTAAGCTAAGCCTTAGCACTGTTTAAGGATTGGAAAGGCCAGTCAGAGGAAACTTTTCTAGAAAGAAGAGGTAGATTTTTGTTCAATGTTGTGGTGGCTGTACACTCACCGAGACACTCCAAGGTGAGTGCAAGAGTGTACATCCAAGCGAACAACACCGAGGCTTGACTAGAATGTACTTTTGTGTCACCTGACGGCCGTACACTCTCAACGAGACACTCCGAAGGAGGGCGAATGGGAGATTGTATATTATATCTCTAGTCTAGCTTTGCTGATCTTAGCTTGCTGTCCGTCCTTGTCGGTTTACTGCGGGAGTTGTCTGGAGAGTCCAAGAGAGAGCTCTAGGTCGAGGGTATACACGCCAATAGTTCAACTGATTCAGAGGACCTAGGCAAATGACGATCGCTTGTAAAGCATTTCTACAAAGACTTTTATACATAATTGACATAATATTAAGCTTTTCGGTAGCTTATGTCATTCCAATACATTTATGGACTTTTCTATCATCGTTAGTTATTGCCTAAGTTATTGATATTAGCGAAATTCTAAACCGCACTTGCCAAGGCTGGTCAGTGGATAAGTGACCACCAAGGCGTATCGTATTACCCAGTACTAACTGGGTTGTGGATGTCAGATAGGCAGTCGCTCCATGTAAAAGGCAGGGATGGTGAAAGGGGTGGAGGTGTAAGCAGAGTCCGTTCAAACCTAGTGCGTGACACAATGACACAGCGGACCCATTTAACTCGCTCAGTCCGTTTCGCTGACTCGTTCTCGGTGGAAGCAATTCTATGAAATTTTGCGTTGCGAGTCGAGCGGAGTCCTTACGGAGTCCGTTACAAATCCGCTCAACTCTGTGACCACTTTTGTAACTCTTTGTACTCTTTTGCTCCGGTCCGTCCGCTCATTCAGAGTGGAAGCACTTCTATGAAGTTTGCCATTGCGAGTTAAACGGAGTCCGTACGGAGCCCGCTCCGCTTGCAGTGGAAGGCGGGCATATTACTCAAGGCCCGGTATACCTAAGGGTGAAAAGCGGTCGTGGTTTTTTAAATTTAAATGCTCTTTTTCTATATTTTTTTTCTACCGATTTTTCTTGTCACATGTTCGTGTATTATGCCATAAAATTGACACCTTTCAAGACCCTTCAAATTACAACAAAAGAAGAGGTTCACAACCAATGTTTATTTTTGCACGACACGACATGTTTTAATTGAAAGGCATTCATAATATTATTAGTTTTTATGAAACGTTAACGTCTTAAATGACGATTAATTTAAAACTAGTCCAAATAAAGACATCATAATGTGTCTTATTATTAGTAATTAAGAATTAATAATCTTTATAAAATCATCACTACCTTAAGCACGTATAGACCGTAGAACTATACCCATCCTTCTTTCTCACTTAAGGCTAGAAAGGGACAACATGTACAAAAGGCATGCGTAATTGTGAAGATAAAGTTTAATTGTAGCATGATAATGATCTCTATTGGTTAAAAATGATGTAGAGTAAGTAAAAACTGGCCGGTGTGTCGCTACCGGGAATCGAACCCGACTAATTAGCGAGAGGACGGGTGCACAGTTACTTCGCGACACTTGTATGTGTAATAGGAGCGTCGGCAGACACATTTTTTCGGTTTTGATGAAGACTCTTTGCGGAACTGGATTTTGCTTTGGAAAAGAGAACTTCAGATGAAGAAGACATCTTGTGTTTTTACAGCGTTGTTGTTTATTTAAAACGGGAAATGTATGAAGAAAAACGCGATCAAATAAAAAAGAAATGCTATATTGGTTGAGGTACGACGAAAGGAAATAAAATTTGACCCTATGCAAAGTCTCTTAGGAAACAGGAGAAATTTCTTGGTCAAATTCAAAAAGATAAGACCAAGCACTATCTGAGAGTAAATAAGACTTTATATCGCATCCTCAACAAACTGAAGTAGGAGTTACTAGCTTTTGGATAAACAAGATGAACACTGCTGCAACTTGAAACTTATAATTTGGCTAAACTGGACTAAGCATCATCATCTGTCTAGCCTTTTCCGAACTATGTTGGGGTCGGCTTCCAGTGTAACCGGATACAGCTGAATACCAGTATTTTACATGGAGCGACTGCCTATCTGACCTCCACAACCCAACGGGATAATACGATACCCCTTGGTACGACTGGTTGTCAGACTTTCGGGCCACTGACCTGTAACGGCTGGTAAAGATCTACAAATGCCAGCTGGGACCAACGGCTTTATCGTGCTTTTCAAGGCACGGAGCAAACTCGGTATCTAATGGGTGGTCACCCATCCAGAGACCAAACTAGGCAAGTGCGGCTTACCCTGAAAAGCGACCCGAGCGTCTATTATTATTTAGTCACGAGCTGTAACTGGATTAAGCATACAATCGGAATAATAAAATTAATTCATTTTTCTTCCAACTTATTTGCAGTCAGTACCTCACTTCGTAATAGGTGTTCGACATTCGCTCAGCGGGATGCTACGTGGAAAGCTGCCATGTGTCCATTAACCAACTATAACTATAGTAAAAGTCGGCGCAAGATCTGTCTTTTTGTCATCACCTCGCCTTATTGGCGGCATTACTCATTTCGAAAGTTTAATATGGCTTTTAAGCTGTAAATGGCTATCGGACAAGCGTGAGACGGGTTCCTGACATTTTATTTTTAATTTGTTTAATTACTTGTCAGTTGTCGATTTGAATTTGAATTTGGAATTGATATTATCTGTGTTCTGACTGGTTTGTGGTTGACGTTGATTAGATGTGTATCGGGCGTGTAAAAAGATAAACAATACCCAAAGTTGGTCTTTCAGCGGTTTGTGCAGTTTTTACAGTGGTAAGTTGTCTTCAAGATTATCAAACAGCATGTTACCAAGCATGGTTGCTATAGGTATTACAATACTGTTTAGGTGTAAGGACGCCATTTATGTTAAGATTAGACTTAAGCTACATTAAAAAGAGTTCCATTAGAGAGACTGCCTCTTTGGTGGAGTGGCCGCAAATGCGACTGCTGAGCATGAGGCCCTGGGTTCGATCCCCGGTTCGGGTAGTGTTATTGGGTTTTTCCATCGGGAATTTCTCGTCAGCAACCACGGAGTCTGGATTCGTGCCCAGTTGATGAAGACTGGCGAAATGTGGGTGTACTATTAGTTACACTTCTGTCTGACCCACGCATGTTATGTTATGTTATGTTATGTGAAAAGAGTTCTTAAATTAAAAATAAGAACTTTTCAAAGAGAAATCTATCAAATAAATACATAGTACGTTTCTGGTTCTGAATTTCAAATAGAATCTCCAAGCGAATTTCTAAAAATGATTTACTATAATATGAAATTGAATGCAGCTAACCATAATATACCGGGTCTAAGTTCAAAATACTGTTTACATAAATACATGTACCGTTGCAGTTAGTAGTCGTATTCTTCAGCCGATTGATGTACCAACTTATAAGATTTAATGCTTTGGTATTTGATGTTTACTTACTATGTCTTTCAAAAAGCCATATATTTCATGCAAGTTATTAAAGTACAGTTAAGTTCCATAGTGTAGAGTGAGTTTATACATACTTGTACTTCAAAAACCCTTCCGCAGGTGAAGGTCTCCTCCAAAGAAGCCCATCTCTGTTATCTTGGGCTACTTGCAGCCAGTGCGGGCCAGCCGTGTTTCTTCTTCTCTGGGCTTTCCACGATGTAACTGTTCTGGTCCATCTATCGTCTTGATGTCGCGCAACGTGACCTGCCTAGTTGCGTTACTAGTATGTAGTTCATACTACCCTGGTCCTTGATTGGTCTGGTGGTCGCAAGCGCTACCATTGAGCATGAGACCCTTGGTTCAATTCGCGGGTCGTACAAAGTGTAGGTACAAGGTTTGTCGACTGGCAAGTCTGATGCGTCGCAGCCTAAGCGACAAACCAAAATAGGGGAAAAACTGAAAAAGGGTACTCAACGTGCCCTGTCTGCGTCCGTAGCTCCATGCCAAAAGCGGGTTAAGTTGATGAAGAGGGTTTCGTTAAAGTGGAAAAGAAGAAGAAGCCGTGTTCCCGTAATTAGTGCGGTACCGCACCGAGTGTACCCAAGATGCTGCTGCGCCCTGCTGTGCCTACGACGCAGCTGTACATTTCGCTTCTACATTAATCCACGAAGATTGAGGAAGTCATGGAGTATTTGAGAGTAAAGACCGACTGGACTCTGAGGGTCGAAAGGTTAGAATCGCGCCACAACATCAATTTAACTCGTTTGTGGTACGAGTTCCAACCCACCAGCTACAGACCTTCCTGAAAGAGGACTTTTGGCCGAAGGGTGTCGTATATCGACGTTTCCGAGGTCGATTACGCGACACCACGCAGCGAAACACGACGCCGACAACGTTACGTGTATGGTTATTAAATAGTTTAATATATTTTTTTTATATGTAATAGTTTATGTTTGTATAAGATTATTTAGTGTATTTTTTCTATGGGCCTCAGTAGCCTGGTAATAAAATGATTTGATTTTGATTGATCCATCATAAGTAGCGACCGGTGTCTGGATTTAGTGCACGGTCGTTGGCAATTGGTAAACATAAATAACTCAATGAGGGTGTAGCCAGGTAACGCGTTTATTCATTTATTTCTTAGGCGTGACGTTATGTTATGAAAATTCAGTTAAAATGTTCTTCAAAATGAATTCTTAACCATACGAATTAAATTCTCATGGCCACATTGTCAATACACGAGTGAGTATTAATAACATAAATTTAAAAGAAAAATTATCCACGCCTCACAATAAATCGAATCGTGTACCAAAATCGCAACGCATAAGGAAACATATCGATCTTCGAAAAAATCGATTACGAAGCGCGAATACGAAAAACAAATAAGCATAACTCATCGGACAGTGATCAGTATCGATTATTAAAATGGCGAGTGGAATCGATTAATCGGAGAGAAATAATAAAGTGAGCGGCCGACGGTTAATTGCTTTGCACGGACGTAAAGCATTGGCCCTGATAACTTACTCGGTACTGAGAATGTTTGAATCGATTTAGAACGATTACTCGAATGTCGTAATCAGAGCTCCGTAAATTGGTGTCCGTAACGTGATTGTATGTGGTGGGGTTAGTTTCTTGATTGTAAGCCGCTTCTGTTTAATTCGATTTGGATCAGTTTACTATCGAGACTAATGAATGGACACATTTTTTTTTTAAAGACGACAACAGAAATGAAAAGGATGATGCCTAAAATAGCCGTAAAGCAAGCCAAAAAGAAAAATAATTAAAAGTTATACATTAGCGAGCTAACGAATAGGTACCTAGGTAGGTAGCTTTGTGTTCTAAAACCGTTCACGACAACATCATTTACAACAACATACTGGTTATATTGACCAAAATCATAGGTACAAATTACTTTGTACCTTGAAAACATCACCGGTTGTTACGACTTTCGGTTTTTTACGACCAAATATGAGTGGTTCCTTCGGTGTCGTTATAACAGATTTTGACTGTATTTGTTTTGAGTTCCCGATATTTTCCGAATATCTCGTTTCCTGTGGCAATGTTAGAGACCATGTCAGTTTTAAAACTTACCTTTATACTACTGTTGAAATATAACATAGTTTTCCGGGAAAAAACGGCAGAAATAATAACATTGCTTTATGTATTTTGCAAGGCATTCGTAGAATAACACCTAACCGATGGTAGCAAAAGTTAACAGGTTTTTGAATGTGACATGGAGAGTGAACAAGCTTCAGGTATGGGTAGAGGGGAGAATTGAGAAAAGGTAAGTTCGGAAAAGGTTTGATTTCTTGATATTTTTTTTTATGTTGACGTCGGCATTATAGACTTTTGCCTTATAAAATATATAAGGCAATATCACTATGTAAGTACATTTTCCCTGAGAGCAGAGCTGTGTAAGTAATATTTTATTAAACAGTTAGGCTCTTCAGGTTATGCCGCGCTTGCCTGGGTTGGTCAGTGGATGGTTGACCAACCATTATAATTATACCGAGATTCCTCAGTGCCTCGGAAAGCACGTTAAGCCGTTAGTCCCGGCTGTCAATTGTACATCTTTGACAGTCCTTTCATGTAGTCAGTGGCCCGAAAGTCTGACAACCAGTCTTACCAAGGGGTTTCGTATTGCCCAGTACTAACTGGGTTGTGGCGGTCAGATAGGCAGATGCTCCATGTAAAATACTGGAATTCAGCTGTAGCCCGTTAGACTGGAAGCCGACCCCAACATAGTTGGGAAAAGGGTAGGTAGATGATGATGAGTTAGGCTCTTCTGACACGTTCAACTGGCCAGGTACCAAGTAGCCATTGTAACTGGGTATACTGAGTCAGTTTATGCAAGTACGCGTAAAAGTTTTTCATGATTATCCAAGTGCCGGCTTTCCCAGGAAATGACATTCCTCTTGTTAACTAACTGCGAGCACTGATCTTCAAATAAGAAGTGATTGATGAAGTGGCTTCACCTCATCATTCGTGGCATTTAGATTTTTCATCAAAATCAAAATGGTTTGCAGTCTAAGTGTCCACTACCCATGTACTCGGTATACCGGTATACCCGTATACTCGGTTTGTATAGATTCAATCGATGCCAGCTTCCAAAGAAAAAAGTTTAAACCCTTAGATGTCACTTCTTCATCAAAAGACAGTTCGCAACAAGCATTTAAAGCCAACATCAACCGCTAATCCTTCAAAACCAGTACCTTAATAAAAGACCTAAACAAAAGTATAATAGTTTGAAGAATAAAATGGTAGATGTTTGCATGCGAGGCCGCGCACTTAGCTTTCAATTTAGCGAGCAAAATGAAGAGATCCGCCGACACTGGAAAGGCGTAAAACAATTTTCATGGCCCCTTAGCAGTAACTAACCGGGTGAGACAGGGTTGCTCCTTGTGTCTTGTTTGGATTTGAAGTTCTTATAATTAAAGAAGGCGATGTTATTTGAGATGAGGGCAAAAAGTTTTATATTAAGTTGTAACGGTGAAAATCTTTGGCGGTGTACTATTTAAATGTCAGAGTCAATGCATAGAAATACGGTAGAGCTGATCTAACGATTTTAATCTAGGTAGTTTAAAAAGCAGTCTGCTATCACACTTTAGAATACTTTCATCTAAGCTATGAATGAATGTAGGGCCTTTAAAACAGCGGTAGTGCGAATATGAGTTAAAATTCGGCGCAGACCATTTCATTAGTGTTGGTTAAGGAACTTTAGTTTCAAAGTAATACTATGAGTATTACTTTGGGTTTGTCAAATCAGTGTTCAGTGTCCGCAGTCAGCCAGCTATTTGTCCGTACGCATGATGATCAATCAAGCTAGAAAAACCAGTAAAAGCTGATCTCTCATTGTCCAGAAAGTTTATATAAAGCGAGGTCAAGTTATACCTACTCGATAATTATATTGCGGTGCGTACCAGTTTGACTGATACTTTACACAGAAACCTCTGTATACCTAGTATACGCTCGTTGTCGTGGTATACAGACGTGGAAGATTAGAACTCAAATTTTATGCCAAATACTAACAGTGCCAACCCTACAAGAGGTTCCAATTGGCTGTCTGGCTAAGTGCCGTTGCCTGTGGGCTAATTAAAACATCAGCCAGGCTCCGGCCATGTTGCTCCCGACAGATAATCTTTCATATTTTGTCTTAGCTGTCAAACGGTGCCTCAGGCATTCGGCCTGTCTTTTCACCTTAATTTTAGCCTGGGGATGAGTAGCCTTTTTAAGAATTAGTGTGTATCAGCTAATGATCGGGAAATATGTGTTGGTTATTTTTTTCTGTATGCCTTTGATTGCAAAATCGAAAGGGATTTACAATAAAAGTGTCCAGGAAATGAGAATACTGACTTGATTTTTGATGATTATGGGTTTGTCTATAGATACAACTGTATCCACACATCTTTGCTCAAATGTTGATGATGATGTTATTTATTTATTACAACAGCACCCTTTTTTTTTTTTTTTTTTTTTTTTTTTTCGGATGGGAAATCATCAAATCAGCACCCTAACATATTCATTACATTGCCTTGTATGACTAAACAATGAGAAATGATAATCTCTTGTCTTTTTCAGCTATTTTATCTTGATTCAATCAATAGACATGAGGTCTATTTGAGCCAAGGGCGTCACCAGCTTTTGAGCAGGGGGGGGGGCAGACAGGTGCGAGTAAAAACGGGTTTGTAAGGGTTCTGTTTACCATTTTTATTCAGAAATAGATTTAATTAATCGACTTTACTTACTTACTTAATCCATTTAATAAAAGGAACTAAGGCTCTAAGAGCCACCAAACACCCTACATTGGACAGGTTAGAATTGTTTCGACCTATCGGAGTAACTTGAGCGACTTAAAGACAAAGTGAAGCTTCAAATGAAAGTAGGCCGCAGTAGCGAGCGAAGCGAGCTCGAAAATATTATGACACCTTACCTTGGACAGGTTAGAATTGCTTGGAGGATCCAAGCAATTCTAACTTAAAGGAGACACTTGGTCGTCTGAAGAGCGAGCGAAGCGAACTCGAAAATTTTAATACCCTACCTACCTTGGACAGATTAGAATTGTTTGGATCCTTCATAAAGGAGATACTAGGTCGTCTGAAGAGCGAGCGAAGCGAGCTCGAAAATTTTAACACCCTACCTACCATGGACGGGTTAGCATTGTTTCAAGTTTCAACCTACCGGAGTAACTTGGGCGACTTATAGACAAAGTTAAGATTCAAGAAAAAGTAGACCTACAAGGGCGAGCGAAACGAGCTAGAAAATTTTTAAATCTTGCCTCGAATAAATTCAGATATGTTAATTGAGATCAAAATGTCCACATTTTCCATTTTTAGCAACGTTGTGTTTGCCATAATTGCCTCGAACAAGGGGCTCCTAATTAATTTCAACCTCTGTTTATACCGGTAAGTCATGCGAAAATCCAATAGGAGTACCAATCCAGAGGCAGAAAAAAGGAGCCTCTGTGATTAAAGTTTTTTCGCAGGGTTCAAAGTACGAAATGCGCGCGTCGGTTTAAAGAAAATGTGTAAGTTTTTTTACTCAGTTTTACTCAGATACAAATTTTTAGCTTTAAAAATATTTTAGTTTGAGATTGATTCTACTGTACGCTACAATTTATTACGTACTTACTAATTCTGTGGCATTAGGTGGGTTACCATGATCTGTTAGTGCAGGAATGTTTTAGGACTTTTCCGAGAGTGGGAAAGTGACAGCGCTAGACACCTGTCTAGCGCTATCTCTTACCCACTCTCGGAATAATACTAAAACATTCCTGCACTAACAGATCATGGTGACTCTCCTGGCAGGAAAAGTTATAACTTTTTTTTAGTCCAGAGGCTCTAGGGGGATCAGCTGCCCCCCTGCCCCTCCCCCCCCTTGGCGACACCCATGATTTGAACCTGACTTACCATATCAATACAGCACAGGTTTAAATCTCGAATGTATTCCATTATTGAAACACTTACACCTTAAAAAGACAAAATCCCATTCAACCTCAAGATATTCCTTTTTCGAAAGACAGCAATTCTCGCAAAGGCAACATCACATACAGCCTAGATAATTTGATATCTCGATCCCCGCACTAGTTATAGTGTTGTACCTTTCCGAATGACAAATGAATCGATATCGCGAAGAAGGCGTGCGCTGATTAGTTATAGGTGGCACTTGGTCATTACGCTGCCGCGCCCACTCACAACTGAATTTAAATTAACTCCAGGTCTTACTGCAAGTTCTAGATCGTTTTTCGTTGATGAGAATTTGTGAGATTTTGTTATACAAAACTGAAGCCTGTAACACCATTGTCGTACATCACATGACGCCTGCAATCCCCTTCTTCTTCTTTATCGTGTGGTTAGTGCCTAACCTGGCGTCAGAGTTATTATGCCACCCATTGGCCTCTGACTTGGCTTTACACCAAAGCAAGTGATAATTATATAATCTGTAAAAATCAGTCTTTTATAATCCCCTAACGTTTAGGCAGCGGTGTACCTAAAAAGACACCCGCATTTCGCGAGTTACGTTTTATTAAGTCCCTCGTAATAGGGGCGAGCCTATTGCCATCAACCGGGCACACAGTGTATCCAGACAACGTGGCTGCTACTGAGAATTGCCTGATGGAAAAGCCGAAAATACTTTGCCTGACCCGGGAATCCAACCGAGGACTTCCACCTCAGCTGTCCACTCGAATAACGAGGCAATCTACCAGTGTCAGTCTTATAGAAATCATTTGGAGCAATGCTACTTGCACATTGCAGTGGAGGTATTGCAGCACTACTGTTAAAAGTGAGGTCCTATTTTTACTGTTTAATTAGTTTCTTAGTTGCAGCACAGATCCTGTATTTATGTCGGATTGATGGCAATAGGCTCGCCTCCTTATATATTAGACTTAAATAAAACTTTCTTAGGCAATATTTTATGTACACCTCTGCTTAACCCTGGGATAGAACTTATAATATTTCACAATCATGATGGGAGTTACACCGAGGAACCGGCCAAGATCCACTTTGTGTATCACAAAGTATCATCGCATTACCCAGGAGCTGGGATGCTGGGTTTTGTATCTGACCAGATAGGCGATCGCCCCATGTAAAATACTATTCAGCTGCATCCGGTTAGACTGGAAGCAGCCCCAATATAGTTTGGAAAAGGCTAGGCGGACGTAGACGATAATTGCTGTGAAGTAATTTGAGAAACTTTGGCTAAATAGTCACTTGAGAAGTTTTTGCTTAAAGATCACTGTAGCTTCGCCTGTTTTATTTTCTATTTTTTTTTACGTACTAGCTCACTGCTAGGTTTGATATTCTTTATGTCATCTTCCGAAATTAAACACTTCTACATTCATCATTATAACATCACGCCTGTAATCTCCGAAGGGATAGGCAGAGGTGTACCTAATAGTACACCTACATTTCGCCAGTTATGTTTAAGTCCCATGTAATAGGGGCGAGTATATTGCCATCAACCGGGCACAAATCCAGCCTCCGTGGCTGCTACTGAGAAATTCTTGATGGAAAAACCCAGTAAAATTTTGCCCGACCCGGGAATCAAACCCAGGACCTCATGGTAGCAGTTCTGATTGCAACTGCTAAACCAACGAGACAGTCCTACATTTTCATACA
Organism: Standfussiana lucernea; assembly: GCA_964057025.1. Lineage (NCBI taxonomy): Eukaryota > Metazoa > Arthropoda > Insecta > Lepidoptera > Noctuidae > Standfussiana > Standfussiana lucernea. The sequence goes on along the minus strand of OZ059807.1, from coordinate 5,863,322 downwards.
AAGATATTCTTCTATCGCAAATCACAAGAAAACTCTATGGTAGGGGTCACAATTTATGAAATTAATCGAGTATTGCAAGGAATAAGAATGATTTAGGTTTTAATCTTACGATTGTGCCTCGGATTTGTTATTGGTATATAAAAATAAATAATTGGTACTCCGTGTTTATTATTGCCGAGAGAGAAATATTATATTTTTAACTGTGCGAATATTAATACGAGGTGGTTTGGCATGCGATCGGATTGAAATTTCTTGATTGAGAATACAGTTGAAGTTGAATACAAAGAGCCTTGTGACTTTTGAAACACGAGTCTGAATAATTTTACTCCTGTGCTGTGCCGTGGGATATGTCAAATTTAGAAGGAAGCGCCAGTGCAGCCCGCCAAAATCAAATTTTCTTACGTTTTTTTGCAATTTTCCGGTCAGTCAGGCTGTATGTTGAGCAAAATATTAATTGCGGCCGCATTACGCTTGTATTTACAGAATTATAATCATTAAAATCATCAAAACAACGTTCTAAGTTTATTTAATCCCATTGAATGACTTTTTTATGAAATCGTCATATCATAAGTAAGAGACTAGGCATTTTGTAGTTGGCCTCATAACAGGTTAACCACTTTTGAGGACAAATCCTAGTGAGGGATATCGAGCACCGCGCGGCCAGGAGCACAAATTGTCGCATGGACAGTTGCTATTATGAAAAAAAAAAAAATTGGTCCATCGCCCGGTTGTACGACCAAACTTTCTTCCTGGTTAGGCCTTGTCGTTTTATGACGTAAATACATGCATTTACATCGAACCCTAGGATGGTAAAGCAATTACGAGGTCGGACATAAATGGCTATGTAACTCCCTTAATACCGACTAATGCAACTGTTGGAGGTGTCTTTCATATTTGCTTTTGAATTATTTCCTAGTAAAGTAATTTAAGTTAATAGTAAAGTAGTTTAAGTTAATAGTTTAATCGTAGCACAAAAAAACGGATAACGTTTCCTTGCGAACACATAAACATCACGCCCGTAATCCCCGAAGGTTTAGGCAGAGGTGTGCCTAATAGTGCACCCGTATCTCGCCAGTTATGTTTAGTCCCATGTAATAGAGTCGAGCCCATTGCCATCAACCGGGCACAAATCCGGACTCCGTGGCTGCTACTGAGAAATTCCCGATGGAAAAACCCAATAACAATTTGCCCGACCCGGGAATCGAACCCAACCTCACGCTCAACAGCATGTGACCAATAGATCAACAAGGCAGTCAAACAAAAAAAGTTAGCTGCAACAAAAATACACAGTTAACGATATTTTTTAACCCTTTCGCCGCCTAGATAAAAATCAACAGCTTTGGTGGCCAAACAAACGACTGGCCAGTAAGACAGAGCGCGGAAATATGCAAAGAATCTAAATTGGACCGAAAGGGTTACCCTGGAATGCTATCAATCAGATAATTAAAAGTAAATTATGTTTAATTCATGTTTTGGGCCAATTACTCGTGTTTGTAGGTTACCCATTGGCTGTACGCGGAGTTTCCGTTGCCTATTAATTATGACAAATTGGCTTTGCTTTTGAGCAGTGATTAGCATGACGAAATGTAATTAGGATCAGGGTTTCGTGTTGCTTTCAATGAGATAAGTTTGATAAATGTGAGATTGGAGTTTGTTGATTTAGTTGATTTTCGTGAGTTGTTGCTACCCCGGCTCAAACTTGTAATCCTAATTACCTATTAATTATTAATTAATTATCCTATTTCTCGTGACCAGAGGGCTGGCCTATTTTTGGGTCGAACAAGCAGCATTGTCATTCAACGTGGCAATGTTGCCAGTCTTCTGGGTACTATGCCTAATGACAGCGATGTGGACGAATTTTTTGACGCCCTTTAATTACCTACTTAAAGGTAATTCTCGTAGCGTGTTACAAAATCTTGTCGTCATTTCCTATGTTCTAGGTCTACGGCGTAGCAACGTGGAACTCGTAGTATCGCGTTTAAAACGTTTTCTCGTTTACAATGAATTTTGAAATTTTCAATTCCAATAAATTAACAATCATCATCACTCTCCTGCCCTTATCCCATTTTATTTGGGGTCGGCGCAGCATGTCTTCTTCTTCCATAGGTACTTCTTTATTACTCGTCATCTCATCAGTCACCTCCTATACATTAACATCCTATTAATTAAGAATATTATCCTTTAGATTACGTTTAGTATGTATCAAATAATAGATGGATACAAATAATTCGTTAACCTGTAGTGTTGTATAAGTTACTATTGAATTTAACGCATGAATGTGTGCATTATGTAGACTATATTTCATTGTTGGCAAACCTAATAAAGTGAATTATGTACCATCGTTCGTGTGTTTAATTTGTCTCCCAAACACTCTCCTTACCTTTTTTTTTTTTGGGTGGGAAATCATCAAATGACCTCTCCCGCTCTGGGTGGAGCGGGAGGGCGTGTCAGACTCTTACTGACTAAAACCCACCCGTGTTCCTTCACTTGCCTGTGCCAAGGTGCCAAGGGTTACGGTAACTCTTTCGAACAAATCCGCAACCCTGGCAGGCATCGGTCCTAATGGACCCCGTCAGTTTGTGCTGACATCTCTTTGAGGCTCGCGTGGCACACAACGCGCTCCTTACCTATCTACCTGAAGCCGTGAAATTGTCCTTGCCTAATATGATCTTTAACATCTGAAATCCACTGCCGAAATGGAGACTTATCTATGTCAATAATGACCTATTATTATCATTTCATCATTCTCCTGCCCTTATCTCAATTCATTTAGAGTCGGCGCAGCATGTCTTCTTCTTCTTTATTTCTCTATTACTCGTCATCACAGCAGTTACCTCCTTTCTAACCATATCGTCCTTCACACAGACCATCCATCGTTTCTTTGATCTTCCTCTACTCTTATGGCCATCTACATTCATACTCTACATTTTCCTGATTCATCCGCATAACATGTCCATACCACGATAATCGATTACTGCACAACTTTTTAGTCACCGGCGCCACTTTCAGACTTCCTCTTATGCACTCATTCCTTATTTTATCCATTCGCGTTACACCACACATCCCCCATAACATTCTCATCTGAATGTTATGGGGGATGCCCATAACATTCTCATCTCAGCCACATGTCATTATGACCTACTACACTTCGTTAATAATACATTAATGACATCACGTCTGTTTTAGAAGAGGGTAAGGCAGAGGTGTCCTTCGGTAATAACCTACATAATTACTGTCCCGTTAATGACAGCCTCTCATTAACCAAATAATTATTGTATAATTGCATACAATAACGCAACACAGACCAATAAATGTTTACTCAACAGCGTACTTTAATGTAAAAACAATTGATGATCGTGTAAAAAGTACTACAGACCGTTATATTAAGAAGGTAAGAAACTAAGGCTGAGCGCACACAAGAGTCAAAATAATTGGATCTACCTTGAACAAAATAGAAGTGAAAATAGAAGCCGAGATAGAAAAATAACCGACTTCCAAAGAAAAAAACAAAAAAAAGTGGAAAATAACTTTATTTTCCGAAGTCGGTGACTATTGTTTGTTTCATTGACTTTTTTGGCACCTACTTCCGAAAGTAAATTTATTTTTAACATTTTTTGTGTTTTTTTTGGAAGTCGATTTTTTTTGTGCAAAAAAAAAATTGTTACCCTTTTTAGTTAACGTATCGCAAAAAAATCCTTGTCAAGTATCAATTTCGCAATTTCTTTTACTTGGATGACATATTTTTTCCTGCTATTTTAAAACAAAACCACTGAACCGATTTTGATGAAATTTCAATGGATCGGGATTTGTTGTAAATTAGCTCTAGTATCACCCATTTCAAGGACTGAACCCAATTACCAATCACCCTGTATAAGGATGCAGCCAAAAGATTTGGCTTGAAATATGGGTAAGAACATAAGGAAAGAATACAAATTGGTATACTGACTAGCGCCCACCATTAACTCTTGACTGTAAAAGATATTAGTTTTGTCTTGCTTGAATTATAACAGTGTTTTCAGTAGACCTAAAGCGCAACACACACCAAACCCGCCGACCCGCTGACACAGCCCGCCGACACAACCCGGCGGCCTAAACGAAAAGAATCATGTCGGCAACATGCGCCCGCGCGTGCTGCCCGCCGATATGCCGCGAACATGCGTTAGGCACGCCTCAGTTGCCCGGCGACACTCAAGCTGTAGTGACCTGCTCGATTTATTTTGCCAAAAAAAAATCTGCATCTCGAGCCGCCGGCAAAGTTTTCCGACTAGCAATGAGTGAAGCCGCCAACTAGCCCGCCGACAAACAGTTGCCGAAATAGGTCGGCGGGTCGGCTTTGATGTGTGGTGTGTGTAAACTGGTCCAGGGGTGACGGATTCGGGGACATCCGTCGCCCCCCATCACACTGGACCCGAGACGGTGGTGCGTAGTGTTCCACGCGCGCCTCTCTATGACGTAACGGGGGGAGTTTTGTACACTCACTCCCCCCAGGTACGGGGCCCGCAGGTCAAGCGGACTGGCACTAGTCTGGGGCAGCGGAAGTCGTATTAGTTTTCGCTGCCCCTGACGCAAGTGTGTGAGGGAACACCGGTGTGGTTTTAGTCAGTACGACTCTGACAGAGCCCTTCGCTCTCCCCAGGGCAGAGGACATCCATTGAGGATTTCCAAATCATGAAAAAAAAATGTGGTGTGTAGTGTGTGCTTTAGGCGTTTGTTCCGCCCTTATTAAAATAGAGCAATAGAAAAAAAGAAGAAAAAAAAAAGACTAAAGACTATTTTGACTCAAGTCTGCACACGGCAAGTAGTTATCCTTATAAAACGAAAGAAATACCAAGTGGTGTCCATAAACAGCTAAGAACTGACGTATTTACCAATTCATGCAATAAAACATCAGCCATTTTTCAAAAGATCTATGTGAGGCTTAGTTATACATACATGAGTACTGAAATATATATATCTTCATCTGGTACACACAATGAACTTGAACAACTAATTTATTAGTTGTTGTGTTGAAAGGTCGAGACTAGCCAGTCAACAATGTGGGTTGCTTGCCCCGATACTGTGTTTGAAGACTACGAAAAGTGACTCTTGCAGAAGACTACAAGGCCCTTACTACAAGTACCGAGTGTTTAGCTTATTAGGATTGTCATGATCATTGACGTGTACTGTTGGACATCTGGGCCTCCTCGTCCATGTCGACAGGTCCTGTGCTTTTAGTATTCAGCAGATGGTAATGCATCATCATCTAAACATAATCCCTGAAAGGTTAGGCAGGTGTGCGTTTACTATACTCACATTTCACAAGCGAGTATCTTTCAATAAGTCTACCCATAACTTAGTTAAAACCTTTAAGATGGGTAAACGAAAGATCCTATCGACGTAAAGAAATTAGCGCCAAAGGGTTGTAATAGACTCAACTTACGCTGGCCATGTTCTCCATAAGTTAGTAGGACGAGCGTCATTACGAATAAACTGGCCAATTACAATAAATTACCAGCCCGCAGTAACGGCCATTTTTGTAAATATATTTATATACTTGTAATAAAACTGTTGTATGTTACGCCGAGGTAAAGTTTTTTGTTGGTACTCTCAGGTAGGGGTCTAAGTAGATGCTGAGGTACTTAAGTGTTTATATGATAGGTAGAGCTGGTGAGGTTGTCTGTTTGTGTTTAGACCTTGAGGTATTACAATAGGGACATACCTACTAATTTTACCATAGGCAGAAATAGGGGTAGACAGAAATTACAGAACGCCAACTACCACAATCTCGCCAATCTAGTGTATTGAGGGCTTACTACGGCGGAATTAATTGTGTTTTTCAATCAGGGCAAAATTGATCACTCTAAACTCATTTTACTGGGAACTAAAAAGACTTGAGAATAAAATAACAAATCTAATTTGTTCATATTGTGAAAGAATTTGTAACAAAATGCCTGAACTAATTATTTATTTTGGCTTCATCATCATTCATTTGATATTCTTTGTTTTACATTTTTAAATAGTATATAATAATAAAACATACAAAAAAAAAACAAAAATATAAAAAAATAGTCGCCCCGCGGTATCGGGAACAGGGCCCAAGCTATAATTATTATACCTAATTATTAGGTATATTATAAGTTTGATCGGATCTAATTTCAAAAGTTGAAATTAGAATAATAATAATATTAATATTTTGCAAGCCCAAATCAGCATATTTTGCTCAATTTATTAAAACTCTATGTAATTTACTTTGTTTCTGTGACGTGCATGAAGACATTGAACTGCTTGCAAAACTCAAGAACTTAAAAGAGTAAGTACTTTTTTTTGAGATTTCGTACATTTAATTAAGTCTTTCGTAGAACCACACCCAAACCAAACCCGAGACATCAACTAGTTCACAAATCAGTAATTAATGTCTCCAAGCGCGTTCACTCACCGACGCGGCATACAAATCTCTGTATTTAAAAGTATTATCATTCATTATGGCGCAGCAAGTTTTTAGCCAAAGACACCAATTAGTGAGTGGAACAGGAAGTTATGGCGTCCCTACCCCATAACAAGACATATAAGGACTGCTTGATAAACTTTATGGTCGATGTCTTCATAGACTTTCAATCGAGTAGAAACTCGAGTAGTTTATGGTAAATTGTGAAAGATTTGACGAGTATTTTATCTGTGTTGTTTATGGTTGAAAAAATGTTTTTGTTTATGGTCACTGATAAAGGTAGGGCCGCATTATTTTTTGTAACGGCTTACTGCGAATAATAGCGGGCACTAGTTAATCATTCTGTTATGATATTAACATGATTGAACAGAGTTATAACTTTTATCTACTACCATGGACTTTTGATATTTAAGTATTTAATTATTAATAGAAGTGACAAGATCGATATTTATTACAGTATCCGAAAATATGTCGGTAAGTGCCCCGTAATTTCTTTACGTAAAAAAAAAAACCGCCAATAAATTCATTCTTAGGTGAGTTTTAATATAATTTATGGCAGGAGTTATAAATACGAATAAAACCACATGATTGTACTAATAACGAATTTATAATTTAATCAATAATTTACAAATATTCCATAGTCCACTACTATGTTTAGGGTTCTATTAAAGGCGATTATTAACATAGATTCAAATTAAACCAGATAAACTATTACTTTTACATTTTTTTGTACAGAATTTAGATGACATTTTAATTGATATGAGCAACGATTTTCTCCTTTTTAACTGGTTAAGACTCTTTATTGAGTTAAAGCTGCAAGGATCATTTGGCCGCCGTATGACGTTGACAGAGTGGTGCTGTTGGTAAAATATAGGTAGGTTTTTTTTTTATCAATTATATAAAAAAGACAATGGCGTTAGTTCCTTTTTGGCAACGTACCAAAAGACCCTGTTACAGCTATAATTATTTTTAATAGCTTGATCTGTCAATATTTTATAACCGCATCGCTGCTCCTAACAAAATCAGTCGTCAAATAAAAAAAAAAGTAATAAATAAGTATGATTTTTAATTAATATGACACAAAAGCGATTAAACTTAACTTTTTCAAGTACTTATTGTGATAAAACTATGGCTTAAACTAGTAGTTGTTTAGAGCTTTTATATTGGAAACTACACGTGAAGGTTTTCGCGCCAAAATAGTCGCTACACTAACAAAATAGTCGTGTACTGCCATTTGGAATAATTTTACTCAGTTAGGTTAGGATTGGATCTTTTTGCACCTCTTTATTCCCTTACATATAGAAGTTAAACTAGGTATCTTATATGAAAGTAAATAGGTAGGTAAATTTTTAATACAATATAGTGATTTTAAGTTTTTGTCGTTTCCAATAAAAATGCTCTAAAAAGTCATGTTCACAAAATCTATGATCAGTGATTCGTTTTAAAAAATCTAATGCTTTAGAAATATACTTAATTAATACATAATAAATGTACTCGATCTTACGTATACAATAATTTATTTAAATTTAACATTATTTACATTACTATTTGCACATCAGTAAGTTTACTTAAACATATTTAAGTACAGAAACCTTATAGCTTACATCCATTTAGTTAGAGGAAAATGTCGGCTCAAATATTTTATTAAATGGGCACGCGGAAGAATAAAATGGAAAAGCAAAGAGGTAGAATTAGAAGGAATACAAAGTCCTCTTGGCGGGAAAATAAAGGAACTAATTTAATTTTGTTATTTCAGAAAAAAGCATAGCTTTCCAAGACTTTATATTATTTGTAATTAACATAATTTGATGGCAAAGAAAGGAAGTCTTGATTGAATGACCTGATTTGTTTCAGTACCTGTGTTATTTAAAAAAATATGGATAGTACAGAATTCTTCCTTAATCATCAAGGTTTCAGAATTTGGCGACATTGGCAAAGAATTATAACTAATTAAGTATATCGGATAGTGGTTTGAAGCTGATTTGAAGAAGTATATAAACTAGGTAAGAATATTTATATTTTATTAAAAATAATAGTTAAATGTGCTGAATTACTTCAGAACAGATTTAAAACATTCCGTAAATTGCTAAGTAGACATTATTTATTATTTTAAGTATAAACGTAAACTTATTTACAATTTTCTATCCAGCACTATAAATTACCATTATTTTGAGAAATTGCACTTATAGAGAGTTTTTTATTTCGTGTATGTATAATGACCAGTGATCGGAATAGGAAGAGCTAATGTACCTAAAGTTCAAGGAACAGAAACGAAAAGTGGGGACTTCCTTACGACTAAACATTTTTTTCCGAATATTTTTTTCTGAAACTCGGAAATGTCTCGGAATCAGTTAAGTACATTTAATAATAATGTTATTTTATTAATCAGTACAGTAAACTAATTGAATTCTTTATTTTTCCTTTTTAACCGACTTCGACAACAAGGAGAACGTTCTCAAAAAGCCAGTAGAAAACGTATCTACTGGCTTTTTGAGAACGTTCTCCTTATTAATTCAGGTAAAGAAGCTGGTATGAAAATTAAATTAGCTTCCGCACTTACATACGGCGTTCAAACGAAGAAAAGGAGATTATAAGACCTTTATTTTTTAAGCAATAAAAATCATGCACTTTTTGTTTTAAACAGAAACAGTAAATGAATTCGATAGTTGTTTTACTTTATTAATTTTAGTTGTACTTAAATAATGTTCCGACATTCGGAACAAATATTCCGAAAAAAAATTTTGTCGTAAGATTAGCTCTACCTATTCCGATGACTGATAATGAGTAACCAAAAGGTTTGCTACAAGGAGTTTATACACACATAGTTAATATGTATTTTAAAAGTTTTAATACAGTTACAATAATATCATCGCTTAATATCTAAAACTTCAGAAATTATTCTCATTAATTTGTCCACACCCTAAGTTCTGGGAACTCACAAAACGAACAGAGTTTATTTTGAAATTGGAACACATTTATTTTTTAAATAATCCTTCACTTTTATAACTTGGATTCTCGAATGCCAGTGTTTTTGGTCCCTATTCTCAATACTCTACTACGTGTAACGTTGCGACGGTTCAGAAATCTAGAAATGTCTAGGCGTACTATTGTGCCTTTACACTGTGCATTTACGCAAAACTATAATCGAAGCATCTTGTAAAAGCAACCATGTTTTTTATCACTACATTATCATTCACGTTGACTTATCAATTAGATAATCGCCGAGATGAAAATTATAACTTTGATTAAAAAGACCGATCAAATTTTTAGATATCGAGAAAGCGCGTTTCCATTAAAATGGGTGATTCAAAATTCACAGCAACAAACAAAACACTGCACTTATACCAGAATAGGGACCCTTTCAATTTAAATTTCGAACACACTGTTTCAAGATGGCGGCTGATCGTTCGCTTCACGCGTTGCCGCGTGATCCATTCGTCAATGTGGCTGGAGAGAATTTAGTATATTCATGTTTATTGCGTGTTGGTGGCTTGGTGGACCTCCAAGGAAGCTGAGCTGGGGTCTGGAGGCAGCTGCCATGGCTGCGAAGAGCGGTGGCGCCCCCCCTCCGCCGAACAACGCAAAGGAAGGCGGCAGGAGGGGCCGGGCGGATAGCCTTAGTTTTTCTATCTCAGCTTCTTGCAATCGTTTCGCTTTCGCGCGGCGATTTTGGAACCATATTTTTACCTGGAATAAAAGAGTTCTGTTAGGAGCTGGTTTGTTTTGTATCTTAGTGAGGGATTTCTGGTTCAAGAGTTGGCTTTTGTAATTTTGATAGTGACAACAAGCATCACGGATGGTAATTTACAATTCGGTTTTGTCACAAACATGATGATCAATAAAAGAGATTACGTGACAAGAACCTCAACTATATCGTATTTTTTTTTGGGGTTTTGTTTGGATGGCCTATCTTTTAAAAACTCATATAGTCGTCAATCGTCAAAATTATGCAGTTAATTTTCATTCTAATTAAAAATCAATTTAAAATATTTTATTTTACACAAATCAAGTGCCGTGCAAGTGCAAATCAAACCGCAGAAGCTACGTATATAATATAAACCGATTTGGTCGTGTTCTATGAAGTGGAACGGGAAATATCTATCTGGTTCCATCCTCCATTACGGGACATAAAGACATTTTTATTACCAAGATGGCAGTCATCAGTATAAATTCGTCCCTCACCTGTGTCTCAGTAAGTCTAAGCGAAGAAGAGAACTCCGCCCTCTCCGCAATGCTCAGATACTGTTTGTCTCTGAACTTCTTCTCCAAAGCCAGCAGTTGCTGCGTGGTGAAGGGCGTCCGAGGCTTGCGGTTCGGCTTGTGCTTGCGCAGCTGGCAGCGAACCACGGGAGGACCACTAGGAGCACCTGCTGGAGAAACATAAGGAATCTTAGATAACACTTCATAGTCTTATCAATCTACTTTAATCCACACATACATAACATCACGCCTGTGATCCCCGGAGGTTTAGGCAGAGATGTACCTAATAGTACACCCATATTTCGCCAGTTATGTTTAAATCTCATGTAATAGGGGGCGATCCTATTGCCATCAACCGGGCACAAATCCAAACTCCGTGTCTGCTACTGAGAAATTCCTAGTGAAAAAAAAACCAATAACACTTTGCCCGACCCGGGAATCGAACCCAGCACCTCATTCTTAGCAGTCACTCTCGCGACCACTAGACCGAGCGACGGAGAGGAGAGTTTAAACCGCTGAAGTCTAGAAGCATGTGGTTTGGCACAAGAGTGTATTTTATAACGAAGTTGAGTATTAATGAAAGATTTTAGAAATTTCGCCACCTACGTAACTGGGTCAAGTAGGGGATGAGAAGTTTGTATGGAAGTTCGTCATTATTGCCGGTGGAAATCTCATCGGCCACACGGCTTGTTAGGTTATACAGGTAAGTGGTTTTTGATAATAGTTCATGCCGTGCCAAAATAAGTAGTTATCCCGGAAGATTGTAAGTCAGTTTCATAACTATCAGTATTACTATTCATTATTTCTGTACTGTCGATGGTTTCGTTCCCAAGTGTGAATTGAAAAATGCGACAAAACTTTGGAGCGATCTGCAAATGGATAGATTCGAATGCGCCATAAGAATTTGTGCTTACGGGCGTAAAATCTAGAATGTTTGTCTTCGAACTCGGGTGGCAGAAAGAGGTGAGAAAGTACACTTATGAAAAAACGAAACAGTCTAAGATACAGCTAACGACCGCTAATGAAGCAACTGTAAGTAAGTTATTAACAAGTTAATGATACTACCATTTTCGGTAGGTGAAATATAGTTAGGTAAAACTCCTTATAAGCATAATATAGGGAGCAAAGAACCCATCGCGTCTCTTAAATCTGACTCATTACAAGTACTTACTGATAATAATGCAAAAGTTACTAAAATTATAAGTAGTAAGAGATTTACAAGTAATTCACAATACTCGCTCAATCACATAGATCCTGAATGATGTTAGTGATAATGAAATAAAAAGTACAAAATTGTCGTCAGTATATAATTGCCGTGAGGTATACGAAGTTTAATTTATTGTCGTTTCAAACTTGTATATTTACAGTTTCAACCAAAGGTCTCCCTCCAATCTGTCTATTGCTCCTGAACCCTCGCGTCCTCTTAAAAACTGGCTGCTGTTTAAATAAACGTTGTATGTGTATGTATTTAAATACATACAGTTTATGTCTCTACTAGATCTAAAAGGTGACAGAAACATCAGATGTTGAACTGCTGGCTTCTTCTTCTACTTTCGTATCGATAGTACTTCTTATCAAGTTTATTGAGCTCAGTAGGGGTGTTAAGTCGGAAGACTCTTGGATGGAACTATTGGATGTGCATTCCATCAAGTGCATCCTATATAGAACACTGTAAGCATCCAACGGAATTGCAGTAGATTGCAATTCTGTAATACACCCGTAAAATCCGTAGTACAAAATTACTCCAACAACCTATACACGACAGAGTTCCGCATCAACATCCGTTTCCTAGTCAACATTCGGTGTGAAATTCGACCGTTAGTTTAACTACGGTTAAACAACGCATCGACCGTGCAAAACGTCAGTTATGGCTGACACAGTTATTCTGTCGGTTAAAATTACTACGGCCGCGTTTGCACAGGAAGAGCTTTTGTAAGTTTAAGTGCATGTGTGCGGTTATTAGCGAAAATGCTCGTTATTGCACGTTGCTGTTTCGGTGGTAAAGTGCGGTTGTTGGGTACGGATGTCTTTGCAGACCACCTTGGTGGATGTGAGTTTTGAGAGTGTGTCCACAAAAATTATGTTTCACATGTCTCGACATCAGAAGCATAAGGTCGAAAGTACCGATACGGAGAGTTGGCACATTCAGTTAAAAAAGTATCGGGATTGGATGATTTGTTTATTGTTCCAAATTCAATTTTTTGTTGTTAGATTGTCACAACTGTTTTCCATTTTGGCGCGGAGTTTGAGTTGCATCTGTTATTTAGATTAAATACAGTGCTGTTTTTAGTTAGATCATAACATTATATATGGACAAAAACATCGAAGAGTTTGTCTTAAATTTTGCATCGCCGATGGAATTTTAGTGTTCGGAGTCCCTGAAAATGTTTCAGAAGGCTTACGGTGAATCGACTTTATCAAAAACACGTGCTTATGAGTGGTATAAAGCGTTCAAAAGCGGTCGAGATGTGATGGCCTCGCTCTGGTAGGCCATCAACGTCATCAACTGAAGTTTACATCGCAAAAGTGAAGGAAAGAGTGACTGAAAATCCTCATTCAAGTTCGAGAGAGATAGCCGCTGAACTTTCTGTGTCTCACGAGTCGATCTGTACCATTTAAAATAATCACCTGGGTATGAAACATGTTGCCGCTCGGCTAGTCCCAAAAGACCTGAATTTTCTCCAAAAATTGAATCGCATAAGAGTCGCTGAGGACATGCATTCATGAAACGCATTGTTACTGGTGACGAGACGTGGGTTTACGAGTTTGACATGCAAACTAGTCAACAAGCTTTGGAGTGGCGCCTTCCAACTGAACCGAAACCGAAAAAAAAACACGCCAAAGTGGATCAAAAGTCATGTTGACGGTTTTCTTTGACTAGAAATTGTTTCTCTGGGACTTCGTCGAGCTTTACTGTCTCGGCGGTTTACTGGTGGTCGCCACTGTTGATTCTGGCTTTCAGGAGTTGCAGTGGTTTGGGAATAGTGTTAATACCTTTGCCTATCAGACATAACACCCGAATGATCAGACGATCCTCCCTTTTCAAATTCTCTATAGTTTTTCAGATCAGCCGACAAACGCGAATTCACAAAAATAATAGTTACTTTTTGTAACTCATTGTAATAAAACTTAGTTACAATCTTAATAACAAACAATCTACCACATGACCGTGTGCTTAAGTTTCTGGCCCTTCCAAATACCTGTTCTATAAAACCTAAATCGATACTTCATTCAATTCCTTAACTCAAACTAGACCAAACTGTTCCTGAAATCACACGAATACTTCCGAAAAACCACCACAACAAACACTACTACACTAGCATACATTTCCATTCGTTTTCGTTCTGTTATCAACATTCATTAAACCACCAGCGGTGTCATTAGCTGGATAACATCGCATGCTGAATCGGTCCAATCGATTTGAATATTAAAACATCGATTCACTGGACTGTATAATTACACTATGGCCGGGCCTATTGTCTCACTTCCGGCCGCTAAAGAGCCTATTAACGGTGAAATCAATCGATTAATTCAAACTTTAATGAAGTTTTGGTGGTAAATGTTGGATTTTGTGGAAGTGATGTGGTTTTATTGTTGTTTTGTTACTGCTGATGCCAATAGTTGGTGTAGTTTTATGAGCATGAGTTATTTGCAGTTAGTATAAAACAATGTTATCTATAAACCAAATTTTAAAATAATAATAAAAATATTTCCATAAAGAAAACAAGAAAAGCAATTTAAAGGGCGTCAAAAAATTTGCCCACGTCGCTTTCATCAGGAATAGTGAACCCAGAAGGTTGGCAGCATTGCCACGTTTTATGCCAATTCTTTGACCAAAAAATAGGCCAGTCCTCTGGTCACGGGAAGAGCCGACCAACCGCCAATGTTATCTATGAAGAACTTTATTCCACATTGATAAATATGCAAATGCAATCCAAGGTAAAGAAGGTATAAAACCCAGAATGTGTTGTTTAATTACAAATAGTGTATCCTAGAATGAAATGGCCAAAAAGATCTAAGAAGAATATGTGTTTTTTGATGGGGCAGCATTACAAAGGTTTGATCAAAAAATGAGTCTCCAAAGTCAAGAGATCTACCTAGCTGGCGAAGAATGTAAAAATCCACTTCATAGCGGAAGCATATGACACTCGGGGATAATGTAGCTTCTCATTGGTGAAAGAATTTTCGTAATCAGTTTCCCAAGATTATCCCTACATCCAAGCTCTTTATATTATCAGTGCAGATTGCGTAGGTAAGATAGAGTTTTTCAGTATAAAAAATTCCATATTATGTACTCGTACATTGTTTTCTCATTTCCAATGTGGGCCTTTCTTGTTACATACCTATTACACCATTTTAGATGTCTAATTATTATGCATGGTGGTTTACAGTAGAAACTTACGTAAACAAATTAGTATGTACGGCTTTTGGTCCGTAAGGAGCAAATAAAAAAAAAACTAATATAATTAGGTACTTACCTAATCATTAAATTGTTATGCAAAATAATTAACCTTCCAGACTTCATTGTATTGTTTAATACGTAATAAAATCAATTCGCATGTTAATTTTTTGATTTCCTTCGAAGAGTATTTGAATGGAATTGCTTGAACTTATTATTAACATTGCACCTCTATTTACATACAAAATGTCGGATTTAAATATGTGATTATTGTAATTTTGTAATTACGTTTGAAAGATTTAGTTATAATAACTATTAAACGACATTACAACCACAAGGGTAGACGACCTGCCGAAGATTGCCGGGAAGACCTAGATGAGACGCACCAACGACGAGAGGATGAATTACTTAATTGATGAGAGAATGAAAGACAATGATAATGTATGTATGGATCTATATATTGTATTACTAAGACAAAGGAAACCAGTATTTTACTGGACTAATCATCATCATAAACATCAACAACAAAATGGTAAAAAAACCTATCTCTGACTCGACCTTCAACGACTCAATACGTACAGAAGGCAATAAGGCGAAGACTATCCCCTGAATGCCTATCCGCGGCGCTCCGGTGATAAAATACAACAATTTCAATAGCCCCCACCTGCGGACATATCAATGCTCGCTACCGAACGTTAATGAAGATATAATATCCATCTCTAAACGTATTTATTTTCCCGCGCGCGCCATTTTGTGCAGCGATGACAGACCATAGAGCATTTTGTGTAATGGCCGCCAATTAAGCGCGCCGTTTGGGCTACTTAATAGGATTTAGTTGTCAATGTCGCGATTTAATTGGATTGTTGTAATCTCTGTTTGTTATTGAATAAATTACTTTGTGTTCGCTCGTTTTTCTGCTGAATAAATGCCCGGGAAGCCGATAAGCGTATTACGTTTAACTAACTGTTCTGTTGTCGTTTGTTTTTCTCTTTGTTGTGTGTGTAACGTATAGAAGCGACTTTGTTGCTTGTAGATTTTTACTTATCTATTCCCCACCTGTGTGTAAATTAATTAGCAGCCATTAAATATGTTCCGCTGTGCAAGTTTCTAATTAAAATGCGAGTTGAATAGTTTTAATGTTTCTATTAATTTCAAATACAAACTAGGTGTTCGTTTCAACATTTTCTTCGAGCAGGACAATAGGACAGTTTATATGGACGGAACAATTAAATTTCCTCCGCATCGAGTGTCAGACTTATTAAAGCTACAATGTAATGTAACAATGGCGGATAATATGACACGCAGAATTCATGGCACGTCAGCGTGTTACCCATCCATCAGTAATCACTTGAAAATTATCAACACGACTGACTAATTAGCAAGAAAATGCGATCTCTAGCCATTTTCCGGTAAATAAGCATTATTGATGCACCACTCGCCCGTTCAACGAGAATGTTTTTGTAGCAATTCTTGGAAAATCGAACAATTATGGGATTAAATACAGCATTCTATGGAGTGTTTTCCAAATAGAGCATATTTTTAAAAGGCTAAGGGCATTTTTAACGAGTTAGACATATAAATGGGGCGGTTGATGGGTAAAAAGTGGGATATTGACATTAATAAAGCATTCGATCGAATCGAATTTCAACTAGAACGGCGGTCGGTAAAAAGTTAGTTTATTTATTAGGGCCCATCTAGTTTGTCTAGTTTATCGCCCATGTATTTGTGAGTCTTCCAAGAAATCAAAAGAAAATAAACCAAGTACCAATCAACCATATTACACGGTCATCATCTGCCTTGTCTTATCCCAGGGTCGATGCAGCATGTCTTGTTCGATTTTCTATTAAATCATTTTATGATATGATACAGATACTACCTCGAACACGTAGCGTAAGACACAAGTTCTGGCGTGACTTTGTCAATCGTGAATCAATGCCCTTTTAATGTTAACTACTTAGTGGTCTAAATTGACCACTGCGCTGCCACCGACGACGCGGTGGAAGTGGCGAAGTTTTGGGCTAACAAAATTTGAAAATTGTCGTGCCAGCGACACGAAGAAGAAGAAGAAGAAGTTCTAAAATACATTTTTAATGCTGCCAATACTAACATACTGAGCACATCATCATAGCAAATAAAAAATAACTAATCGATGGTTATAACGCACTTAATAACTAGTATTATCACATTCTCCTCACTATAAAATGTCAGTAATGATTAGATGCATACAAAACAGGATTGTGAACAGCAAAAAATTTCACGCTCGTTCAAATACGTGCCACAGAATACTGGTCAAACGTATTTTATTGTTCTTGATATTATGCAGTACACCAATTATGTGTAGGTTACGAAAATTAAATGGCTGTTACGAGTTGTCATAGTCTCCGCTCATCATTAAAAAGGTTGGTAGTAAAAACATAATGGATGTAAGTTGCATAATTTTAAATTGAATGAGTTCGGCTCGATTCTTGAAGCGTCGTCGTTCACTAATTACCGTACTCAAGATGTGAGCACAGGGCCGGATTGAGAGTGAATGAATGGCGGACAATTACTTCGCTGTTCCTTGCAGTCGGTCTATGGGACAATTAATATGCCAGCACTTAGACCTATAAGGCTCGGTGTAAGAATGTAGTGTCTAATAATATGAATGATGCAGTTACGTCTAAGCTAAATTAGGATCTGCCATTTATAAACTAATAATGGCAGGGAAAATTAAAACAATAGTCTATAGTTGAAGGTTAATGCGGCTGACAGTACAGTAACAGTACACAATGTTGGAAAGTATGCCATGTCAGGTTGTCTGATATTTATTAAATTGTTTTTCATGATCTGTCTAGCCTTTTCCCAAATATGTCGGGGTCGATTTCCATTGAAACTGGGTGGTATAACTGAATAGGTACCAGTATTTTACATGGAGCGACTACCTATTTGACTTACACAACCCAGTAACTGTTAACAGTTTTCGTAATATGATAGCCCTGGTTAAGGACTGTTAGTCAGATTTAGCTGACTGCCAAAGATCTATAAATTTCAGCCGGGATCATCGCGGCATCGGCTTAATGTCTAGGCTCGTAAGGGTCTCAGTATGTAATGGATGGTCACCCATCCACGGACCGACTCTCACGGACCTAGTCTCAAGTGAATTGAGATCTTCAGATCGACCCTTGCGGTTGTTATTATTTAGCCACGCGAGAAACAAACGCCAACATAAGAAAACGAAAGGCAGGTGATGGAAAGCACCTTGAAGACACGTTCACAGCCAAAGATTATCAAATCAAATAAAAATTAAACCATGTAGGCGTTACCCAGAAAAACACATCGAACATCTCAATCTCTCATTTTAAAAATATCACTCTAAATCCGTGTCTGTCAGGCCATAAAACCAGCGGCAGTCGTTTTAAGATGACGGAGTATGAAATTGTTTATTCAGAAAATATTAATTATAATTTATTATAAGGTTATTGTTTGTTAATCACAGGCTGCTGCTACAGAAGGGGGTGGCGCTTTTTTACGATGCCTTCAAGTCGAAGATAATTAAGACATAAAAAATATTCGCAGAATTGCAGTCAGTATAATATGTGAGCTGGGTGTATGGGAGAAAATTGTGCAGTTCCATTTTGTTTGTCATTTTAGTGGCGAGATGCGATTACTTATAGTATAATTGTGCTAGCAAAAGAAACACTCTCATATTTATGATAATTGAAATAATAACAGCCGCTCGGATTAATCTTCAGGTTGTGCCGCGCTTGCCTAAGTTGGTCTGTGGATGGGTGACCACCTATTACACACCAATTTTCCTTAATGCCTCGGAAAGCACGTTAAGCCGTTGCGTTGGACCTGGCTGTCATTCGAAGATGTTTAACAGTCGTGACAATAATAATAATGTTCACGAAATTGTTTAATTTGATCACCTTTTTATGAGATGCACGCCTTCCTGTACTAAATCAAGTTAAGTATCAAGTTTCATACCTTTTTAGATAGCTAATAAGACAAAGATATTTTCCTAGTTATTTTTACATCAGGCGTAGTATATTTTTTTGCACTAGACAACATTTTTATGAAGTGATTGCAAAAAATGTTTGATTAGTGATCTCTTCCAAAGTTTTGGGCTTTTTTGGACTTTTAATTATTAACACAGGTCTGCTACGGCATCGACTATTATAATAACATAAATTTAAGTAGTCGCGAAGTAAATCACTTTTAAATTGGCTTCAAATGATTTAATCTGGGATTTTTCATAAAAAAAAACAAAAATCGAATTAACTCAAAAACTACTGAATTTCGCTAGAACATTTGGTGGCTTAATTTGTTTCATTTTAGACCTTCTATGACGTCCTGCAAGGAATATGTCGAGTTACCAGTAACCCTGTATGTATATTGGGTGATTGTTTAACTGAGTGCGTGTCTTCACTAATTTAATTATAGTATCTGAGGTGCCTAATAGGTATTTGTGCGGCTATCATTTTGAACAATGTGGATGCAGGTTTGGAAACTGTAGTAGAAAATTTTGAGAGGTCTACTAAGGGTTGTAGGCAGTGCTGCCGACCGTATCTTCAATGCTGCCGCGTGCGATATCATTCCCGCTCTAATTCTCGCTCAAGCAAAAGACAGTTCTGAGCGATAGAAAATGATAGGTGCATGGAAAAGTACGATGCCCGTGCCTCTAGATGAGGTCCAACCCTAAGTCTAGACTAGTCTAGTATACTAGTCGAAAACTGATCTTTCGACTTGTTTAAAAAATGCATAACATTTTGTTGTGCCTTTATTCAATGTATGTACCTACAAATTTTATATTTGTATTGAATGTAGGGGCAAAGGTTTCTGTAGGAATACAATTAGGTAAGTATTAGAATTGTCAAAAACTCGTATGTATACAATGATAGACGGTCAAAAACTTTTTTTGCAAAAAAATAACCGACTTCCAAAAGAACACTTAAAAGTGGACAAAACTTTGCTTTCGGAAGTCGGTCATCTTCTTTATCGTATGCTTAGTGCCTAACCTGGTGTCAGAGCTCTATGTCGCCCAAGGGCCTCTGACTTGGCTTTTACATTCCGTTGAGAAATATGTCTCAGACATGCTGGTTTCCTCACGATGTTTTCCTTCACCGAAGCAAGTGATAATTACAGGTACATAATTCAAAAAAATCAGACGTGCGTGTCTGGGGTTCGAACTTGAGACCCATGACTTGGCAGTTCAAGGGTCAGACCACTAGACTATCACTGCTCCCACGCACTCACGCTGCACTCTCTGCTGGAAGTCGGTGACTTTTTTCATTGACATTTTGCCTCCGACTTCCGAAGGTGACTTCCGAAGTGCCAAGGAAGTAGGTGACTGCTGACATGACGAGTAATATGTAGAGAGGTATAGAAGAAAAAGACATGATGCCCCGACCCCAAATAAATAACGATAAGGTCAGGACAATGATGCTGACGATGACTGTACTTACACGAATTTTTATATTCTTTTGATTTTCTCAGCAGCTAATTACCTCGATTAAAGATAATTGTATTTTTTATTCTGTCAACCAGTAGTATGTTGGAACATTAAATATTATTAAATACCTCACATAAAGATACTTAATTATTTGTAAAGGAAATGTCTAGGTAGTTTTTTTTCGTTTCGGCCTTGTTTCAGTTCAGTAAATGTTTATTGAAGAGTGTTACATGACATACCAAGGAGTTGAATAGTTGTGTAATTATTATTTATATGAAAAATACGTGAGCGTACTGGATCATGCAAGGCCAATATGATAAATTAAACTCATTTTATTTTTAATCCAGATTAAGACAAGGTTGATTACCTTAATTCATAAAGTTTTCATATTAAACCTGTATTTATGCTGTTTAAATGGCGAAAGAGGGTGTACTATTAGGTACACCTCTGCCTAACCCTTCCAGGATTTCAAGGCGTGATGGTATGTTTCGTCCTGTATCCTTGAACAAACTAGTAAATCTTTGGTTAAAAATGCAAAGTTATTTCTGACAGTCCAAAGCCAACACTCGACTACTAAATTCGTCTGCACAAAGCGTCGTCCATCTTGCGTTAATAGGTCAGAGCCTCAAGGAGGTTGGTGGTTGGCTAAGCTCAAAAGCGCACACGTTTACAATTTCACAATTTGTCCACGCGCGCTTTTTGCGCTCCCCGGTAATTGGCGCTCACCTGCGCATGCGCCCTGGCCGCCGAAGCGCACCAAATATGGCGACCAGCCCGACGCGGACATTTCGCTTTTTAGGAGTATCTGACAAATGTGTAATTATTTATTTAATATTGTCGGCGTGTGGACGCATTTGGGCACAATTCACATACCACATTAAACGTTTTTCGGTTGCCATTACAGTTGAGTGTTAAGGACGGGTTAATGCAGCAACTAATAAATACGGTAATGATGCTCCCGATGCGGAAACATGGCGGACCTTTTTTTGTTGAAATTTATTAAGCTTTACTGTTCAATTTAATTGGTGAATTTCAATATCTCGCTATGGGGGGCGGGTCGGTATTTTTTATTATATAAATGCGTGGAGGTCTGTTATAAAAGCGGTTACTAAGAGCCAGGTGATTCGATGGAATAATCGTAGAGCATCTTCAATCGATTGGTCCTTAAGAATAGACCAATCCATTTTTCCCTTTCGTTTAGAAGAAGCAACTATAAGGTGTTAAATCTGTTGGACAGTATCATTTATCTAGACACTGATAGCATCATACTGCGGCACTTTGGATTCAACTAGGTATCCGGCTCGAAGGACCAATTTCTTGCAAAGTGGACGGATTCATGTGGACAGATGGAACATGTTAGTGATGATTGTGGCATAAATAAAACCTTGTTTATGCTGATAGATTGTTGAGACTACAGAATACTTAAAGTCTAGATAAGTTTCGAGACCGAACCATAATTCAAAAACGGCCATTTTCAATTTGGCTTCATTCAACGATTTCCACAATACTTCTTACTATTTATAACAACCTATTGCAAAGAGGTTTCTTCTTAACATTTAACCACTGATAATAAAAGGCCTCTGGCCTTAGTTAGTTTTAAAGTTCTTGAGGTTATCAGGCACATTTAATTGGGTGTCAGTCATTACAGCAGACGTATGTACGTAACGGAGGTTCAGACTAACTGACCTTTTGCCATTTTCAGAACCAACAACTTGCATTTCTTCATGGTATTTTCACTTAGGGAGTGATAAGTTCAAATTATATACTTGCATACTTAATAGCTTTGAAAACTCGAATGTAATACTGAAGGCGTTGTACCTACATACTACTTAATATGGGTAGTTTGTTATAATGTTTACTGCTCGTTAGCACTAATAAGTGACGTCTAAATTCGTAAATATAAACGCGCTGTTGTATTAGAAACTTTTAAAGCTGCGCTTAACGTTAAAAATCTAACAGCATGCTTTTGTTTAGGATATTCATAAATCCTTATTGGTTTTCCTGTATAATACACACGTACACCGACATTTCGCGAGTCATGCTTAAGTCCTGTAGGGGCGAGCCTATTCTCATCAACCGGCCACAATTTCAGATTTTGTGGCTGCTACTTAGATGCATATTAGGATTCTAGATGGAAAAACCGCAAAACTCTTTGCCCGACCTGGGAACAGAACCCAGGACCTCACTAGACCAACGAGGCATACCTATCCAACAATAAAAACATTTTTAAGGGAAAATTAAAAACATTCAGCCAAGGATGGTCTACAATTTATTCAATCAAGTCAAGTGTTGTGACCAAAAACGGGAATCAGTTTCATCTACTGCCTTAATAGCGGTCAGACGGTTTCCGATGGTCGGGAGTAGTTCAAGATCAATATGATTAACTACGTACCTGTTATGGAAAATATTGTGAACAATAGCTTTCAGATTGTTTATTGTTGAATTTGAAGAAAATGGGGACAGGTCTTGAATGCAAAGCAAGTGATTTGGTGATGCAAAAAAAGAGTAATTTTGTATCTCACGAAATCGTAACTTGAACTTCTTTTCAGTTTTATGATTTTACAGTACAATTATTGTTTATTTAATGGACACCTTATTTACATCGCATAGAACATTAGAAAGGCGAGTAATTTTGGGCAAATTACAATACATGTTACAGTTTAATTTAAAGATATTGTGAAAATCTACTATTCATCTATCGACCATTAAAGAAAGGCATCATAGACATTTCATCAACCACCACCAGTATCGTACAGAAATCGTTTATCCCAAATTGAACCAAATAGCATATCTCCGAAATACCGAATTGCTCCAAAACAGATATTCCCACGTGATATCAAAACGAAACAAAACGCAGTTCACACGAATCGAGCGTATTTTTCAACATTACCGTCAGATTCCAGCAACTCTGTTGGCATCTATAATTGCATAGCGTTGACTACATACCGATTTCTATCCACTCGCCTAATAGGCAACCTGACAGCAAGTTACACCTCATGAATTGGACCTAATAGCACCATATTTAGTAAATATTGATTACGGACTAGAAATTGATATAATTTACTTAATAGTGGAACTTAGCTATGTGTATGAATTACAGGAAGTCCACAGATTGCGTTAAAACGGTCAGTTTCTACAATTCTTTGGAAATCTATGTGGGATTATAATTTGTTGTCTATTAAAATGATATTTTTCTGGGTAATTACGTGTACTAGTTTCGTTTGGAATGCACCGGCTATATTATCTTTATGTTCTATAATATCTAGCAAAACGTTTAGTATTCGTTAAGTTACGGGACTAACGTGATGTGATTTAATAGAAATTCTAACATTCACTGCAAAAGTCAGCCTGTTGGCTTGGTTTTCATAGATATTTTCACTACATATCACCCGAGGAGAAGATGGCCGGACGCATTCGACAGCTTCATGATTATTGGCGAGAAGAAGCACGACATCTACAGTGAAAGGAATGAGGGGACGGCTGTGCCAAGAAATGGAATAGTTCAGAATAACAATAAAAAATGATGAAACACCTAAGATGGTTAGAATAGAATAGAATAGAATATACTTTATTGTACACCAAAATTGATACAGAACGGTTTTACAAAAATTGTTAATTTTATGGTTACAATGGCGGTCTTATCGCTGACAGCGATCTCTTCCAGACAACCTTTGGATGGACTGTACGAACATGGAATAGAAAAAAGGGGGGGTAGTCAGTGGTGTACTGCAATTAATATACAAAATTTAAAATAATACAAGTGGTACAATGGTTCTTCTGTGAGAAAGACAAGATGTAATACTGAATACGGGATATTTACCGGATGAGTTTATTTTATTTATTTAAACTTCATGTACAATAGTGGTACATAGGCGGACTTAATGCCACAAGGCATTCTCTACCAGTCAACCTTTGGGTTAAATTGGACAAAATTGTGATAGGGTACAAAAAACATTAAAAAAAAATACTACTTGTTTTCGAAAATGTATATACTTATATAGATACTAATACACTCATACAATTAAAATAAACTAATAAATATTTAAGTTTTTCTTTTTTTTTTTTGTTTATTTTTTTTTAGGTTTTTTAGTTTTTTTTTTTAGTTTTTTTTTCAGTTTTTAAGGCAACAGCGCCGAAAGATCGAGAACTCAAAACGAATTGTAAACATGGTAAATACCACGTTTTCAGTGTTGTTGATAATGATAGTGTTAGCGACCATGTCAGTTTAAAAACTTGTAAAAACACAAGATGTGAGTGAAAAACGTTAGAAAGCATGCTTGTATTATTCCACACTTCATTGAAGTGGTCCTAAACTAAAACATATAACCACCTTCTAACTCCATAACACAAGTTTGTACCTAACTACCTACTTCAGAATAGAAAGCAACCGTTTGCTGTTTTATCAAAGATGAATTTTCAACGATGGACACGAGGTTGATGGATGCGATTCCCGGAAAAAAGGACCAGCCGGTCTGTAGGCACGTATCTCTTACAAACTTACTCTTTTCATGAATGGACGACAATAAAAACTCAATACAATTTCCTTCCACTAACGAGTGTGGACGTGGGACAAAACATTAAAGTATGTGTACTGTGTAGTGAGGTACCATCGAATATCATGTCAGTACGTGGCTACTGGTCCCAGTGATAACAAGGTTCGAAATGCAGCTAAAGCTACGTACGACCTTCTTTGGCTACAACTTCACCGCAGTTGTCTAACATTACATAACATCACGCCTGTAATACCCGAAGGGTTAGGCAGAGGTACCTATAGTACAACCTCATTTCGCCAGTTATATTTTCAAGTCTTATGTAATAGGGAGCGAGCCGTTTGCCACCAACCGGGCACAAATCCAGACTCCGTGGCTGCTACTGAGACTTTCCCGATGGAAAACCCAATAACAATTTGTTTGACCCGGGAATCGAACCCAGGACATCATGCTCATGTCGATCTCGCGATCACTGGATCATCGAGGCAGTAGTTGTTTAACTAAAGGTTTTAAATGAATTATTTTTCATTGGACAATAATATTCTGTCTGTGCACTTTGTCTTCCTACTGGACTCATTACCTACCAAAACTGAAGACTTCACCTAGGTTTTTATTTTAGCAAGTATTTTTAGTGATTCCTCTATTAAAAAAGCTGTTGCCTGTGGAAGAGCAATAGAGGGCTGTTGCTTTTTACAAACTATAATAACTTCAGACCAATCATCATAACTTTGGTATAAAGCAATAATAACTTACAAAACCTAACACGAATATGTTATGGGGTACATTCATCGCTGGCTAATTTAATAGATACCTCATACACTTATACCTTAGCTGTCATATCATAAAAATTCTCCGGCCGAAGTCCGCTCGTTATATTTGACGTTTGGATATGATTTACAGTGAACAAACTAGCTATATTGAACATATGGTAGGATATACTTGTATGGAGTTTTGTTATGGAACCGAGAGGAGCCAAAAGGATTGCTTGGGAGACCAATTGCCTGATCGGTTGACCAATTTGCAGATATTTGATCAAATGGCCCTTAGGCTCAATCAATAAGATCAATAGATTCGCTGTGGTGCTGTTCCACAGACGATAGGGCACTTAATGTCGTGTCCTGCGTGTCCTCGTGTTTGCTCATTACAGGAACTGATGGATGCTACTGAAGGCGCCAAACTTTCGGGCTGACATAATTTAGATTGCTGTCGACGCGAGAAGAAGAATAGACTCGATTAAATATTAGGAAGCAGAGATTCATCTCATACAAAAAAGGGACGGACATAAATGGTGACACGCTTTCAATCACAACCGAATGTATTTTTAGTGAAATTCGTAATCCATTGCTTCATAAATAAATACTGTTCAGGATTCAAAATGAAAAGCATTTGATTGTAAGTGTGCAGTTTCACTGTCGATTTTCCCATGGTGTGTTTTGTTTAGAGCTAAGCGAGATTAGCTACATTATAAAAGGTATACACATGTACTTGCTTAAAGTTGAACATTTTGTAACGGCACATGATTTGGGAGAAGCAGCACTCAAAAAAATGCCGCTACCATCATTTTGCATACGGGGTGGAAGGGACACCGACGCGAAAACGGAAACCACATACTCATCATCATACATCATTCTGAACATAGAAATTTTATCGTCGGTTATTAAAAAAAAAATCAGGTGATTCCTACAAAAGTGCAATAGCTACACGGTCAAACTGTATGCGACAACAGATTTAAAAAAAAATACCGATGAAAAAATTCTATGTGGGGGGGTTCAGAATGATGTACTAAGTATGTGGTTTCCGTTTTCGCGTCGGTGTCCCACCACGTTTACGAAACATGTATGTTTGTGAGAAAGCATAAGTAATTGGTTACTAATGCAGATGGTTTATAACCTCGAAACTGACGAGACCGAGACTCACAGGCTCATGCTGGATAATTTTCCTTTCAAGACTAGCTAATTATAATAAAAGTTGTATATGTATGTTTGTACGTATATAAATAAATTACCAAGTAATCTCAATATGTTAAACATGAGATTATTAATTTTATAATTGTTATGTAGTCAGTTTTTATAGTGTTAAGAGCGTTTACGCCGTCCATGCGCTGTTTGACTCCAAAACAGTACTTTTCAAACCCTTTAATACCATCAACCCTTTATTTTACAAAAATGATAATTACTAATAACTTTAGGAAATTTCGTTGTCTCAATAGTTGGGGAGAAAAATATTTCAATTAATAGAGTATTGGTAAATTGTATCAAGATAACTCAACAGAGGTTTTCTTAATTTCCCTTTTAGCGTCAGTTTCGACGCTCTAATTAAAGGAAACCACTGGCAAACCTAATTAGATTTTTTTTTTACCTATTGCTAAGATCCTAAGGAATATAGTTGGAGAAGAAAATTTTTTGATTTAGGTTTCTTTATATAAGAAATTAAAGTTCAAACAATGTAAAATATTAAGGAATTAAAATGATTTTTTCACCGATATATCTTACTTGATTTAATATAATAATAGCATAATATAATAGAAGAACATATGCTTTAAAACATCCAATTTAAAATTTCAAATAATTTACAGTGATTATTTTTCTATAAATATTTGAAAACTACTATAAATCACTGCGCGCGAGCAATTTCAAATCAGACCGCCGCGAGGCTTTCTAGAGAGAGGACATGTCGCTCGGCGCTCTGCCTGACCCGAGTTGACCTTAGTCGTACTTGGAAGGATAGCGGACGTTTATAGTGTGATTAAAAAATCTTGGTACTTTGATGATTAAATTTTTTTATTATTATTTTTGATGACTGACAATATTTTTAGTGACAACCAATATCTACCCAATTTTTTTACATACGAATTTTATTTATTAAAACTTTTACTTATTTTTTTGTAAATAAGAACATAAATTGTTTTTAAAGTTAACGCCAACCTATTGTATTTCCCTCATAAGAGGTGTCACTAAAAGGAACATCGCGTCAGGTTAAAATATAATATAAAATAAACGTAAGTAAATCCGTATAAAGTGATTTATTTGAATAGAATAAGAAATATTTATTAATCAGTCACAAATCAATAATAATTAACGAAGTTCGGTTTCTTTCCAAAGTTTAGATCAACAAATTCATGTTTGAATAACTAAAAAACGACTTTAATATTAATCATAATTATAGCTATACTTGCAATATATTATTGAATACTTATTTTATGCACTCGTACTTTAGTAATCCGTGTACGTTCAAATTCAAATTCAAATTAAATTTGACTACAACAATTGCACTCGAACGGATCATAGTGGGTTAGTTTGACTATAGCGCGCGAGAGCGCGCCAGCGCTATACACACAGGCACGCGCGCTTCTGTGTGTGTAAAAAATGCATTGAATTACCTAAACTTGACTTCGCGCGATAGACGTAAACGCTCTTAAAGATTTCTTAGACAATAAAATAAATCTTAAAAATGAGCTTGTGAAAATTTGTACGCTAACACTGTTAAGCAAAAACATGTATGCCCTTGTTATTTTTTTTTGTATTTCACCAACTTTTTATACCATGTTTTCATGAAAATAAATATTATTCTATTATAGAGAATTCATTTCTTAACAACACAATCAGCTAGAAGTTACTACGTATATTGTTGGTACAAGCGGTAACCTAGCGTGACTGTATCCAATTGTATGCGTGCGATAGCACTCTTGTGTTTGATTGGGCTCTCGCTAATCAAATACTCATTATCAGCAATGAGCACTTTGTCAATAGGTACTGTGAGGCCGTCTCCTTGAACGATATCATAAACACGTGGTCCGTGGTTCATGGTTTGTAAAACGAATCTGAAAATAATTCTATGAAAATATCTTTGATTGCCGTTACGGGTCAGTACTCCGAAAGTCTGATAACCAGTCTTGTCATGGGGTACCGTGTAACCCGTGGTCGTAGATGTCGGATAGGCAGTTAATTCATGGGAAATACTAGTAGAGACATCCTGTCTCACTGGAAACTGAGCCTCATATAGTTGGGAAAAGGCTAGGCAGATGATGAATGATGATTATAATCTATCTTCATGGAAGTTTTCACAGAATCAAGGGATAGGTAAATGTTAAATTATAATGGCTTCACTCAGGAAGTCCCCACGAGAAAATTATTGAAACTTAGTTGGTTTTCAAATCAGTCAAATTGGCCACTACCTGCCATAGGATTTTGGCAGCTACAGTATAGCCTGTTCTAGCTGATTTAGTCTCCCAAAAAGATAGCTAGATTGAGAGTTAGTAGCTCGCTTTTGGTGTCAGATGCCAAACTTTTTTTGAGTTTAAGAGGCTGGTAAAAACTGCCTATTATCCTTGTTGTTTAAGGTTTAAATTAGACAGCTTTTTGACATTTCGACAGAGCTATTTGATCAAATTAGTGTAAACTAACTATACAACGGTCAAGGCTACGTATAGTACGGAAATCAACTTAACTCGCATCGAAATCGTACGAAGAGAAATGCATAAAACACCATATTTTCTACACCAAGTGCATACCACATCAAACATCATACATCAAATGTAGCATGACTACATCGAAAGGCATGCATACAATAGCACTCTTCTGTTTCATTGGGCGACCAATCAAATAAATGTTGCTAATCTGACCGCCACGCCTGCAGCATTGGATTGATTTATCGATATTATATGAGTTGATTAAAGTTGAAACACGTATTTGTTTTCTAAGAAATAATTTGACCTATGAATTGTGTTGCGACTGAGGTAGAATAGGAAAACGATCGTGATTTGGTTTATGGTTGAGGAGTATAGTGATGGAAAATTAAGAGGATGCATCAGATCGGACCAAAGTAAAGTGATTTGAGTGTGGCGCATGCTTTCCAGTAAACATAAAACCCAATAATAAACGCGAGTTAGTCCAGAAAAGTGGGAACTTGAAAAACTCAGCCATCTATGAAGTTAGCCCAGAAAGATGCGTAGGTAACGAAATCCAACTTGGAAGAACTTGGAGGAATACATATAAAATAATGAAATACCGTGAAATTGTGACATTTTACGGAAAGCATGATCAACATCACTAATCCGCTTTAGTGGTATATATGTTCTGTGTCACTAATAGATTATGGCCAAATAAAACTACTTACACTAAACGAAAGTACCAAACTCACGAAATCTCACTTTATGCATAAACTAAACATTTAATGGTTCTCGCAACAATTCGCGACGGTAAAAATTGTATTCTTATCAAGCATTAACGGTATAATTTCAAATAGCGAACGGCAATGAGGGCCGCTGATTGGTTCAAATCATTTAATTGGCGTGCGGTCGTCACGGATAGATGGCAGCACTATCGCTTGGGCTCGAATGGAAGTTGTTTGAAGTAGTTTAATCGGATTATTTTGGGGTGTCGCCTATAAAGTATTAATTCGGTGATGTTGAACTTGCGGACTTAACAAATGATTGGTTATTGGGCTTACCAAGCTATAACAGATTATATGTAGGTACCTAATATATGCAAAAGATTATGATAGGCTAACTAAAGTAAAATATACATATTTTATACTTTACTAATATTATAAATGCGAAAGTTTGGATGGATGGATGTTTGTTACTTAATCAAGCCAGAACGGCTGAACGGATCTTTATGAAATTTGGCACAGAGATAGATTATAGTTTGAAATAGCATATAGGCATCCCGGTAGGACAATCCCGTGGGTCAATTATCGAAAAGCACGCGGGCGAAGCTGCTGTCATGAGCTAGTGATATATAAAAAGATGATGTGTAAATATAGCATAGAAGTGCGAGCTACGCATCGTCTTCGCATAGTTCCATGTTAATGATGAAGAGCCTGTTACCAAAGACCCTAGGCTGAAATATGGTTTGGATAGGATGTCTTCTTTAATATCGGTTACAGCCAGAGATCGGGGTAGGTAGTCGTTTCGTCGGAAAATAATTGAAAAAATATTTTCAGTATTTTATAGGGAGGCCCATAGAATCCGGAAATGATTTTTAACTACCGAAATAAAGCAAGAAGATAAGGTAAATAAATTAAACCCATTTCGCTCTAGTAATAACATACCATGCTACAAATTTTACACGCTTTTGTAATGTTACAGGTAACAAGTAATAAGAAACTTTATATATTATTACTTTTATTTACAAATTTGTAGAAGATTAAATCGAGTCAATCAATATAAAACGATCCGTCACGTTTCAGTAATACTAAATTATGATTTATTTCATGATATACATAGGTAATATAAATGTAATGATTATGCTTGTCCGAGGTACACACTTGAACTATATTTACGTATGTCTTATTAATATAATATGCACAAATAGAGCAAAGACTATCGTTTTATGAGATTGCGTCAGACTCTATATAGTGAGTGGGTCCTGAATGTTTGCAGACGCGAAGAAGATACAGAAGATACACCTACTACTCTTCTCTCTCGTTAACTCCTTCTTACTTCTGGATTTAATAAGTGTGTTCTTTTCTCATTACCTTGATTTTTTTTATTGTTAATTGACTTGTCTTATAATTATGGCTATTGTCTATGGATCCCGTGATAAAGGTGCAGGTATAGGTAGGTACTAGTACAGGCATCAAACTTTGTTTAAACTCCATTATTACGGAGATTTAGGAGCTCCTGGCTAAATAATAACAGCCGCTCGGGTCGATCTTCAGGTTAAGCCGTACTTGCCTAGGTTGGTCCGTGGATGGGTGACCACCCATTACATACCCAGTTTCCTCCGAGCCTCGGAGCACGTTAAGCCGTTGGTCCCGGCTGTCGATTGTAGATGTTTGACAGTCATTAAGTAGTCAGTGGTCCGACAACCAGTCTCCAAGGGGTATCGTATAACCCCGTGCTCACTGGGTTATGAAGGTCAGATATTCGAGCTGCATCCGGTTAGACTAGAAGCCGACCCCAACATATTTGGGAAAAGGCTAGGAAGATGATGATTACTGAAATTGCAAAATTATACTTTAACAATTTTATTAAAAATGTATATTTATAATATATGTAGGAACATCTGTCTATGAGATTTTATCATTTAATTCACACTGAATGAAAATCGTAGTATAAAAAATTGCGTTTGTTTTATTGAATTCAATTTTATTCCCTTCACGGTTAATATTTTATGGTTTACATAAGAATTGTATTTATTTATATATAAACTTTCATGATTTTTCATTGATTTCATCTGAGAAAATTAATTTCGTGACGATCGCTGATCGAATCCCTCCTACTCCATACAAAACGATGGATTGAGTTAATACAAATATCGAATGGATTATTATTGATTGTTTTTATATACTAAATTAAATAGGCTTGCGTATGGCCGCAACTCGCCTGATGTGAAGCGGTGTTCAACGTAGCACGTTTGCCAAGAAAATACCGATTCACTCGAACTTTGAATAGATCCAGATTATAATGACCAGGGAACAGAGAAAGAAAGTCGTCTAAGAATTCCTTAATTATCTAATACTAGTATTATTTATTGCAGCTTATTGCCACAGTTAAAATTACGTCGATCGACTACTTTCCAACAAAATCTTGGTCCTTTGATGCGAAAGCTCTTTTACTAAATTTAAACACTAGAAGAAAGAAATATCATTTTCTAATTGGCCATTTACTTCCTTTTAAACTACATACGTACATAGCATCACGCCTGTAGTCCCCGAAAAGTTAGGCAGAAGTGTACCTAATAGTACACCCACATGTCGCCAGTTTTGTTTTAAGTCCTATATAGTAAGGGGCAAGCCTATTGCCATCAACCAGGCACAAATCCAGGGTCCATGGCTGCTACTGAAAAATTGCTGATGGTAAAACCCAACATCATTTTGCCCGACCTGAGACTCGAACCAAGAGCCTCATCCTCAGCATCACTCGACGAACGAGGAAGTTAATCGAATGGTAACCTACAACTACAACTTCTACTAATAATAAAAATCCAAAAGTAAAAAGGTCCGTCTGCCTTTCTATCTCTAACTTGTTTATATATTATTTTCTTAAACCACTAAACCAAACGTTATGGATGGCAGCCTGGGACCTGCAACAAGACATGGGCACTTTTCATCATGGAAATGCGAGTGTGGAACCCCAAAACAGGATATGTCACACCTACCCTCCTGCCCGTCGTGCACAACTAACTGCACCCACCAGGACTTGAATGAGGCAAACGACAGAGCTGTCCAGGTCGCCACGTACTGGTCGGACAAAATCTGAATGATACACTCGAGAAGAAGATCATGGTAATTTATTTAAAAAATTAAATGCAGACGACGTCACGGGCAACAGCTAGTCTCATAAATCAAATCGAAATTTCACTCCAAGACACGTGTCAAGATACAAACTGTATCGTCAAATCGTAATGATCTTGAGTTCTTTTTCGTCAGCTTAATTTGAGTTGAGGAGCAAAAATTCCTAGAATTTCTGTCTGTCCATAAGTTTAGAGCGTAACATGAAATAAGGTGTTGCTATTTCGTTAATTATTGTTTTGATAAACGATTGGTTGTCAACGCCATCTAGCGGGCGTTAGTATTAATGATTGAGGAAGCCGATGTTATTTTAGGTCGGTTTTTTCCCGGATTTCTTCAAGATTGGTCGGATGTTTGGCTGTGGAATTTCGAATAATCAATTCAATAGGGTACAGGGAAGAAACTATACTTCTTACATTATGTAGTAATTTCTTTGTAGAAAAAAACAAACTTGTTACTTTCGTTTCTGTGTGTTCGCTTTTCTGACTCAGAGAAAAGCGCAACAAGTTTGCTCGTAAGACTTGTAATAAATATCAAGAGAGGATAGAGACATCATCAATAATAATTTTCGAGCCAATTTTTCAATTTCAAATAACTTAACTTGATCTAAAGATTCAAAAATCGGCCCAAAGACCGGTTTCAGACAATCGTATGTTTCTGCTCGTATAAGCTCGTGTCGGCTTACGCGCTTACACGTGCGTTTTTTGCGCTTCAAGAATCCGAACGTGCGTACTCGCGCTTATTCCAGCGTGGTCGCTCGAACCAGTCGGTAGCAATATGTCAGTATCTCTCGCGGTTCACGAGCTTATACGAGCTTATAAGCGTGTAAACGCTCGTAGGAGATGCGCGTGTGCCAAAGTGCACACCTTTGGCTTTGAAAATATGTTAATCTGAAATCGTCCTAAAAGTATAGTTTCAACAATGTTCAGGATCATTTGAACAGTAAAGCAAAGGCACAAGAGTCAATACGTTCAAGTTTTTGAAAGAAAACATGGCGTTCCTACATTCGTTTGACAAACTTCATCGATGCGCAAGAGCATGCGTGCGCTAACGATGACTTGTGACTGTAATACAAAAAAAAAACCTAATTAATAGTATATTTCATAAAGTTTTGAAGTTGGAAAAAAATGTTAGACTTAAGGTGCTTTGTGATTTTGTCATAATAATTGATTTGAAAAATGAATCGATTCGTTTTGCTGTGATGACGAGCAATAAATAAGTATGGTAGAAGAAGACATGCTGTGCCGACCCCAAATAAATTGGGGTCTTTCTTTATCGTGTGGATAGTGCCTAACCTGGTGTCAGAGTTTTTATGCCGCCTATGGTCCTCTGATTTGGCTTTACATTGCGTCGAAAAATATATCTCAGGCACGGTGTTTTCCTTCGCCGAAGCAAATGTTAATGATACAATACGCACATGATTCCGAAAAATCAGAGATGCGCGTCTTGGTTCTTGGTCAAACTCGAGACCTATGACTTGGCAGTCCAACAGTTACGCCGATAGACTACCACTGCTTGATGAATTGGGGTAAGGACAATAGAATTTTGATGTTGATGACCTACATATAACTTGCAACAAAGATATTTTGGCAAACCATTTTTTATCATGGAGTCCTGTCCACAACCACGAAACAGTTCCCAAGTTTCGCTCCAAGTAATGAAAAGCTGGGCGCGTATGCTTTGGGGCCCATTAACATGGATTAGTGTAAGTAAAACATTGCTATTTAGGAGGAATCTATAGACTCCCAAAATACAGGCATTCCTTGCCTAGTTTGGGGTTCTAAGGTATCTACAAAGTACACACAATGTTGTACACGAGATTTTAACCACGGACTTACTATGCACCTATAATTTTAGTTTGTTTAGCTCTTGTATGTAATTTGTTTTTATTGGATCTATAAACATTTTATATTATTATGGATTATTAAGAAGTCCTTCTCACAGGGCAAGCCTAAACATTACAAACTGATTATAAGAGCCAAAACTGAAGATACTCACAGAATGTACCAAAAGCAGCAGTTGAAGTAACTTTTTGCATCAATAATTGTTAGGTCATTTTGTTCGTTATTTAAATACCAGATTTTTACGAAAAACAAGGTTAGCTAGTTTTGACCAAAAACTGGCAATTTATATGCTTATTAATTTGAATACAAAGCATCATTTGTAGCGATTTATTTACCATTACATTCCGTCATGTAGGTACGAGTCTGTAATGTATATTTAGATATTTAGGGTACCTTACTAAATTAATGCTCATCATCTCATATTGGGGCCAGCTTCCAGTCTAACCGGATGCAGCTGCATTTTCCATCGGGGCTCAACCTAGGTAGCACTGGGTAATACGATAGATACCCCGTACGGTAAGACTGGTTGTTAGTTTTGGGCCACTGATTACCTAATAGGTATATATTGGAGGCTCACCCATCCACGGACCGACCTCGGGGGCCATTCAAAAATTACGTAAGCAAAAAACTCCCCCCTCTTTTTGGCAAAAAAAAAATTGCAAAGCATGGCTGCTTTGCTTGTTTTTAATGACATGGGAAACGGACAGGCCTGGATGGTGATAACTTCAACACTATTAATTTAATTACTAATAGATACGTATGGAAGAAAAGGACATGCTGCGCCGACCACAAATAATTTGGGACAGTGGCAGGAAAATGATGTCGATATTCTGTAGTATAGAAAATATTCGTTAATGTAGCGAATTTTGTAAAGTTTATAAGCCATGAAATAATGAGAACAGATTGTGCAATTAGTCTTTGTACCTTATAGTAACACAGTAGTTATTATTCAAACCAGGAAATTAAAAGTCACTAGACTGCTAGATACTATCTACATATTACTGATGCATAAATCATTTAAACTCTTTCTCGACCATTTGTTTGAGGTTTTTAAAATGTTTGTTCACATTTTTTTCCCATCTTAACTACTAATTTGTCTGTTTGTAAAAAAAAAAGATAAATAAAAAGTGTATAGAAAAAAATTACTAAGTTACCTACAGGTACTTACTTGATTCTAGTTTTATAGTTTTTACATGTTTACGTGTATGTTAAGAGTGTTTTGTTTCAATAGTAATGATATTAAGATTGAATTCAAATTTCTTATTAAAATTCGAGATAAATGGAGCCATACCTTCAAAACTATAGAAGTGCGACTGGCTAGCAGTTGAATTTTTCACAGATTCAATTATGTAGGTATGTAGCAATAGCCGCTTTCATGACACAAACAATTCTATATAAACGAAAGGCTCAATCAAATATTAAAAAGAACGTTTTTACCAAATAGATAGATGTCTATCAATAACTTGTGGTTTTGACATTTTATACAGCCATGTGTTCTCGTAAGTACGTAACGGACCACTTGCTGGGTCAATCAAACTCGCGCTTAACCGTTTTGTTTTTCTACTATTCATCAAAAAATCATTAGTAGTTGGCGGTGTCACTTTGGTTCAAATTCAAATTAATCAGTAACGAGTAGTTAGCGAATTTAGTTATCCACATTTTCAAGGTTGCATTAATTGAAGCGTTTAAAACGTAATTTTGTTAACGTTATTTATTACAAGTAGCTCGTCTCTTTTTCTTCTAGGTAACACAGCATAACACCAATCCTGTAAACCCAGAAGGGTTAAGCACAGGTGTACCTGAGAGTACACCCACATTTCGCCAGTTATGTTAAAGTCCCATGTAATACCCTATTGCCATCAACCGGGCACAAATCTAGACTCCGTGGGTGCTACTGAGAAATTCCTGACGGGCAAAACCCAATAACACTTTGTCCTATCCGCGAATCGAACCCAGGACCTCGTGGTCAGCAATCGCGCCTGCGACAAATCGACCAGCGAGGCTGTCTTTTACATTTAAGGAAGTTTTTAAGTTTTGATGGAGAATTAAGAACTCGAAGTGGTCTGACCATTGTCAAACTCAGCTCAAAAGGGACGTATGATTTTAATAGACTACATTCAAGGTTTAAATAAAATAAAATAGAGTTTGACTAGTTCTCAACTCCTTTGGAATAAAATTAAGAAACCGACTGTTAACCACATTTGTGTACGGGTAAAATCCAAAAAATTCTATTGGTAAAAAAAACTCTAATGCTTTTTCCGTAGTAAAATGGTCAAATTGTTTTTCAATACACTTCCTCGAAAACTGGCTCTTATCGCACTACGATTAGGTTCAACATGCTATGGGTTTCACCCTCGTGGTTTTCTTCTTATATTCCCGCACTATAGTGCGAAATAAAAATTCCACACGTGGTGGGGCGGCTCGCCCCCCCAGTCATTTTTATTTTTCATTTTTTTTTCTATTCCATTGAATCAATTTGGACTTTCAACAAATTTGGACTAAAAACTAAGACCAAAAAACTAAAAGTATATTGAAAAACGTCGTGTATCAAACACGTGGGGGCATTTGTTACTGCAGTTCTCGGCTCCATAACACCCTCGCCTGCGGCTCGTGTGTGTATTTCGCCACGGCCGCAATAAAAAACTTTCCCCACTTATATTAAAATCTACTATTTCTTTAACATTACGGATCTAGGTACTATCACTTTACTAAAACAAATGTTTTTTTTTTTTTTGGTAAATCACTCGAAATCAAATTTGTTGTTAGTTGTACGTATAACTTACTATTCGTCGTAATAATTAGAGTGATAAGAAGACGAATTACTGAGTCTTACCATTACCAAGGGGAGCCCTGTTATACACTCAGTAACTGGCTAGATAACTCTGTTTATTTGACCTCAGAACTCTGACCCCATGGTCAGAGTACCATGTAAAATACTGGTATTCAGATGTACCCGGTTAAACTGGAAGCCGACCCCAACATAGCTGGGAAAAGGCTAGACAGATCAAGATGAGAAGACGTGGGTGCAGCAAGATTTTGCACAGCCAAAATAGGGTCAGAGCCCATTCGTCCCCTAAAATTCGTCCCCCAGCATAAAAGTTGTAGATTCGGCCCCTATATAGGTGCCCATTGGTCTCCTGGCAGGGGACCAATTAATATTTTAATAAAAAATATTATTTTTAAGGTACCCATTCGTCCCCTCTAATATATAAACAATATAAGTTAAAGATTCGGCACCTATTAAAGGCAATAAACACAAACGGTTACCATGTATACAGAACATCATTCTGAACCCGGGGGGTTTCGTACGTCGCTATAAGGTCTAAGAGTGTTCACAAGACTGTGTGATCCATTCTTAAGTATAAGATTTTGCACAGCCAAAATATGGTAAAGGCAATAAACACAAACGGTTACCATGTATACAGAACATCATTCTGAACCCGGGGGGTTTCGTACGTCACTATAAGGTCTAAGAGTGTTCACAAGACTGTGTGATCCATTCTTAAGTATACAGGTTGGATGGGACTCCGATGTTAAAACGGTTACCACGTATTAAGTACCTACATCATTCTGAACCCCCCCCTTCCCCCAAATAGAAACTTTCCATCGGTACTTAAAAAAAAAAAACAAGAAAAAACACAAGTCACAGAACATTACCTCTCTTTTATACTTTGATTCTGTATTTATATTATAGGTACAAATAAATATATATTTATTTTATTATATAAGCATGTATGTTTACTATCTGTTTAATTATGATTGTATAAGTTATTAATTTTGTAGTTAATTTATTCTTCTTACACACTGTGTCCTACGTTTCTTTTATATCTATCCTCTCGCGGGTCCGCTGGAAGAGATTTCTAAATGAAATAAGCGGTACCTTTGTGCTCTTTTGTCTTTATGTATTTTTCCTGTAATATGTTTTGTGTGTACATAAATAAATAAATTAAAAAAAAATCATCTGTTCCCTATAAAAGTGCA
Source organism: Standfussiana lucernea (assembly GCA_964057025.1). Taxonomy (NCBI): domain Eukaryota; kingdom Metazoa; phylum Arthropoda; class Insecta; order Lepidoptera; family Noctuidae; genus Standfussiana; species Standfussiana lucernea. The sequence continues at coordinate 5,824,318 of OZ059807.1, read as the reverse complement.
ATATCTACATGGTCAAAACGTATGGAACAGCAGATAAAAAAAATAACCGATTTTTTTATATTCAGAATGATATACTCAATAAATGGTAACCGATTGTGCGTCAGTGTTCCACTCTGTACACATCATATACCTGCTAAGGTACCTACTAATTGCGAATTGTGTGTTTTGCAATGAAGTCATTTGTTTACCTACCTATTTTATTTACCTATTTATTTAAGTATTAGCACCGAATGATGCATCGTATGGACATTTTCGCTTTCTCACATCACCTCATTTCTAATCTAATTAAATATTTGTAGTGGTTTTCCTTACCACGTACGTGCCTGTAATTTGTAACTCACAAGTAGGTCGGTTGCGGTTTTATTTGTTTTTTTTTGGTATCATCGTGTAGAATTAACTTAGTAAAAACACATTAAAGAGCTCCGTTCTTTGCCATTTGGTAACACCATTGCCATTTTCCTGTAATTTTAAAGGACCCTTAAAATTACAAAATTGAAAATTAAGTACAAAATAGTATTTGATTTTATTTCGTAATTTCTGATTACAATTATATAAAATATCATGTCATGATGCTTTGGTATTTAAATTAAATTTAATTATTATTCCATTCGCAACATGTTCATCGATCAACCATTAATTCTAATAACAATACATATGTATGTAACATTCATTCATTATTTAAATGGTTTTGTATAAAATAAATTTTAACATAAGTCAGGCAAATTGCTATAGTAACTTATCCTTCCATAGTTTTATAAATGAGTTCGTTATAAATATTCTATGTATTTACATAAATATGTTATTTGTTTATCCAATTTGTTTCTCATATTTTATAATAGGTAATGTAGGTTAGTGTAGTTGCTTCCTCGCTGAGGTTTGGTGTCATATTTTGGGGAAACTGCAGTGAAAAAGAAAGAATATTTAGGGCCCAAAAACGTTGCCTTCGATCAATGACAGGTCTTAAAACTACAGAAACCTGTCAACCTGTATTTAAATCTCTTAAAATTCTTACATTGCCATTGTTGTATATACTAGAAGTTGCCCTATTCGTTAAAACGAACAAACACCTGTTTACGTCAGTAGTGGATAAAAGACAACGCTCAGGACCAATAAGGTCACAATATAAAAATCAACTTTACACAGGTGGTTACCAAACGTCCTTACTTAAAAAAAAATATTTTAATCATGGGTCCTCTTATATATAATAAAATACCGACACATTTAAAAGAATTACCCATCAAAGTTTTAAAAAAAAAGTTAACAAAACTGCTACTGGACAAGTGTTACTACACAATTAAGAGTTTTATTGATGACAAAACTTTCTGTTAATACAATAGGTGTGTATACTTCTTTGTGATTTAATTTAATGACATTTCTATTTTAAATTTTATTGAAAGTCTAATTTAATTTTTTTGTTTTTATTTATTTTTTTTTGCCATTGTTTGAATTAATTTAGTGACATTTAAATTTAATTTGTTGACATTTTTTTAATTGAATTTGTTGATTTTTTTTAGTTTAATTTACTAGATTTTTTTATTTTTATTTAATTTATTGACATGTGTATTGAATTGTACCTAATTCCGAATATTTTTTTGAATAATATGAGTATTTTGAATGATGATAGTAATGTTGCTTAATAGCCTAATGGAATCCGTTTTTTTTTTGTTGCCTTTTTCTATTGTTAATTTATAGTCATCACACTGTTTATAATCATTATGTCTCAAAATAAAATAAAATAATTTTGCATGCCGTAAGGTAAAATGTATCGGGACTCTCTTCAAAATAACCATCATATTTGTATACCTACATTATTGGCAAATAAATGATTTCTGATTTCTGAGGTTCCTATGTAAATTTAATTATTCAAAACTATGTACATACAGGGTGGAGGGGACACTGTACCTAAAACGGAAACCACATACTCAGTAGGTACATCATTCTGAATCCCCCCACATGGAAACTTTTCGTCGGTTATTAAAAAAAAAATCTGCTGTTTCCTACAAAAGTGCAATACCTACAGCTATAGGTACGGTCAAAATGTATGGAACAGCTAAGAAAAATAAGAAACAAAAAAAGAAAAAGAGAAAAAATTCTATGTGGGGGGTTTCAGATTGATGTAAGTACTGAGTATGTGGTTTCCGTTTTCGGTATGGTGTCCCTTCCACCGTATAGAAAAGAAGAAAAGCATTAAAGCAACGCTGTCAACAGGAATAGTGCCCAGAAGGCTGGCAGCATTACCACGCTGGCTGGCAATGTTGACCAAAAAATAGAACAGCCCTTTGGCCACGGGAAGAGTCGACCAACCGCTTGGCGATGTCGATGCGATATTTTACTTATTATTTTAAGTTTGTTTAAACAAATATGATGATTTAAAACTTGGTAGGTATGTATAACCGCGTCCGGTAGTACGTCCCCGTGGGACAGTTACCGAATACCAGGCGAGCGAAGCCGCGGGCATAAGCTAGAATAAGATTATCAGCATGCACGCAGCTTTTATGAACTGCTAAACCTGGTAACCTGACCTGTCTGGTCACCAGGTCGATTAAACAGCCAGCCACGCGCAAACGCGGAAAGCAAATCATTCTCTTATTTTATGTTTGACAAATAAATATAATTGACCTTTTATGTACAAGTACTGTATTTAAGTAGTTAGTCTTATTTACTTGTTTGTGAGGGAAAATTTGGCACACAGGTAGTTTATAACCTGCATTAACACATGAGGTAGATATAGACTTTTTCATAGCGCTAAGTACGTTCTCCTGGGACAATAACCGGGCAAAGCCGCGGGCATAAGTTAGTATAAAATAAAGTAGCTTTGCGTGTTTGTCTAAGTGACCGCTTAATTTTTCAATTAAAGTCCAGCAAGGATTACACCATAAGATAGAGAATTTAGATCGAATGGTTTAGGTGTATAATTTAAATTATATTTTCTTTATTCATTTAATTTTTTTACATTTTTAAATATTTCTTAAAAAAAGACATAAAAAAAACATAAAAAAAAAACAGTTGGCCGCCGGTATCGGGAGCAGGGTCCAAGCTACCGGTGGTTAGGGCTCCAGAGACAGGAACCTCCTCATTAATATTATTATTAGTAGGGTTTTAGTACAGAAATCTCGACATATTGTCATAACGCCAAAGTGCCAAACTACTAGACTGCACGCGTACGAGGCAAGGGCGGGTCGCTAGTTTATACTTACCTAGATAAATAATCAGTTCTTTCACTATCACTTACGGGATATCTTCCACGATTAATGTTTATATTGAGCTCCCGATATTTCGACCCTGTTGCAAGCGCCATGATCACGAGATGACATGATGATGATGATGAGGCATTTAGTTCAGTTATAAACCGTGAAAGCTTAAAACAGTGTTTGAATAATCAGTTCGTGAAAATACTAGGGAATAATTAACAGATTATTATGTATTTCCGACGTTAATCATCCCCAATGAAAATACAGGTATATTAATTGATTATAATAGTTTTTGCCATGCGTATAACTATAAGGTTAAGAATCTTATTCGAAAACATTCATTGTGGAGACCTAATCCACAATTAATGTATTCGAATAAGATTCTAACGGGATTTCTTGTAAGCTTTTCGCGAATATACTTAGGTCACCAAAGTCAAGGGATTGAGAACAGATCTTGCCGGTTATCTAAATCATTGGCACACAGAAAAAAACAACTGGAGTCGAAACCAGGTCATGGTGGCTCATATTCGTCAATTGAACAAAAATTGCAGATAGGCTAGGTGATCAAATTTAGTATGAAAGAATAGAAATATGCATTATTAGCGAAAGGATTAGTACTACTGTATGTGAGGTACCATAGTAACTAGTACCTTGGAGCGTTCCTTTAATAAAAAGGACATAGTCTCAGAACACTTTCTGCCTATCTATATTTTTAAAGTATATTTTTCGAGCGTTCTCTTTATCAAGAATCATAGCTTCAGAAGGCTTTCTTGCTACCTATGTTTAAGCCTTCTTTTAGAACGACTTGTTTTACCAGAAACAAAAGCTGACGTCACGCAATAGCACAGGAGTTGTTACTATTTAGCTCGCGATGAGCCTTGCACGTTTTCCTATAAGGAAAGTGGATGATGTGATCAACCCGGAAAATATTAAAACCCAATAGGTATTTTCGGTTGTACACCAAAATAGTACTCATTAACTCTTTTGTTTCAGGCTTTTGTTTTCTCTCCATTCAGACATCTTTATCAAACAGTGCACTTACTGTTAGGGGATCCTCCTCTGAACATAGGATTCGGTGCCATCCAAGGGAAGGCTCCAAACGGCCAGGAGTGCGGCGGCGGGCCCTGGTACAGGCGCGGCAGCAGCGGCTGTGGCACCACCACCCCGCCTCTGGTCTCCAACTCTTCGTCATGCCCGTTCTCTCTCTCCTCCCGATCATCAACGTTCGAGTCAACGTCCTCGATGTCAACGTCACTTTCGTCGCTCTCCGGAGCCGCGTCAGTGCTCTCAGCATCATTGCTGTTAGTGTCAGCTACTGTGTCCTTGACCGGCGTGTCTTGCTTCCCTCCGAGCAGTGAGTCCACGCTAAACGATATCCTGCCTTTCCCGCCACTGTCGGCGGTCTCGGCACGCTCGCATTCGAGCGAAGTCTTCATTTCATCTGCTCGATGACATTTCAATTAAATTCGCACGCTAACACCGACGGCTTATCTCGCCATTTTTTTTTTCAATTTATCCAGTCCAATCAGAATTTGTTTGTTTTTAAGAATACGTTTATTTAAATGCGCACTAGAGTGTCATTGAGTTCATCATGCGTCCCATTGTAATCGACAATTACTCATGTACGTAATTTGTACTTATTTGTAAATTCGTTATTGTTAACGAGTGAAGTTTACAAAGTTCGCTAATTGATTTCGCGTCGGCGTATTATTTTGCAAGTGTCTGTCGTATCTTTTTAATGAGTTCATAATATGCACATGGTCTTAATAATTACACTATCCACGTAAACGAGCGTTCCGAAGCAATAGTCAAGTTAATACATCACTATTGTGAAAACAGTCGAATTAGCAGAATTGGCAGCACTAGTAAAAAAAAAAAGAAAAATAAAATTGGAATATGGAACGTGGATTTGAAATGGGAACGTGTGTTCGCGGCACGCGGCGCGGAAACTTGCGAATGTGTTCGGAAACGAGCGATATCTCCGTGTAATGATTCGCGTGGAAGCGCGGTGAAAATCGCGCCAGCATTGGGGCGCTTGGCGCGGCCGCGGACCGCCTCTCCCGCCCGACAGAGATGCAGCTACCGACCGAGGAATTTTAATAAGCGGCGCGGAGCGAACGAGACGACGATACAATCCGACATGTGTGTAAACGCGATATTGAGTAGGCGGGGTCCGTCGCGCTCAAATTAATAGTCCCTACGGAATACGCCTTATAGAATTATCTGGGTGTGGGCAAATAGGATAGTTATCTCAAGTATTTAAGGTAGAGTTTAGCGTGTGACACACAACAATAAAATGACGTAACGGAGCCGAGCGTGTTGGATTGCAGCGGCTATTGTGTTGAATGAAAAAGGAGTAAATAGACGGGCGCTGTAGGCGGCGTAGAGGGGACTTTACGATTTAATTATTCGCGAATGCAGAGGCATTTTGTAGCGAGCTAATGTCTCATTGTCTCATTAATATCTCGGGCGGGCCGGCCATGTTTGATTTGTTTATGACGGAGGAGGTGTGCAGACGTTGAGCTGAATGTTTTGTTCGGCGACAGTCGGGCGTTCCGAAGCGGAGATTCAAGCGCCACCGCCTGACACTACTAAATTAGTTGGTAGTAACATGTCTTGTTTAATTTGTGGCGTTTACTCGAGTTCGAGTGGAGTTTTAGCAGTTCTACATAGGTTGTTGATGATATTTTTAGGGGTTGTAGACGTAATATGATACTATTGACATTTGGATACAAGACTTTAGTAGACATTTTAAAATCCAACCTGTATAATGGTTTTGAGGTTAACTTTTAATTTCTATATTCATTTCTATAAAAGCCTCGTTAAAAAGCAAGAAAAAAAAACACGATAAGAGACTATCAAAAGCGACATTAAAAAAATCAATTTAAACACCATCACAAAAAGAAATCCCGAATCAAATCATTAGCGTCATGTCACTTAACAGTGTTAATCGTATTACACAGATATCTACAATCTCATTGTGCATCTTTGAAAAAGATTTCCTTTCCCCCTCACCACCAATCTAAACTCTATCCCAGAGAAATAAGATTGAAAAAACCTTGTCAAGTCAAATTGACGTTGTCAATTCGCAAATATTAACAAAAGACGATGTGTCTCCTAATTTTGTTGAGGAAAATTAAACTTTGTGAAGTTGTGATAGAGTCGATTTGTGTTTGTAATTAGTGGCGTACGTCCCCTACCCAATTAATGTAATTTAATAGCACAGAGAGATTAACGTTTACTTTAATTGAACGAGTATAAAGGCGAGAACATTTTTAGATTACGCTATGCCATGTCTGGGTTGGGGGCATAGACAATTTTAGCGTTTATTTAAAAATAGCCGCTACCCGCAACTTTCTTCCGCATGAAATTATTATAAAAATATTAATTCCCTATTTCAATCGGATTTTGTTAAAAATTTCAAGGTATTACTTTTTTTGAATGGATACCTAATCTTTTTTCTGAAGCAAAAGCCCAAGTTGCTTCTTATGACTGTCAGAATCGATCCAGCCGTTTCGGAAATTAGCCTGAACAAACAGACAGACAGGAAAGATTTTTTTTTTTGTAAGTTTTGAAATTACAAACAGACACTTCAGTTTTATTTAAGTATTTGTATAGACAATGCGTGGGTACGCGGTACCTAGATATGTACCTACCTACCTATTTGCAGTATATGGTTACATTTTTTACCAAAGCACTGTACGAACGATGCCGCAAAAATCATGTTATCCAATAGATATAAAGATGTCAACTAAGAGAAGACAGTGAGAGGAATAATGATAACCATAGAGCCTGTTTTATACAACTCTGCCACGTTGTTCAGCGTGAGCGTGAGGTACTGGGTTCGATTCCCGGGTCGGGCAGTGTTATTGGGTTTTTCCATCAGGAAGTTCTCAGTAGCAGCCACGGAATCTGGCTTCGTGCCCGGTTGATGGCAATAGGCTCGCCCCCTATTACATGGGACTTAAACATAGCTGGCGAAATGTGGATGTTCTATTTAGGGTTGTTGCTGATGCAGGTTTATACTGTATCAGCGGATGCTGGTGCTGATATTAATAAATTACTTAAATAAAACATCTTATACCATAAAATTGTTAGTAAATGTAATATAAGATTTTGAGTAAAAGACAAGTTACAATAATTATATTATTTTTTACCAACAATGAGGGAACAATAGACAGCTTTTTCTGTGTAACTGTCTATGATTGGGTAAAACTCCACGTAGCTTGCGCTAAGTCCCGCCTTTAACGAACACGTCACGACTTGAATGTCAGCATTAAAAATCAGCATCAATTGTTGCTGATGCTGATATAAAAACAATGCTGATAATCCACGGATGCTGATGCTGATATTCGCAACAACCCTGGTTCTATTAGGTACACTTTCAGTTTTGATTTGAATTTCCGGTCAGTTAACGTTGATGACCATTTTGCTTTCCAATCAAGTTCCCGACTGTACCTAGCCTCTGTCTGTCTCTTACAACATAATATTAACTGTATTAGAAAGTACATTAAGCCGTTGGTTCAACGTCTTATGAGAGAGTGTACCAGTATCTGCACACACTTGTCCATTATACCTAATATCTCCCGCCTCAATGGTTAATGTACATAGGTTAAAAATGGCTACCATGACTAAAAAACGGCCTAAAGGCCTATATTTACTGCAAATACAACTCAATAACAATCCTAACCATCCCCTAACGTAACCTAAACATACTCTGGCATAACAGACGCATTTAATCCTAAGCTTAGCGCCATAAATGTCCAAAACATGATTATTTTTGAGCTATTTACGTTCCATAATGAGCTGTAAGACGATTGTGTACTCACTTGTAACCTAGCTACTCAGCTACCAGCGGATCTACGGAGATCAAACAATCGGACTGTCAGCGGTTTGTGACGTAAGGGGTGCTACACACAGTTTTAAAAGCAGTGGTGGACATTGGCTAAGCGCTAACTTATGAGTTGTAGTTGTAGATTTTGGGTTTAATAAAACCGGCAGGTAAGTAGTGGTGGTACCTTCGATTACGATAAAGAGGTGTCTCATGAGATGACAAGATATAGAGAAGTATGGAAGAAGAAGACATGCTGCGCCAACTAAACCCCAAATAAATTGAGATAAGGGCAGGAGAGTGACGATATGATGATGAAAGATAATTTGCATGATGTTAGGGTTTCTGAACAGTCTGCTCGCCTTATGGGCTTGCCGTATTGTTGGTCCCTAGGCACGACATTGCAGGTAAGAAGTACCATGGTTCTTCACACGGTCCTGCAAATGATTTCGTTAGAATTGCTCTCAAAGCAGGAAAACTCGTTAGGAAACCGATTTGTCTTAGAGCCACACATGTAACATGCATCAGTCCGCACTGGGCCTGTGTGGTGGATTATAGCAAACTCCCACTTATAGAGACTATGCCTCTGTCTCAATGGGTACAGAAAAAGCTGGTTACGCTACACACACACACACAAGTTTGAGTCGCCATAATATGGTACAGCCGGGCGGCAGAATCTAATCTATGTAGATATCCGTTCGCGAAAAAGTCTCGGCTTAGCTCGAATCGTGATGACCCGAATCGAACTTGACTCCGAAGGTAAACGCCGAAGAAAGTTTGCCAATCGGTACGAACGCAGAATATGAGTAGAAATTTAATTGCTTCGGGTCGGCTTTGCTGTTAAAACCAAATTTTTACTTCTGAATCTAAAGTGCCGACCCAACAAGTGTGGGACAGCCTTGAGAACTTAAATATAGATAAGATGTTTGAAAGATAAAGTAGAAAAGGTAATAAGGTACTCATGCATAATTAGTTACACAGTATTTTGTTTTGTTTATGGGATTTGCTTCTAGCTAGATGATCAATCGGTTTGAAGATAAGTAGATGTAGATTTTGTCTTACACGTGCAGCCGATCATGTGAAGTTAAGTAGGTTGCTGAAGCAACCCACAAAACTAAAATCGTCAAACGACTCTTGAAGTTAGAATTAGCCCAAAATGTCATGATTTCTTGAAACTGACATGCAAAGGGGTAATTTAATTTAATTTTTTATCTGATCTGAATTTAGCGAACTGTATGGATGATGTTAGTGATTATACTGCAGGAAACACATGTAGGACGTATTACGTTCGCGCATTACGGTAGCGAATCATATTTTGCAACGTGCAACGCGATAACTAATTGAAAAGCCCTGGCGATTCGTCTGAAGCTCCAGCTTTTCGTCCAGTAGCAGTCATTAGATACCAGTAAGTAAGAAATTTTGAGGCAAATTGATAGACAAGGACATTATTACATGTTTTTTTTAATTTTTTTTATTAACTTGCAATGTTTGCATTTAAGTTTGTTCAGGTCAAATCTGGCAGCTGAATTTTAAAACAGTTATCCTCTACCGATTGAATTGAAATTTTGCATACGTTTAGTTTGGACGACAGTGCATGGTTATCTAAGTGGCATCATTCTAATTTTTTAAATTATCAATCACAATAAGAAAACAAAAAACCTATGTCCTTTTAAAAGTTATTGTAGAAATACGAAACGCTTTGAAAGAAATTTCCACTTGAATAGGCCTTCTAAAAAGTAGTACTTGAGTTAAAGATTTAATAAAACGGCAGTCACACATTTTGCAACAACCAAACATACTTATTTTGTCAAATACCCTAGTATAAATAGACACAGCAGTATTGTCGAACCCCTCAGTTGGCTGCCATTAGGAGTCAATGGGATAGGGCGCTCTCTATCTCCGTTTATCAGGCAATTTGGGGCTATAGCTGAGATTCTTTATAACAGTCAAATTCAATTATAACTTGGTGTTGTCCTGTGAATTGGTCAGAAACGATTAAAGCTATGTACATACATACCTACATACTATTTATTATTCTTCTTTGTGAGTTTGTTTTCTTCTTTTAATTTGAGTGGTATTTTAGATTCTTAGTGGCCATATTTAATAATATTTCTGGATGATAAATCAGTATTTTGCTTTTTCTTCTTTCGTCTCTTAATGAGTTTCTGATAACGAAAATTATGATAACAGGTTATGATATTGTTTGAATATTGGTCGGCTCTTGGAGGTTATTGAGGTATTTTGTGAACATTAGGTAATTTAATGTTATCTAAGGTCTTCATGAGCTCAATTCAACAAATATGTAATCGAGTGGTCCCCGACAACATTGTTCTAAAATACGGGTACATTAGAAACTGTGAATTAAAACAAACTATGAAGTTATTTTATGTGTGAAAAGTATAGACTACGTTATAAAATCACCGCAGAATGGCAAATAAAATAAACCTCACTAAAAACCAAGAAAATACCTCCACTAGAATAATTTAAGACGTTCTTAATTAACGTTTCTATTACCATAAATAAGTCGAAAACGCGAACCTACGGGGTACGTAATAAAATTTTGATATTCAGTCCGTTTCCCGTAGTCAAGGAGCGGGCTTAAGTTAAATTTACGCAGAAATAATACGCGAAAAGAAGCAATCTTTTTAAATAATGACTTTCATATTCCCAAGAGGAGCGGACAATTTAGAGATGAGGGATTCTGTGCGTTTTTTTTTTTTTATTAAAAAGTCGACGATGACAACGATAGTAAGTAGGGGACCGGCCATTACTCTGCGAAATGAGTTTTCAGTTTGCTGCTTTTTCTGTGGTGATACAGGGCGCTGTTTTTTCAGGTGGACATTTTATTTGAGAAATGTTTTACTATTGCTAATGTTATATGCTTATGTTAGGTCTGGTATTCGCAAAACTATAAATAATAACAAAGATTTTATTTTTCTCCCACAAAGTACAATTAAAATATACAGGTGTTACAAATATTGGAGGTACAGAGGTTTGTGGGAGTCAGGAATCCAAACTAGGATACCCTGTGCTATGGACTCCTGGCCCCCCTCGCCGAGATTTAAATTATCACAAAAGTAATAATAAGACAAAGTAAATTAAAATAACCATTTGTGTGTGTGTGTGTTTGTTAATTTGTGAAGTGTGAGTGTGATGAGGAAGGTGTAGTGTGTCTGTGTGGTGTTGTGTGTGTGAGAGAAAGAGAGAGTAAGATGGTGTATCTACGATACGATACTCTGATTATCCGGTCAAAAGATAGCTCAGGTAGACCACAAAACCACGAAGACAAATGCCGAGGTGTATAGCAGGTAGGTTCCTACGTAGTAGAGCCTATATCCATAAGAAATTTCTTTCGGCAATAATTTAAATATCCAAGTGTACTAAAATGAAAGGTTCGACTTGCTAGAGCGGAGTCATTATTACGAGTAATGATAAAAATAGAGTAGACACTTCAAAAGATGCGAAATTGATTCTTAGTGTGGAAAAAACAGGCACAAAATCGGGCCCCGAGTGGAGACGTCATGTGCCTTTTAAGAGAGAAGAAGGTCGCAGTTACGTTTAAAACGTGATGACCTTTAAGCTGGACTACCTACAGCTATATATGTATACTCTACAATGTCCTCAATGGTGTTCTGACATGTCCGCTTTGTGCTCGGAGTTTTTCGGCCAAAGTTGGATACGCTAGCCACTTGAGATCACATGGAAGAGCAGCACAAACTCTCGACAACCGACCTAGAAAGCCATCGAATGCAGTTGCTGTGGCCGGAATCGGCTAGATGGCATCATCATCATCAAACGTAATGAGAAAAATCATTAAAAATACGAAAAAACTCGTCTTACCTTTGGTACGGCACTTTGGTACCGAATGATGAATACAGATTCCGACGAAATATAGACAAGGCAAGACGAATTAATTCGTATAATGTAGAATATGCATGTATATATTTTGTTGTGTCTACATATTATGTAACTCCTTACAGATTGTTAAAAGATCAACATAACGACAGGCAAAATCATTCTTAAAGATGGTAACAGGTTTTTTTACAAAATGAAAACTTTTTTGCAAAAAAAAACCGACTTCCAAAAAAAACACTAAAAAAGTGGAAAATAACTTTACTTTCGGAAGTCGGTGGCAAAAAAGTCAATGAAACAAACAATAGTTTACCCTTTTTAGTTATCGTATCACAAACAAATCCTTGTCAAGTATCAATTTCGCAATTTCTTTTACTTGGATGACATTTTTTCCAGTTAATTTGATTTCAAAACCAAACTGCTGAACCGATTTTGATGAAATTTCTATGGGACCAATCGAGAAGTAGATCCATTCAGATAAAAGAAGAATTTTTCAAATCGGTTCAGAAATGACGGAGATATGAGGTAACAAGAACAAAAAATAAAAAAACATACAACCTAATTGAGAACCTCCTCCTTTTTTTGAAGTCGGTTAAAAATATTGTTTGATGTTCGCAATTCTGTATTGACATAACTAAATATAAGTTTGTTTGCTGTGTTCGTGGGTCTTGTTAATTAAATTAAGGAGTTATTTGAGCTTGTTCGGTCATTAGCGAGTCTTTAGTGTTGCAATGTGTTCAGAGTGCAAACTCACAAAGTGAATGCTTGTTTATTAGTGCACCGTGTTACATACGGATGTGGAATTGGTCAGCTAGTGTGTACCCAGGACAAGAAGGTCATCATCATCGTAATCATACTCCTGCCGTTGCTTCATTTCACTTAGGGTCGGTAGTAAATGTTTTTGTATTCCTTTTTTCAGCCATGACGGTATCATTTACTTTCAGAAGGCTTCCTTATATCTTTAGTCCTAAAGTTTCTTTTAAACGACTCAAAATCTAGTCGCATTCTAGTCTTAGCGATTACAAATGTTGAGATTACACTACTACGAGGATCTTTTAGTGCTCGAATTCCATTGACATGGTTTAACATTTTAAGAAATTAATTGAAAAAACGAAACGGCAGCGTTAGTTCAGATTTTGGCCACACGCCAAAAGATCCTTGTACAGCCATATCAACATCATCATCATCATCATATCATCATCTGCCTGGCCTTTTCTGTAAGTCTAACCGGATGCAGCTGAATACCAGTATTTTACATGGAGCGACTGCCTATCTGACCTTCACAACCCGGTTAGTACCTACTGGGTAATACGATACTCTTTGGTAAGGCTGGTTGTAAAACTTTCGCGATTCGGGCTTCGAACTACTCGTAACGACAGTCAAAGATCTACAAATGACAGCCGGGATCAATGGTTTAACGTGTTTTCCGAGGCACGGCAGGAGCTCGGTATGAAACGATAGTTACCCATCCACGAGCCGAACCCGGCAAGCACTGCTTAACCTTGAAGATCAAACCGTGCGGCTGTTATTATTTAGTTCTTAAAAATATCGGAAATGCCCTTAACACGAAAATTAGGTCACGGTTTTACCCTTGCACGGGTTTATTATTGATTTTGGTGGTTACCAAATTACAATTCATATTATTTTGTAAATATGTAATAAGCACATCGTTAAAATAATCTCACGATTTTAATGACGAGTATTTTCCAATGTTATTGTTCCCTAAGACTGATAAGGTAACAAATAGAAAAACCATCAAGGTAACATTCTGTGAAAAATAAGTGGTTTGTGTTCCTTATCAAAGGGAAACATTGTTTGTTTTTTTGGGAAATTACGTAAAATTAATTTATGTATTTATCGATTTATAAAGCGGAACTTCCACTATTGTCTTTGGTTAAATAAATAATTATTTTTACATAACAATGAGGGGGAATATGTTTTAATCAACTCTTCGGCGCAACTAATTGTTAATTAAGTATATTGTTCTTGCTGTTTTTTGCAATAACATCAGTCGGTATCAATTTATTTAGGGTTGGCGCAGCCGCAGGCCCTTCGTTCATACTTGTCTTTTACGCCTCATCTCATCAGACACCGACTTTCTTGGCAGAACATCCTCATCACAAATCATTTGTTCTTATGTAGGCACTCATTTCTTATCAGGGTATATATATAAAAAAAACAAAACCGCTATATTCCATCTGTCAGACTCAAACAGTAACTTACAGCAGCGTAATTAAAACAATCTTATGATTATTTACAAGGATTGATACTTGACAAGGATTTGTGTGTGATACGATAACTAAAAAGTGTAAAATAACTTTACTTTCGGAAGTCGGTGATTATTGTTTGTTTCATTGACTTTTTGCCACCGACTTCCGAAAGTAAAGTTATTTTCCACTTTTTTGGAAATCGGTTATTTAAAATAAAAAAAAGTTTTTTTTTGTATTCTTCTCAGCAAACCCTTTCATTTGATACCAATATCATGGGAACGCATAAAAAATAACTAGTCCGCCATCTTAGGGAATTCGCCATATTGAATGTAGAATGACGTCCATTTAACTAACCATGCATTGTCTTCCAAACTAAACATGTATACAAAATATTAGTTTAATCAGAAACCGAGAAGTGAGTCAAATTGAACTTCTAAGATTTTTTTACATAGTTAGTTACAGCTGAAGCTAATAAAGCGTGTTAAAAACTCGCAAGAGCCGACTTGTTGATGAAATGTGTCAAACTTGTCAATTATGTCATTTTGCTTTAAGATGTCACTTAGACATGGGATCATATTTTTCCCGTGACATTTTGTTAATAGTTCGTGCATTGATGAGTTGATGACCCACCAAACACCATGTATAGATAATATCGATGTGTTATGGACAGTGAGATAACGTCGACATAAGTCAATATCCGTCTGCCTTTTCCCAACCATGTTGGGCTCGGCTTCCAGTCTAACCGTATGCAGCTGAATACCAGTAATTTACATGGAGCGACAGCCTATCTGACCTCCACAACCCAGTTAGTACTGGGTAATACGATACCCATTGGTAAGACTGGTTAAACTCGACACCAGTTCCTATTATAATAAAATCGGTAGTAATTTCCTGGTGCCACAACCCACAACAGCCTGTAGCTTCGGTCCCATAGAAAAGCGGTAACGTAATAAAACGTGCGTCGCGTCCTACCGCCCACAGTGGGCATTTCCTAACACTGCGTGGACGAAATTCCACCAAGATTCCAACAAGAATTCCATATTTATAAACAAAATGATTTCTCTCAATTCTTTAACAAAATGATTTTGCGGCTACAAATTAAGTATTCATTCACATTAAAAAATTCTTTCAAATAATTTTGTCCACGCAAGAGCCCCACGGTGCGTTATCATCGTAAAAACATTCTCTGGCTTAATATTCCACAATTGCCCCTTCTGTAAGTGCACGGAAGCTGCGGTGTTATACTTAACGATGCACGGATAAATGTGTAACTTGTTAAGTCTTAACTGGGTTAATAGGTAGCTAACTAAATATGTATGAGCTATATTGTATATTCTACTATTGCGACTTTTGTAAGTGCACGGAAGCTGCGCTGTTTTAAATATGAGTAGATATGTTGGGTTAGTCCCTGAGTACCCCGATCCCCGAGGCACCCGTACCGGAGGACCCCGATTTATTTTTATCTTGAGAAAGTCAATCAAAAGTCAGTTTAGCTTAAAAGTACCGTCAGCAGATGAAATGTTAAATAAAATTTTATTACGTAAGTCTTGCTTCGTTAAGGTAAATATTATAATTAGATAATACAATACAGAGTCTCGTAGAGCAATCACAAGTTTTAATTATTATCATATTTTAATATTATGTTTGGGATGACTAGCCAAATGTGGGTGTACTATTGGGTACACCTCTGCCTAATCCGTCGCGGATTATTGGCGTGATGTTATGACTGGGATGCTAACGAACCAAAAGTGCTAATTAACTCTTAATTGGGTACATGACCGAACCTAGGCTCCGCTGGATGGCCTGAAAGTCTACTTAAAGTGACATTCTATTAGGTACACCGATGATGGTAAATAGAGGTCAAAATCGTATCAAAAATTATGTGGCTCTCTCTTAACTGGTTTTCATTGGCTCTTTTCCTGTAGCAGTTTTTCATACTCGGAAATGTGTGCAGAATGAAGAACAATCTAATCTTCAATCGGTATTATGAAGGATCCGACATACCCTTTGTTACCTGGTCAGTTCAATACCGCGAAAGCTGAATACCCTAACACATGACACCAGTATCCGCCTGTCACTTTACTAATGGTTCTCCACAAAAACTGCTTAAGGCTGTATTGTTGGTAACATAATTTCTATCGTTTGAAGCAATTGAATGTCTCATTGGTCTGGTGGTCGGAAGCACGACTACTGAACTTGAGGTCCCGGGTTGGATTCCCGGGTCGGGCAAAGTGTTATTGGGTTTTTCCATCAGGAATTTCTCAGTAGCAGCCGCGGAGTCCGTATTTGTGCCAGGTTGATAGCAATAGGCTCGCCCCCTATTACATGAGACTTAAACATAACTGGCGAAATGTGTGTGTACTATTAGGTACACCTCTGCCTAACCGTTCGAGGATTACAGGCGAATTAGTGGAGTTTTATGAAGAAATTCTTGAATGTTGCATTTGGTTGTGCTGCCGCTATAGAGCCATGAATCTTATGGCGCCCGAATGACGTCGTCACGAGAGGGTGCTGTTGGTAAAGATTTGTTTTGTTGTGATATTGTATGTAAAAAATCCTTGTACAATTATATTTTTGTTTGCCGAACCAAAACTCTAGGAGGTCAATAGTTCCATTGTTTAAACGGGAACCCAGACAATTGCTGAAGTTTTGTATTGTGTTTTAGTCCAACTTCCGAGCCATGCCAAAACATTTTTTTTTATATCCACATTAATAAAAAAACTAACTTTTGCCTAAGTCTTCACCCGCATTATGGGTCGGGGATTACCCGAAGATACATTACTATAGGTTAAGCCGATAAGGCGTAAAAAGGTAACTGAGAGACATAGTTACGTTTAGTTCATTTCATACACAATTAATATTTTTGAACTCGAGTCTAATTTGGAATTTCCATCGCCGTTAATTTAATTGTTGCTAAAAATTATCGTTACGCAATATCATTGCAAATATGAAGTGATTCTATTAAATAAACATTATTGCTATTGCCAAGTTTATTATGATTAATGTGAACAATAAATCCGTAGGGCAGCGTACTCACTGAATTATTGTGGCATTTTTATGCCGTGGGGTATATTCGTACCCCACAGTCGCAATATTCGTTTCTCTTTTAATTTATTGTATTCCTTCGTTTTGCTACTCACATTTTATGAACTTTACGCGTTATTTAAATATTTCTGGTTATTTTCAGACATGACTGAGAAATGTTGACTACATTGACGTTATATTGATAATTTGAAAAAAATCGACCTCAGAATTGTCTATTCTAAACTTAACACTTTATTTTCCACTACGAAAAAGGATCCCTTTATCTTAAGTAAATATTCTAATGCGCTATTGACATGAGAATAAAACTAAAAGTGTTTTCCCAAAGCCTGAATTATGGCAACATTGAGAATAAGGTAATACGTATGTACCTTTAGCATTAAAGAGGTAGACAGGAACCAAAGACAAAAAAATCTGCTACCACAGTCTCTTTGTTGGGGAACAGATAAAAATAAACCCTACCTTGTTAAGACGAGTCGTGTTTAAAGCCCGAAAACAAACAGCGCCCTAAAACAACCAAACATCAAGTTTCCACTTAACCACATCACTTAACCGAACCATTTTTAGAAGACACTTCCATTTAGTTAATTTTAAAGAGCCCTTTAAAACAAGGGAGGGTCTTTTAAATTTGGTCGCATTATACGCTCAACAAATATTGTCCGAACAAAGAACGTGTAACAATTTTTGAATAGGGAAGTGTAACAAGTTCGATTTTCAAATAGTCGCGGCGCCGGGTAAAGGAGATTATGGCGTTTTAAGCGCCATGTTTATTTTTACGAAAATGGAACGTGTTGTGTTTTCGCATTAGCACCTTTTACTGTATGTTTCGTTTTTCGTCGTGTGTGGTCCGAGGCTTATGATTGCAGAGTGAAGTGCTTTCGGATTGCCATCTCGGACGATTGAGTAATTTTTTGTGTGTTCATTTATGATTTCATGAATGTTTTTATTTAAGTACCTGCTTACATATTTCGGTAACTGCTAAATGATTGTAAATTATCAGATTGCGAAAGAAAACCTTTTTTTACTTCGCTGTTTTCAATAACGACTTTATTTAAGTGTGAAGATTTTATAACTTGCGAAACGACGATTAAAACACCGACAAAGATATATATATTAAAAAAAAAAACAGCAATTCTATAAATATTTGTTCAAAAGAGAACAAGATAATCCAGACAGTTTTTAAAATCGCATTGATAGAGTCAATTTTCAACGCGTGCTTCTGAGATGAGCGCAAAAAATATTTTTTCACAACAAAAGACGTCTTTACACCTTTTGATATACGAATTCTCTTTAGAAAACGCGAAAAAAATGTCATTGATCCAACAACCTTACACTATTTCCTCAATTTCCTATTTCGCTCTTATTTTAAAGCTTTAAGAGCGATTTTTCTGAGAATTGTAGACTTCTAAAAGCAAAAAGTTTTGGTAAAAACATTTTATATGACATCTTCCTCTCCGTGAAGATGTCTAGATAACATTAGTGGCTTATAAACGGTTGTTCATTTCAATGGGGTCCCATAGACCCCATATAAAAGTCTTTAGAGGTCATGAATGGGTGACGTTTTTTCATGAAGATGGTCCTTAGTTGATAAATACGCAACTAATCAAATTATTTATGGCATTAAAAGGTTAATAAAATGTTGTGAACATCTGCACGGCGACGTTTCAACGCTTTTGTCAAAGATTTGTTTGAAAAAAATAAAGGGTTGGTGTTTTTGTGTGTGACGGTTTAATATCATAATGGTTTAGTTATATTCAAAGTTATCTGGTGTGATACGGGTACTTGAACACGGTTTAAATGTAGAAGATAGATAATAATACTCGTAGCGTGACTTTAGACGAATTTTATGCAATTAAGTGCAAACCGTACATAATTTTTCACTTCTCTTTTAATTAAATCCTCGATTGTAAGTAGTTGATGAAGGTAGTACTGTGTTTTTACGTACTTTCCTAATTAAATTAACACCTGGGTCGTTTATTACAAAAAAAAACAACATTGAAAACAGCTTACCAGAATTTTATTCATGTACTGTAATTTTACTTTGTTCTCGAGCTCATTGTATAGCCGTTTCCATTAATTAACCTTCTCAATCCGTTAATCTACTCGCATCTCGATTACCCTTAAACTTAACTTCTCGATACCAACATTATCGATTCGAATAATCGATTTGAAATATCACGTGAATTGCCAAATGCTCTATATTTGGCACATTGAACGATTGAACGAACATTAACGCGGTACCAACAGGGTAAACGGTCCCGTTTTCACCTCATTAAGCCCAAGTTAAGGACCCTATTATGTACTTTATGTATTCCTAAATTACCCATCACTTAATAGGGTAGCCAACAACGGGGGAGCTTACCCTTCGGCCGTTTTAAAATGACCTTCCTGCCCCTTCTTGTGGGGTAATTATTTGTGTAAAGGGGGGTAAATAATGATCTTTTGGGGGGTCTAGATATAGTGGATAATTACTAGAGGTGGGGTGTTTTAAAGTGTTTGTATGATTACTGGCCTGTTCAAATTTAATGCCCGTTTCTCGTTAAGCGAGTTTATGTTGAACAAGTTTGGAAATTGGGTGATAAGTAGGTGTATCGATGTTATTCTTGTTACGTTATTTATGATACTGTAAAACGCTGAAATTACCTTAGAACTTAGTTATTGAATTTTATAGATTTTGAGATAATTACTTATTTTGAGATTCGGTCATTTTCCTTGAGACATTTATTTGAGTCTTTAGTTTTAGGAGCCGTTCCAATTTTCACTTTAGTTTTTCAGTGGACATTCATATAAACTTAACCAAAATCACACATTAGCATATGTTTTATGTGCTTCAATAAAAATCTCTTAAAACATATTTAATTCCTGCCATCAATCAGAAACATTTCATAACTCAATCACAATAATAAATGAAAATCGTCTCTAATTTGTTTTAAGTTCCTTTTCCATTCACCCATTCAATGAACGAATGAATGATAAATTCGTTGAAGACCACATTCTTAAGTCGCGAAATGACGTAGCTAAAAATAGAATAGCTAGGGTGTCCACGCTGTATGGGTCGATATTAGAGACCCCAGATGTCCAAACAACAATCGTTTCGGAGCCTGTGAGTGCTATTGTGTGAGATGACAAACGTACACCTATTGTTAAACTGTCCCATTATTAAGAGTACTTAATATACTACTGGTTGGGGTGACAATGCGTCAAGTGATATAACTTTTATGCTTTGATTTAAAAATATTGTAAAAATGAAGATTAAAACATACCTTGCAAACATTATAATCAAAGAAATTACAGAAAAATGTTAAGTAAGTTAATTTATAATATGGAGTTGGTATTTTTACCATACGACTTGTTTTTTCCTTGTGGCAAAGTAAATTTAGGTAGAAGGAACATTTTTCAGGATATTCAAACGTGAAATATGTTGTGCCGTTTAATCACCGAAATTATTCATAATAATATTACTGTAGGTACCTTTAACCTCGTTAACATAAATATTTAGAGTTGTTATGTTCACAGTCAATATGTAGCGGCAGCCTTTTATAATGTTCATAATTGGTGTCGCATTACCCAAACACAAAAATAAATAATATGTGTAGGTAAATAATATTAATCGTGAATGTACCAAGGGTGTTCAGTTACAATTTTTTCTGTATTTCATTAAGATGATTTACAGTTATTTAAAAATAACGAGGGCATAAAAATTATCTTACAAAAAAAATGAGCTAGCAAAATCATTATTTAGTCACCCGTCCATAACTCTCAAACTTCAAGTAAGTTCAAATCTTGTTTAAAATCCTGTCATTTTGCTTGCTGCCATGTAATTCCAAAAAATCTTGTCACCCTACATGAACCCGGCAGTGACGTAGGTACCATCAGCGTCATTCACAGTGGTATAATGACCGGCTGATAGCCGTTTAAAAACGAATTTGCTCACTTCTGGTACATTAAACAATCGCTCACCAACGCTATGGGAGATATGTTCCGATTTTGAATTGAGTGTGTTAGTTTATATCTACTTATTATCTGTGTGCTAGGCTTGTGCTGGGGACGATTTGATTTGTGTTTGTTATGTTGGTAGCATATGATGGTGCTTAAGTACCTACTTACATAAAGCGGCAAAAGTCGGTATTTAACGTTTACAAAGAGATTTTAGTTAGTATGTCAGAAGAAATGACATAGAAAAAAAGACGTGATTCCATGTCGAAATGATACAAACTTTGAAGCTTGTATCGTACAGCAACCAGGGGGGTTACCATGATCTGTTAGTGCAGGAATGTTTTAGTATTATTCCGACAGTGGGTAAGAGATGGCGCTAGACAGCTGTCAGCTGTCACTTTCTCAGAAAAGTCCTAAAACATTCCTGCACTAACATATCATAGTAACCCACCAGTTGGCTATTGCAAGTAAATCTAATGACGTAGATTAGGTACGATTTTGTTAGCTAGTAAGATCGATCCCTTCTAGCAGTTAGTTATTTATTTTGTCTTTGGTTTTTATACGGGGTGGAGGAGACGCCGACGCACAAACCGTTACCACGTATTTACTACATCATGCTGAGCCACATAGAAATTTACCATCGGTATTTTTTTTAAAGTTGGGGGGTTCAGAATGATGCACTGACTCCGTGGTAACCCTTTGTGCGTCGTCGATGTCCCTTCCACCCCTGTATATAAATTGTGATGACTATAACGATGAAGCTGACAGACTGACTTACATACCTACCAAGTATATATACGTATTTGGTAGGTATGTAAAAAATACAATTTCAGGAAAAAGTACATACTTAGGTACTGATTGATAGTTTTGTTAACACAACTATTTTCGGTTGTTACAGAAACAAAACAGGAATCTACGTATTTAGCCACTTATTCCAACGTCCATTACGCAGTATTTTACAATAAAATCCAGAGTTTCGACTATAAGAATGTTATCGTAACAGGATATTAGTTAGTTATTACTACTTATTACGTACTACGCGATAAAAAATAATTGGTATGAATTAATTAGAGGAAAAAATTGAAATAATTACGTAAATAACTGTTGGAGTAATTAATAGTAATTATATTTGTTCCATTTTGTTTTAATATCTGTTTTTATTCATGTTGTCGCCATGTTGTTCTGACTAATGGTTTAATGGCGGGAGAAATAACGAATTTTCCTGCTTTTTATAATTATTTTGATATAATGATTGATTAGGTGTTTTTTAGCCTTGGTTTACTCTGAAATAAGTGCCAGACAAAATATGATTACAAAGATTTTAGGTAACAAAATCGTATACACAAAGAATGTTAAAACAAAAGTGACTTCGAAACTGAACTAACTCTTAACCTAAATTCAAAAAATACAAAAAGGAGCCAGAAGCCCGAATCGTCATCTGCCTTTTCCCAAGCATTATTGGGGTCGGCTTGGCAACCAGTCTAACCGAATGCAGCTGAGAAACAGTATTTTCCATGGAGCGACTGCCTATCTGACCTCCACAACCATTTACCGGGGAACACCGGACCCGAAAGTAAGACTGACTTGTCCGACTCTCAGGCTTGTGACTATTGCGTAACGACTGTCAAATCTACGAAAGGACAGCCGGGACCAACGGCTTAACGTGCTTTCCGAGGCACGGAGGGAACTCGGTATTTAAGGAATGGTCACCCATCCACCAGCCGACCTCGGCAAGCGCAGCTTAACCTTGATCGGCCCAACTGTGCGGCTGTTGTTATGCCATGAGCCCCTCGAGAGAAAGGGAGGAATTTAAGAGGCATATCTCGGTAAAGTATTTTTCTTGTGCAAAATTGTTTTAAATGAAATCTTCATAGGTCATTTTTATATGAGTAAATAAAATAGCTTTGGCCGTGAGATATTAAAAAGGTGCTTTCAATTGTAGAACTTTTTCAAACGTAAAGAAAACTTTTTGTTGGTAACATTGGTTTGTTGATTTACTTTTTGTTAAAGTTATTTAGTGTTTTTTTTTTTTATTTTGCAAGTTGGTTGTTTTTTTTTCGTTTTTTATTTTCGTTTATAAAAGTTCTGCCGTCAAACATTTTGTTTTTTAATTTAACTTTTGTTGACAAGGGGTAGGTAACCCATTTTACACAAATTCTTCTTATGTAGTTATTTTAATATACTTATTCCTTGCCAGAATTTAATTGTTTTGCAAGATTGACATAAATCGCTCCAGTTATCACGGAGAAATCGGTAGGTACATGCTTAAAAAAAAAAGTAAAATTGAAGCGAACTAAATCGGTAACCACATTAAGAAAACATAATAAATTAGTTACACAATAAAAAAGCTTTTCACTTAACTCTTTTAAGAAGATCAAAAAGAGCCATTATTAAAAAAAGCCCTTTCTATCGGAAATAAAAGGGAAAGTTCCCAAAATAAACGTAATAAAGAAACCCTATACAGTGTTGTATCGAGTCAAATGCGACGATCATTCGTTTAAACACATTATGTCGGGGCTATTATAGGCCACTTTGGCACCCCTATACTATTGAGCGGTATTAGGGTTGTCGATATTTGGGGGTCATTATTGGTTTTGAAAGTTGCTTGACGGAATCGACAAATGCAGGTGAAATGTCCCTTTTGGCGTTTTAGAGACATTGTAAAGAGGGCGCTGTTGGGAAACATTTTGCGAAATTGTCTCTGGAAATTTCAAATGCATGCAATGCATTGAAAATGGCGGCGCTAATTCCAATTGACATGCGTCGAAGATCCACGTTCAACTACATTTATTTGTGCTAATCGTTTAACCTATGTTTTAGTTTATTTTGGTGTATTTTGTTACAATTTTGTAATTCCAGAGTACATATTTGAATTAATTAAACCATATTAGTAGAAACATAAACCACTAAAATACCGGTACCGTAACAAAAAACGGATTCCAACCATTCTTCTGTTATTAAAAATTGTGAAGCAATAAGTATTTAATTTTTTTATCATACCAAAGTAATTTTTAATTTTTTTTTTGGAATTTTTTAATAATTATCAGTCTACAGCAGTCCACTGCTGGACATAAGCTTCTTCAATCACCGCAACTCAACTCGATTCTCGGCAATCCATTCCAGTTGCTACCAGCCACACTACGAAGATCGTCGCCCCAACTAACCTGACGGCGTCCCACTTTACGCTTGCCGTTTCCACTAAAGAACACGTCTACCCCAACGGTCATTGGTTCTACGGCTAATATGGCCGGCCCATCGCCACTTCAGCTCACTTATTCTGTGAGCTATGTCGACAACTTATATTTTTCAATATAAAATACTTAATAATTTATTTTAAGAAATAGTTTTAGTTTTATTTGATGAGAGTATGTACATTATTTACAAACTACTAATATGTACATCTAAAATAATGATAAAAATATGTGCAAGTATCAAAAAGGAAAATAACTACAGGGCGTCAAAAAATTCGTCCACATCGTTGTCAATAGGAAAAGTGCCCAGAAAGGCCAGCCTTTAAGAAATAAAATTAAATATGACCCGTTTATCAACCCACGAAACCTTTATCCAATAGTTATCTCTGCCAACCCTATTCTCATAATGCCCGCAGTACACTGATTGTGTAATATTAAACTATCTCATAAATAACTAGGGTAGCGCGACAAATGCACACTCAATGATTCGACAATTAAATTGTGAATTTATTGAATAAATTGTTTTCTATGCATTTCGGGTTCACTGATTGTGTGTTAGGGTTGCCAGTTTTGAATATTGTTATATTAAAACTGATTGTGATGCTTTACACTTACTTGCCAAGAAGTTAAGTAGCAGTTCGTAGCGCATAGCCGTAGCGTCAGTTTGTAAAGGATTTTATGTAAAGTCAAGAAAATTCATTGTTAAATGAAATTGTCACAACTGCCATTATTTGACAGTTACATGAAATTACTAAACGCGACAAATTGACATAGGTATTGTATCATTTTGAATAAAAACTATTTTTCCCTACTCATCGCGTCTCATAGAGTGCGCGATGGCAAAGACAGAGTTATATTTTTCATGATTGTGCAATACTTAGTTGAATGAAAATATACATAATGGTCCACCAAGAAAAAAACAACTGGGTGCCTTTTGAAGGGGACAGAAAACGGAAGTCGCACGCACTACGTTATGTCTAATTGCAATGTCAGATTTGGTTTCTATGTAACTCTATGAAAATGGCTCCGTATATTGTGAAACAGCCGCCTGTAGCAGTTTCCATACATACGACGTGTCTCCTCTATGATTTAAAAAAAGGATAATACCCGCTTACCACAGTCAGTAACAGAATCGTTAGCTCTACTTAACTGGTACAACACAAAGACCCTTATTACACCGTGAAATCCGATCCGTCATACTCGGTTTAGTGGCGAGCATATGTAAATATGTGTAGCCCAGCATATTTTAATAAAGCACCCTCATGGCTCCCGGTTCGACTCCCCGTTTAGTTAGTTATTAAATACGATATTTTTCCATATCATTGTGCGGGGACAGCGTTTGGGGAGATTTGGATTGTGTCATGTGAGAATGAAGATTTTTTAAAAATTATTTTTAATTGAATAAACACAATCTAACGTAACCATGTCTATTTTCCACGAAGGCTTAGGTAGAGGTGTGTTTTTTAAATACTGTATTTAGTAATGATGAGTAAAACAATTTATTATTGGTTTATACAACAAAAAAAAAAAACTGTTGTGTTGTGGTTTAGGTCAGAAATACACTATTTTATATTTTTAGTTTAAGAAATGTGTAGATATATTTCTGTCTTACACACGCATTGGGCCTGTTTGGGGGATTATAGACCACTCTTTGATAGAGAGGTCTGTTTCCCAACTGTGGGAATTTGATTTTTGTGAAAGATTTATTTGTTTTATGAAATACTCTATCACGTGTCACGGCAGCGATAAAGTAATAATAAATAGCAAATCTTGCCTCTTTCTTGTTTTTTAGGGTTCCGTACCTCAAAAGGAAAAAACGGAACCCTTATAAGATCACTTTGTTGTCCGTCCGTCCGTCTGTCAAGACCGTTTTTCTCAGGAACGCGTGGAGGTATCAAACTGATATAATTTCTATATGATACTTAGTTCTACTGTCCCTGGAAGCTGTAGAAAAATCAACCTTCTAAGTCAACGCAATCAAAAGATACAGCCATTTAGGCCGCAAATTTCCGCAAATTTTCGAAACTCGCACGGGAATCAAAACCTACAGGGTACTTCCCGTGAACTTAGAATCTTGAAATTTTGTACGAAGTCACGTCTTATAGTACAGATGTAGGAAAAATTACGAAAACCGTAAATTTTTAGTTTCGTCATATAAAAAAAAGTTATATACCCACAGGTTTGTACGGAACCCTCGGTGCGCGAGTCCAACTCGCACTTGACCGGTTTTTTCCTTTTGCATGACGCACAATTTATTTCCACTAGATTCTTCAAAATTATTTAAAGCTTACTACTATTATCAAAATTCTGATAAAAATAATTAACCACTAGTAACTATAGGGACAGGTTAATAGGATAATATCCTTTTTCGGCACTAAATTGTGGTCAATTAAAATATTGACAAAATATTGAGGAAAACTATTTTAAAACAATCAGGTAATATTAATTTCTGATTAATTTGCTAGTTACCATGGTAATTTTTTTCTATTTTTTTTTCTCGTTATCTAATGGCAATTTAACGTACAGTGAGTTATAGAAATTAGCTGACCCTCCTTTG
Organism: Standfussiana lucernea; assembly: GCA_964057025.1. Classification (NCBI taxonomy): domain Eukaryota; kingdom Metazoa; phylum Arthropoda; class Insecta; order Lepidoptera; family Noctuidae; genus Standfussiana; species Standfussiana lucernea. Next base: position 5,797,508 of record OZ059807.1, on the reverse strand, counting down.
CATATATGGTTGAGATTTTTTAAAATACGAAATGATATAATTTTATAATTACTTTTATATTTTATTTATTTTGCTCAAACAAATAAAATATAAAGTGCAAAGGTGGGTCAGCTAATTGCTATAACTGACTGTACATACATTTAAAAACATCGTTCTCTCTCTGTCACCTTCAAATGATTGATAGGAACATAACGAGTATACAGAACGTATCAAAGGTATGGTTATATTTACATACCATCAAACTGAACAACTTTTTCCTTCGGAACACCGTTGTAACGCAAAAAAATAACCAGTTGTCGAATACAAAATTTCACTTCTTACACGAGCCAAACGTTAAACGCATTTAGTAATTTGTGTAACCGGGCTTTAGTAATCAATTGTTGCATATAATAATTACTATGCATGATTATAAATAAGTATTAGCTACAACTAACCGTTTGGGTATACGCTGCGGTTAACCAAATAGAAGTCTTTTATATATTACAAGAAAACCACAAGGAAGAATACTAAAAAAATATTCTATGCGTAAATAGGAGAAATCTTAGTAAAAATATCACATAATATTGTAGTATAGGTAAAATAATTGCCATGGAGTTTCTTGCCAGTTCTTCTCCGTAATAAACGACCCTCCGAACCGTGTACCTATATTTTGAGGTTTCATAAAGTGCCTATTCGGGTTTTCGTGTAAAAAAACATGTTTTTTTGATTTTGACTCGTGCATAAAACCATCCCCTAAAGCGGATAACACCAAAAGCTTAACTAGGTTTAACGGAGTCAGGAGCACAATAAACACCGCTCCCTCGTTTAAATTCATTAATGCATTTTTCATAAAACTCATATCGTTATTACGTTATATAGAGGGTGGGACATAGTGATTTTTTCTTAATTTCCGTCGCCGATTTATTTCGGGGACGAAATTTGATTTCGGATGATAAGTCTGTATGGTATAAATTGACGCGGATATCTGATTGCCTAATGTATTTTGGAAGCCAATGTTTTGTTAAAATGTTGTTGGTTAGGTGTCTTTTATACAAAATTATGTCTTTAGAAACGTTAAAATCACATTAAGGCGAACCTATTTCTATCAACATAAGTTTCGTTTGCCTTAAAATGTAATAAAAATAACTTTTTTCCTTTTCAATTTGAGCCGAACAGTTGCCTAAGTTCACTAATAGCTCCACTCTTAAATCTATTATCGCACTATCTACAAATCATTAATAACGGGTTATGAATGACCGCTTAAAATTCTATAGGACACCCAAACATCTGACGGTTGTAGAGAAATGCGTGCAACACATGCGCCCGCGGTCTTTTCAACGCTTCCAAAATCATTTATCATTCTATCTATCTCTGTCTATCATTAATCATTGGAATGAGACTTAAAGAGAGAGAAAATGAAGTGATGGTACGTCACAAGAGTAAATACGATACGGCTAATGATACAATTAATGATTAATTATATTTCGAATTTTACACTCTATGAATGGACCGTGAATAGCGAATCCTTTAACGAAGGTTCAATCAATAAAGTCGAAATTTGATCGATTTTTGTGGCGTCGGCCCGTCTGATAGTCTGTAATGACGGTATTCGGGTATTTTAAAAACGTTTAACGCGAATAATGACGTTGTAAAATTCATTGAAGTTTTAAGGGTTGAATGTCGTCTCTAGAGAGTGCTACCATTCACAATTTCACACCATTTTAGTGACAATTATAGAACATTTTACGTCTTATTTGGAACTCATTCGTACAGCAAGAATTTCTTTGAAGTAATTCCATTGAAGTTAGTATGAAATCCTTTGAGTACTTTCAATGACTTGTATGGAATTGAAGTTTTTGTTACATATACTGTAGGTACTGTTACTATTATCACATACAATATTTATGTATTTTCCCATAACTTTTACAGTGGAAGATAATAATAACGTTCTTAAAAAAATAACAGGCAATAGTCGAATGAATGATGGCTAGATTTTATTCCGAGAAAATAATAAAAAATCTTTAACAGTGATAACATTCTTAATAAATTAGGATTAGGAGACAACATTATAGGCTAGGCCTATAAGAAATAAGACGTAGGTGGTCTTAACAAAACCAGTACATCACACCATCAAACCTTCAAAACATAAACTTGTAACATTTAATAAAATGCGTAAAATGCCATCTATCGGTATAAAAATCGAAATAAATCTACAGGAATCCCATTAAAAATTACCCAATATATTTAAAAAAGTCAGTAGCATGAATGGCCGTACCAAGGTGAATGGTGCATCATTAAAATCAAATCCTATAACAAATGTACACTGAAGTTGCTTTGTTACGCATTTTACTGGTTTGATGTTATTTGTAATAAATTATAGAATAATTCGTAAGTACCAACAAATAAATCCTTAATAAGGTGTCGTTAAAGTTTATTATTTAGTAACTGACTCCACTTAGGGCTATTGTTGAGCTTTTTTTATTTTTGAACGCATCTGTTGTTGTGGTGAAGTATATGTGGGGATTTCAGACAAAAGATTGTTGTATAAAGGGACTTAATAGCTGTACTTGTTGTAGATGTTTTTTTTAAACCGAGTTTTTGATAAAAAATGTTTTAAAAACCCAACTATACAAACAATAAGGTACTTATTTAATTTAATTTAATGCGACTGCAACAGTGACATAGTGCACAAGTGAAGTGCATAACATAATTTTAAGGTTATATTTACTAGCAAAAATATTATTTTCATCCCACCATCTCGGAAAGAGTATTTTTAATCTTCAATATCTGAGTGGAAAAGCCGTTTTTATTCTCTAGAGGATAAAGTAAATTGAATTTAGAACATCGTGTGCACTAAGTTTGTGAATTAAAAAAAACATTAAACCTATTTACTGCTACCTCTATGGTGCCGAATATATCATACAACTTTTTTTTAATTTGTTAAAAACTCAGACTCGGAACCTTCTTGGTGTTCTTTTTTCAATTTGCTTTGTACGCGGTTCTTTACGCGGCATTTTTTCACGTCATTGTTAAACCTTATATTAAAAACAAGAAACTTGAAAACAAATGAAAAAACTAAAATGAGTGATTCTAGCGACGAGTTAGTTTGCTTGACGCCAACAGAATTGACTGAAACTGTTAATAATGCGCAAATGAGCTTTCTCCCTCAACAATCACGCGAGAAGTATTTAAAACAGTACGATATGTTCAACACGTGGCGACTAGCAAAAGGAGACTTTCTCAGAAAACGTTTTGCTGGCATATTTTATAGAATTATCCGAGAACAAGAAAGCAAGCACTCTATGGAGTACGTATTCGATGCTAAAAGCAACAATAAAGATGAAAAAAGACAAACATATCGATACCTATCCTAAATTAGTGGCATTTTTAAAAAGAGCCTCATCTGGTCATCAACCAAAAAAATCGAAGGTTTTCACAGTATCTGATATTGAAAAGTTTCTTAACGAAGCACCCGATTCCGTATATTTGGCGGCAAAAGTAAGTCAGTTGCACATTCAGTATCTACTTAAGTATATTAATCTCAATTAAATAGTATACTTAGTAGATGTTGATAGGCATAATTATGCGTTCATATCAATTTTATTCATTTATCTACTACAATACTCTTTACGTTACAGGTTGTTCTTATTATTGGAATAAACGGAGCATGTCGAACTAATGAACTAACACAACTTAATGTCAAAAACATTGAGAAACATTCAGATGACTTACTATTAATTAATTTACCTAATACAAAGACAAAAAGAGACCGCAACTTCGTCATTCGCAAGGAATACGTAACGATTGTTGAGAAATATCAAGCCTTACGCCCGCCTAACACTCCAATCAATCGATTTTTTCTACAGTATCGCAATGGAAAGTGTGTTAGACAGCCTATGGGTACTAATAAAATTGGCAGTATCCCACGAGAAATAGCAACATTTCTTGAACTTCCAGAACCCCTGTTGTACACGGGTCATTGTTTCCGACGAACTTCAGCCACACTTTTGGCTGATTCCGGAGCTGATCTCCTGTCCCTTAAGCGCCACGGAGGCTGGAAGTCCAATGCAGTTGTAGAGGGATACATAGAGGATTCCATCCAAAATAAGTCTAAAATATGTGAAGGCATCGTAGGAGCCATTACACTGAAAGAGCCTCAATCGGATCTTTGGACTGGCCCTTCTACATCAAAAATAAGCCGTTATGAAACACCTAACCATCTCCCTCTCTCTCCAACATTCACGCCAAGGGAATCCGATGAATCGGTACAACTATTAAGTATGACAGATAGTTTACCGAAAAACAGTACACAAGTGACTAACACCAATATTACAGTACCAAACAAAAATATTACACTCAATTTAAATAACTGTAGCAACGTTACTTTAAAATTTTCTTAATTATACCTTAGTATTATTTTGTTATAATTTAAAGATTATTCTGTAATACTTACCTGTCATAATGTAGTAATTAATACCTAAACTGAAATAAAAGTGTACCTATCTTGTGATTATAAACGTTTTTTTTTTGCATTTAGTCATTTCCTCGCTGAGGTGGAATGAAAAGTTACGTGTTGCACTCGAGTGCAAAGATTTTTCACCTCGTGCTCTTTTGATTCCCTCGCTAACGCTCAGGATTCTAATTTTGAATCACTCGCTGCGCTCGTGATTCAATTTTAGAATCCTTCGCTTGCTCGGTCATCAAAATTGAACACGCGGTTAAAAAGCAACTTTGCACTCTTGTATAACAAATAACTATTTTACCTCAGGTATGTTAGTATGTAAGGTTTACCATAGCATATCTATATGGGTCAAGTTTGCCTGAAAAAAAAGGGAAATTTTTTAAGTTACTGATTTTACGCATACACGTGTTGTAGGTTTCGTCACGTTGCACGTTGCTTAATCAACAATCTTGTAATGTAGCACGTGCTTGTATACCGCAAATGATTTCCTGCCTTATCTCTGGCATTTCTGGCATTAACAGAATTACGCAAAACTGCATTTTATTGATTTTCCTGTACGATAATGTCAATTTAATTAGAAACTTCAATTACTTACACGAGTTAAACAGTTAAGTACGTACCTAGATAAATGTTTACAAAAGAGCCTTTACCCTTTTTAGTGGCGATGGTGGAAACCAGCATGCCTGAGAGATATTTCTCGACGGCATGTAAAAGCCAAATCAGAGGCCCTTGGGCGGCATAAAAACTTTGACACCAGGTTAGGCGCTAACCACACGATAAAGAAGAAGAGTGGCGGTATCTCACACGAATTCACATAGAGTCATAGACGAACAAGAAAAATACATATTATAGAGGATAACTCATAAAGTACCAAAGCAAAGTTAGTAAAATTTATATGAGACCATCGAGCAAGCCTACCAAATAAAAAAATAATCACGGAAATCGGACCAGTAATCAGACGACACGGTTGGCGCAGTGGCTGAGCGATTGACTGCTGTGCTGCGTGTCGCGGGTTCGATCCCCGCACGGAACAAATATTTGTATGGCCTGCAGATAGTTGTTCCGAGTCTGGTTGTTTGTGTATGTGAGTTTAAATGTTTGTAAACGCACCCACGATACAGGAGAAATTCCTAGTGTGGGGCAACGTTTTTTAAAGAAAAAAAAAATCACGGAGAAATCGGTGAAAATTCATGAAAACAAAATTGATGCTGGTGGAACACATGAGCACCTCCTTTTTAGAAGTCGGTTATTAATGACAGTGCTACACAGATACTAATCTCTCACAAATTCACATAGTATTCCAGCTTGTTCCATATATTATTGTCATGATTTGGGAACAGAAAATATGTACCTTGAATTTGTGTTTTGCATGCATTCTGTATTATTTTGTTTGTCTGACAACCTTACGTATACTGTTCCCGGTGACAATATTTTATAGTTTATAGAGCAAGAGGCATTGTGCTACCGTTGAGCCGAACTAGTTTATTATTTGAAGCTCGGCAGAGCCAGTGGCTGTCAAACTTAGCTTGAATGACGACAATGACGGTTTGAGGTCCGCTGGCTTCCGTCTGCTGTTTGTTGATAATTCTGGTGATATTTTCATTGGTTAGAGTTTGATATAGTTTTGTTAATGATTGTATAAAAATGTTGTGATTAGGAAAATGTTTTATTTTTATTTTAGAGATAGACTGCTCCGTTAGTTGACTGCTCAGCATGAGGTCCTGGTTTCGATTCTAGGGTCGGGCTAGAAGGGTTATTGGGTTTATCCATCAGGAATTGCTCAGTAGCAGCTACGGAGTCTGGATTTGTACCCGGTTGATGGCTATAGGCTAGCCCCCTATAACGTAGGACTTAAACATAACTGGCGAAATGTGGGTGTACTATTAGGTACACCTCTGCTTAACCCTTCGGGGATTATGGACGTGATGTTATGTTTCGAGATTTTATGCCAGTTCGATAAAATTATTCTCATTGCAGTTTTTGTGGAGTAATCAACAAGAAGACTTAGAACTAACTTCTTTTAATTTATTGCGATAATTTTGTCTGAAAGTTTAACACAAAGGTTTTAAACAGAGGATACAAGTTTTTCTTTAAAAAAAACGGTAACGTAATGGCAGTGTAACAGCAAAATCTTAAATAAAACCGCAATTTGACCATTTTACACTACGTTAAAATCGATTTACGAGCGCAAAAATTTTAAACTTTCAAACAAAAATGTGGCAATAAATTAAGAACACCCGATAAAAACAACGGTCTCCTCAAACTGAACCCTAATTTATTATGGAAATGTGTTCCGTCGCTAATCATGCGTTTCTGTAGCTTGACACCTTCCGCTAATTTATATCAAAAAGAAGAAGGAATGTACAAAAAACTATGAAAGACTGAAATCAGTTAGGGGTCGTCCTTTAATCACGTGAGGTTTGAATAGGGGGAGGGAAAAAAATCACAATTAATCACTATGGGGGGGAGGGTGTAATGTGCCAATCACGTATATTTTTTTCGTAGGACTAAAAGTGTAATTTAGTGAGTGACGTGAAATACGTTTTACCAATAATGAATAAAAAACCCGAGCAAGCAATTTTTTGTCTAAAAACTCGAGTAAACGATTTTTTTGTTCAACAAATCCGTTTTTTTTTTGCTAAAACTGAGTTTAAAAATATCTGATGTTTTCAATAATAAAAAATACACGTGATTCTGAGAGGGGGGAGGAGGGGTAGCCTAAAACCTCATGACTTATCACGAAGGGGGAGGGGCCTAAAAAACCTCACGTGATTAAAGGATGACCCCTTATAATTAAATATAAAAAAGTTTTTTCTTTTCAAATTAAGCTGAGAATCAGCGTTAAACTTTTTGGAAGTTATAATTACTTATAATAGTCAACGAACGGTCGTTTTCCACCATATCCATTATAAAAAATGAGAGTAGGATAAAAGAATAAATAATTTAAACATAGCAAATGATAAACAAATAAAAGCATGTTGTAATAAGAAAAAACTTTCACAAGAAAAACAGGAAAAACTTTGACCATACAAAGATAACATTTTTTCCACATTATTATGCCACAACAGCTTGAAACAATTGAATACCTATAGTCACATACTCAATGACCTACATCAAAAAACCTAATCATACCAATTCACTGTTTAGTGCTACAAACCCCTAACAACTACAAACATTAGCATAATTATCCTAAAATAACAAACTATAATGTGACATACAGTAGAGCAGAGTACCAATTACAAACCAAATAATAAAAAAACCCGTGACACAATAATTAGTAACCTCCAAAACTAGCGAACAACCAAAAATCCAAAATTCTCCTAATCAATTAAGAGTCAGACGCGAAAAAAGTTGGCGCCATGTGTCACAGGTCAGTGCCAACGCCCCTCGACCCAAAGGAGTCAATGGAACCGCCTTAATGAACCATGGCTAGGCCACATCCTGCTAAACTTGATAAATAACATATTTCGGGAGTATGTGCCTTGCGGGATGCCGTTTGAAGTTGGAGGCTGATAAGCGTCCAGCGTCTAATTGTGGTCATTGGTAGTTTACCGTATGCCTAATAAGCTGCATGCTAAAATAGCCACTATGTGGGGCCCTGACATAGCCGGATGGCGTAGCGGCAGATCTCGCAGAAGATGATGGGACGAGGTGGACAGAACCAACGAACGGTGGTCCACATTAGCCCTGGATGGGATCACCTGGAAGTCATGGGGGCCCTTGCTCCGCAGTAGAATTACACAGATGAACAGTAACAGTAATATTACGCAACGAAGTTTTCAGCAAATATAGTTCGCGATACAATGCCTGTCCTGTGATATGCCTGTTCTATTGTCTGCACATCACAGGAATTTATGAACGCTACTGAAAGTGCCAAACTCGTCGCGAAATTCTGGGCTGACTCAATTCAAATTGACATCGACACGCTGAGAAGAAGTTATATCCTCTCTTTGACGACAATTGGTTATATAACAACTGTTATCAACTAATGATAAGAGACTCCAGGTAAATTAATTACTTTTCCCTATTTGTAAATAACACCAGCTCTTTCCTTGTTTGATATGCACAGGTTAACAAAATGTTGGTCTTACAATAACTACTTTGGATTCATTATAATTATCAAAATTCTAGCCAAAATGTCTTCAGAGTTTTGTGCTAGTATTGGTATGTATGTATATTTGGTAAGAAGTTGCGATGCTTTTAATTAAAAACTTCACACAAAAGATGATACTTAAGGACATCCAGGAAAGTGTACCTTCAGTTGAAGAAGAGACAAACCAGAAAAAAAAGACCCGCTTTTTCTTTCCAATAGAGATTATATTTTGGAAAAACTTAAATTAAATACCACTCACATTGCCATTTCGTGAGATCATCATCAAACTCGTGAAACTCTGTTAAGAAAAGCGTTAGCAACCCAAACTAACCACAGTTACCTTATGTTATAATATATAAATGAGTTATAAGCCCGACTGTTGGACGCTAAATCGAGCCTTTATCAGCTACGCTCACAATTGCAATGACGACCGCACTAACCGCAGTCAACATTATATTATTATCATGGGAATTTACGCAACTACGTAGTAAACAAAATATTTACCTAGGGCTGCTCACCTCACACCTAATTATAGCGCACCACCAGAATGTCGCTTAACCTAGGCCTGATTTAGAAAAGTTAAAAGACAAAAACAGTTGACTGTATTGCGGAAAAAACTGTTATCTGAATTAGAAACATAAGTTCTCTTCCAAAATACTGTTTATAATTTTAAATTGTTGTTCCTGGACGGAGAGCGGCGAGGTGTGGGTGAAGATCGGTGTCGCAAACTGTGCTCCACCTCACCTGCACCTACACCTATCCTGCCCACTGAGCCCCAAAATATGCAGCCGGGTGCCCTCTGCGGTGCCACCGACTTGGCCGTGGAAGTAGCCGACAAGTGAAGGAGGCCTAGAGGAAAAGGGACGTAATCCACCACGCAGGCCCAGTGCGGATTGGCAGATGTCACATTCAGATGCCATTTCAGTCTTCGAATTTTAGCCACAATACTCGTCTCTTTTTTGCTTTTTGTAAAAACAAAAATGATTCGAAAGGAAACAATAAAGACAAATGGTTAATTGACCAAAAAGATGAAGAATATTCAATTGTTGAATATCTTGTCATGATGATGATGTTGGCATGTGATCTCTGCAAAGTTCGAGTGAATCGGTTTCTTCTAAGCAAGCTTGAAAACAGTCTTCTTCTTCTTGTCGTATCGATGTTACTTCCATTATACACAGTTTGTGCCCAGTAAGTGGCCACGTTCATTGTGGCGTCAGAGGCGTTCTTCAGGTCGTCGAGAGTGCAGGTAAACGGACACCTGGGGCACTCCAGCAGGTGGGCATAGTTTGACCTGGAGCGCCGCACTCGCACTCGGTGTTGGGGAACTAATAATACCCCATTTTGCTAGATTATATGTTTGCAGCGGCCTACTTGTAAATTTTAGCTATAATTAGCTATATTACCTATTATGTGTTTGTTGTTGTCTATTTTTTACAAGTATTTTATAAATATTGTATCAGTAGTAGGCCTGAGTTTAGGAAGTTGGCAGTGCGATACCCGCGTGCCTCAAGAAGTTTGGCTATTGATTCTGCGCGATCTCTCGCTGGTCGTATCGGTTTGCCTCCCATCAGACTATGATGATTGGGCTCTTCCCTTATGAGAGTGCACCTGTGTCTGTGCATATACTTGTGCTCTATAATATTTCCTGCGTCGCTGAGATAGGCTGCCACCTATGACCGAAAACGGTCAGGTGAACTATGTATTTCATTTTTCTATTGTCTAAAATCTCTATCATTATCTACAGCGTGTATTAGAAAAGTGTAGTCATTATTGCGATTTCCTTGTAAGTTCCAAGAAGAAAGTTGTTCAGTTTGATGGTTTGTACTACAGCCTTAAATGTGACCACAAGCTTCTGATACAGGCTGTATATTATGTTCTATCTAATCTGTTATATTGTATTCTTGGCTCGTTCTTTTCCAGGCAACTCTACATCGTCATAATATCCCTGTTTCGGTAATCGGTAGGCAAAATAAAGTATTAGGGCAAAAACTTTGTTGAATATAGCAGCGATATACATGGGAATGTACGCCTTTATTAGTACATGGTTATAATAGTAATAAATACAATAAATACAAATAATAATTTATTCTCATTAAAAACCGTGTTTTACCGAACATTATGTGAATTTCCGTTTGTTGTATTTTTAGTAATAACATTATTTGTTTTGTTTTATTATTTACCTTCAGTTAATTAACTTATCACAGGTAATGTATTAAATAGTCAGTTAATTACAGATTTCAAGAGAAATTATATACGGGACAAGGTAAACTTTCACTAAAAATGTTATTAATAAATTATGTTGAGGAAAAAGTGCATTCGTTTGTGTATACGATATTGAATCCAATTAGTTTCCGTTAATTAATGTGCTAGTTAACGATATTTTTTCAGGAAATCCTCATCAGTGTATGTTTTATAGTAGGTATTATTGTATACAGGGTGAATTTTTCATGTTTGCTTTGATGGCCAATTCCGAAATTATAACGAAAAATACTCAAAGGAGGCTCGGGTCCGATTTGGATGAAAACGAAAACTGCATGATTGATTTTTCGAAAAATCAATAGGCAATTCCTAGGCAGGAATTGAACCCGTTGAGTTTGGAAAAAAATACACCGTTCGATAGCCTTAGTAATCTATTCTATTAGGTAAACATCAACTCTTTAATTTATGTAAAAATGACAGTTACTTAAATAAATTGTAAAATTAGCATAACGCCGAAATGTGAGAGGGCTCTTAAATGAAGTTTTACAGCTTTGCTTCTAAATAGACTAGACTCGCCAACTAGACAGGCGCCAATGTATCGTACTTTCCTCTTTAAATTCAATTCTCAGTTCCGTATAATATTTCATCTTTGTACTCCTAACCGCCGCATTCCAACAACCAACAACCAATTACCGAAAGCAACCGAATATAACCAGGAGGTGGGCAATAACTCAAACTTGGTAACCGACGCGCAAATCCAATAACGAACCGTGGGCTTCGCGTGCGCGCGCGCATGCTACCTGTAATCAATGCGCGGGCGACGATGGCGCGGCGGGGAAGGCTTTAGTGACCATTTTAGCTGGTAGTTTTTTTTGATGTATAGGATTTTTTTAACAAAACAAATCTTGATATTAATCAACTGTGTCTCTATGTTCGTACATCTCTGAAGCCAAGAAATTGATTCCAATGAAGTATAGTGAATGTGAATGCTTGGTTTCAACTAGCAAGATAGGATACCTAGATTTAGAACGAAAAAGATGGCGCCGTGCGAAGCAGAGGTAGGTCGCTAGTAATCACTACATAGTATAAAACAAAGTCGCTTCCCGCTGTCTGTCTGTCCATAGGTATGCTTAGATCTTTTAAACTACGCAACGGATTTGATGCGGTTTTTAATAGATAGAGTGATTCAAGAGGAAGGTTTAAGTATGCAATTTCTCAAGGTTTTGTGTAAATTGGTTGAAATATGACGTTAATTGTTGGAAGTGTCGGAAAAGTCAAGCCGCCTAATATGCTCTATTACCCGTGCGAAGCCGGGGCGGGTCGCTAGTAATATAATAAAGAAGTAAAGTTCAGTGGAGTTAGGGGGTAATCTTCGGAACTATAGATCCGTTTTCGAAAATTCTTTCATTAACGGTAAGCTATTTTATCCCCGAATGTCATAGTTTACGTTCCCATGGGTTAATTTCCGTACAAAACGGGAGCGAAGCCGCAGGCAAAAGTTAGTAATATTATAAAGAGGTAAAGTTTGTAAGTTTGGATGTAGGGGGTAATCTCCGGAACTACTGATCAAATTCCGAAAATTCTTTCACTAACGGTAAGCTACATTATCCCCGAGCGTCAAAGGCTATATTTAAAGCGTTGTCGTTGGATAATTTCCGACCAAAACGCGAGCGAAGTTACGCGCAAAGGCTAGTTAATAATAAATGGTTTTGAAAAGATAACTAAAATGTACTTAGATTACATTTAGTACAAGTACATTTAGGCACTGACAGTTAAAAAATAAAGCATGTATTTTTTTCTAAGAGATATGTTTTATGGGGAAAAAACTAGGATAATCTATCATTGTCCTGTTCTAAGATAAAATTACTACCTACCTATTCTAGGATGAAATAACTATTTCAAGTTCAACTCGTGATTAATCTGGGTAACTCCGAAAACTACACGTGAGTAAGAATAAAACAAACATAATTAAAAATAAACTAACTTAGTAGACACGTGATTGGTTTTTACTGTTATTTTAAATATCGTTCTATATAAGGATAATTGATAAATAAGGTGTAACGTGTTTGTAATATCATAACCATTATTATTTTAATTTTATAATTTATTTATACGTGAGCAAAAGGAAAAAATATTAGATTTTCTTTGCAAAGATAAAATCATCATTGATATAAAAATAAGTATTATAATAATTATAACATTGTTTTGTTAAAGTGTCCTTGGTATATTATTATTGTTGGGTTAGGAATATAGTATTATTAATAATAAACAGAAAATATGACGAATGTAAAAGTATTTACCTCAAAACACATTAAAATAAGTAATAAATATTTTAAAAACATTTTATATACATATTTGAAATAATTATTAAAACATCAATATCGCATTTTTTGCTTTTATGAATCCTACGGATTTCCTAAGGACATCTCAATTTACAAAGGATACAGTTATACAGTAAATACACACACCCCACATCATATTTACTGAAGGAAAAAAAAACAACAAAACACAGGAAAAAAAATAGTTCTTACACCAGTCAAACTGCTGTAACTTACATAAGTTACAGCAGTTTTACTCAGTCAGTACATACTGGGTACCTTACCAATTAAAACGGTTTCAAAATCCAAAAAACTTACATTTCCAGCAAAAAGTACAGCGACCCTATTAATCCTAAATCGACAGTGTTACCAGATAACAAATTGTCGTTGACACGTAAACTTTATATCGGTCGAGCCGTGAATAGGATCTCTTATTAATATTTGCTGTTGGGCTGTAGGCTCATTTTTCACCCATTCACAAGGCGATCGCGACAAAGGGTTAGTCGGTCGGATCGGCGGCTCTGCCTCAATATTTAACGTGTTCAGCGATATTTATGAGTTATAGGGTCTGTGCTACTGATGGCGGGGAGCGAGTTACTTTTAAAGTGGCTGCTGTTGAAATACCTCGACACTTGGTCGCGTCGCGAATTACCTTGGTCCATGTCAGAGCAAGAGCGGTTGGTTGATGTAGCATGTCCTCAACTGACACTTGTTACTATGCAACAATCTACTTAATAAAAACACAAGACATTATTTTACTTTCTTTCTTGCATTGTTGGTTTACGTTCAAAATATGTATTTCTATTGGAAGAAGCGCAAGTAAATTCCGACATATCTTTATTGAACATTTGTAGGTGGACTTATCTATAATACTTACTGATCGTACACGACCATCGCTTTTCAAAGTAGTAGGATTCTCCCATACTTTTGGTTTGCAAATATACCGAGCAGCAACATCATTCTCTTGCCCTTATCCCAATTTATTTGTGCTCGGCGCAGCATGTCTTCTTCTTCCATACTTCTCTTTCCTTCTCATCTCATCAGATACCTCCTTTCCTGCCATATCATCGTTCACACAGTCCATCCATCGTTTCTTTGGCCTTCCTCTTACACCCAACCACATTCATACTTAATTTTTTTAATAAATAAAAGCTATTACTTGGTAAACTAATATCTAAGTGTTAGACTTTTAAAGTCGATACTCGTGACTACTTAAAATTTCATTTTGTTTATTAATTATTATTACACCACACAATAGATACCTATTTATAATCTCAGAAAATACCTACTTACATTTAGTAGTTAGTTGAGTAATGTTATCTAATTACCAAATGCTTCCTCTCTCCAAACTCACTTATTTTGATATGCCCGACAGGGTCCATTTATGATCTAATTGTAAGTTTACCACCTAAGAATACATACATGTGGAATGCAATAAAAGTATTGAGTAATGAGTATTGAGTACTTGAAAATTTCCTCGCGACATTTTTCGTCAACCAAAGCACCACAGTTAAATACACAAACGCCCCCAATTTACAGCCCCAAATCTACTCACGACAGAGTCGGTCTACATCTGCTTCACTTTCCTTTAAACAGTCTTATGGTTCGTACCTCTTATGGTAATGCCCATATTCGCCCTCGCTAACACTCAGACCCTACTTCGTAATATTTAATTTTCGCCCACAAAAGGGTTGCCGCGTTCCGCTAACGACCCGAATACTTTTTTTTATTACATTTTTGGCAAAGGAAGCTAATCCTTGATGCTCGTTAAGTGATTCCCGAGATTAATGGCCAGTTAATGAGACTGTATGGCACCGTGACCGTTGCCAATGCGATTTTAGTTGTTAATCATTAAAAAGTTAAAGTTGTTCACTATGGTCAGTTTGATTTTAGGTGTCTTTTTTAAGACAACGATACTTTCCCACAAAGCATCTTGTGTTTGGATTTTCTACCTATTTACAATGTCTTCTGGTCGTAGCTTCCATTTTTTTATCTGTCTAGGTTGTCATACTGCTTTGAGTGCCTCAGATTGGCGGTCGTAAAAGGTATGAAGGTTTTATCACCTCGTGCGTTAATAACAGACAAGAGTCAATTATTTAAATGCAAATTCTGATACTAGATACCCCCGTAAGAAACTACTCTAACTGAATTACAGTCGAGGCCTAAAAATCTATAACGTCACTAAACAAAATCATCACGAAAGAGACGAGAGATTTCATCTGTCTCCGTGTAGCTCTACCCCACCAATTATTTAAACAATATACATATTTATAAACTAACATTTCAATAAGCAGCTAATCAATGCTTCGGTATAGCAAACACGATTAATGAATCTTTTTAATTTTAACCTTATTATTTCATCTCTTTGACCACAAAGACACCTGTGAAATTAAAAGCGCGTGTTTTGAAACGTGGTTCCGCACGTGAAAATAGACTTATTTTATTTATTTTTTATCCTTTGATTGTCTATTTTACGGTTTTTTTTTAAAATTTTATCATATTTAATAAATAAAACGATAGCACCTATGTATTGTCACGGTGAACGATGTCTAAATAGACAATGGTTTATTGTTTTCAGGTAAAAAATAAATATATTTGAATGGATTAAAAAAAATCACGTTTTTTTCACGTGTTTGAACGCGGGGCGTTTATATAGATATCTATATTAGTCCGCAGTTTTGTATTTAATTTTAAAATGTCAATGAACCTATCCTTCCTTATTTTTGTGTTGTGTGTCGCAGCGTGATTAATGAAGTCCTCGTTGTAGTAGAAACAGTAATCGATACTAGACGATTTTCGGTTTCCATCAAAAATGACATCAGAACTTTTTTGAACTCGGTCAAATAATAAGAAAAATGCAGCATTTGTAAATTTTCGTATACAGTTATTATGATGACACTCAACGATGTAGGTATCCCTTCACAAACAAATCAATATCTCACAAAGAACCTTCAACACCTCACGGTACCCTAAACCATCCTGACTTGACAATGCTTAACTAACGATTACCAAGACCACACCGCATCGATTCGACTCGATTTATTGTGCGCCGCCGAGCGAGCTCAATCGATTGATTTACTCGAGTATAAACAAACTCTTTAACGCTGCATATGGTATGATCTTGGAAGTGTTCTCTATGGAAGTGTTGAGGAACAAATAATGGTCTAATGAGTTATTGTGCACCTGTGGACGGTGGATTAGGTGCAGTTTGTTTGATGTTTTAGTGTTTTGTAGGGGGTAGAGAAAACAGAAGGGTTGAAAGGGTTTTGTGGCTAAATGGGCCACTAAACTTGGTCAATGACCACAGCACGAAACCGTTTATAATTTTGAATGTCTGAAAGTCAGAAAATCTGACATTGGTACAATTTGCTGAAATAGAAACCATATTCCGTTGTGTTCTGTGTTAACTGTTATTTGAATTTATTTTACTGGATACTAATTCAGCGTCATCATCATACTTATATAGCCTGAATTAACCCACTGCTAGGTATAGGCCTCTCGTGTGCCAATCTCCACGGTCCTGTGCCAGCCTCATCCAGGTTTGTCCCCCGAACCGGCAACTATGTCGTCTGCCCACCTTGCCGCCGGACGACCCACATTTCTTTTTCCAGTTCTTGGACGCCATTCGGTGACAGCCTTAGTCCACCTATCATCATTGCGCCTTGCTAGGTGTCCTGCCCAACTCCATACTAACTACTACACTACTATTGGATACTAATTAGTATCCAATAGGCCTTATTAATAATAACAATAGTGACATTTTAATTTTTAGGTAAACAGGAAATTATAAAAAAATGCACATGTTTTTTTCCTGTACAAATCCCAGTTTTTTATCATTTAATGTTATAAAAAAATAACATATAGATTGCGTCGTAGCAGCGATAATTTACATAGTACCTACCTCTATCAGTCCTCATTACTACGCAAAAACCTATGTCTAATTACATGAAATTCTCTTAATTAAGTCTGAAGAAGTCTGTAGTGTAAAACCTCCTTACAAACTAGAAACAATTTTAGTCACTGCCGGAATCGTCAGCAAATTCGTTATCTATTGACTGCTAACCACGTAGACGTTTCTCAATAGCTCTAGGAAAACGAGCAATGGCATTGTGACGGTATTTTTTTGGTCGCTTATGTTGGCGTAGTTTGTCGTCAGGTGTAACGGGGTAAGTAATGGTGGTAACATTGTGTGGATACTCGATAGATAGATCAGTAGGTTTAGTCTAGGAAAAACAAATACATTTATGTGTTACAAAACAAAATATCTGGGCCATGGTATCAATATGATTTATAACGACTGCTTCCTGCCTTAAAGCAACTTCTAATGTTCCCTGTTACCAATATTGTCTATATCTTTTCTCCACAGATGGGAATTCATGGACGGCTCAGCTCTCAATATTGTGAGACAATTCCTGATACAAAGCTTCCCTTTTGCGCAGCATGAACCGTCACCAGCTATGCACTTGTGACCTTATGTCAAGCGGTTGTCAAGTTGACAGAGCGGAATTATGTGCCAAGCATATTTGAACTTTTCTGTCATCGAAATAAGAAGAGAAATTGCCCAAGTATTTTGAAGCACAAGAGGAATTGACAATTTATTTTAATCAAACAACACGTTTCCAGTGTGGAAACTTTCTAGCCAAAATTACCAACCAATTTAAGCAGCACAGTGCTAAGGTTAACAAGAACATACCTTTGGACACTCTAGCCTAGTATGAACTATTACATTACCTCTGTGGTTGCCAGTCACCGACAAATTCAGTAGAACTTCTGCCTTTTCTTATTCTGTGAAGAGTTATAAGGCAGGGTACAGGCAGATGTGTGAGGCACTCGTTAGCGAACATGCGCCGTTCTGCCTACATCTTAATTAAGGGAACGGAGTACGGTACCCGGCATGGCTGCGAGAAAGTACTGACTTGCTTTTGTTGAAGATTTTTTTTTCTGTTTTTCTTTAAATTTAGATATAAAAGTAGCGTTGCTGTAGATTGTTTTTTCCAGCGTTGTATTTTTTCCTGAATATAATAATATGGGTTTATGTAGGCACTTACCATATTTTTTTCGTAAGAGGAGTTAGAGGACAATAAAAACTTAATTAAATTAATAAGCTAAAGGAAATGAGACCATTGCCTAGTTTCGACACAATACACATTTTTAGGTAATTAGTCAGAAAACCAGAAAAACTCATTTGTAACATAATATGAGTACTAATTAGCGTAAATTAAAAACCGTTACCTATAATAAACAATATCCTTTTGTTACTGACGTCAATCGTTAAATACTAATTTAAATTGTTTTGTTCTAATTAAGCTTATTTAGAGAGGTACAGTTGTAAAACAATTGTACACGCACATGCGCGGGGATACGGTTTAGTCAAATAAAAATACTGTTAGACAATCACTGACTAATTATTCTATTAAAATATGAAGTTACTACGCAAGAGAAACTAAGACATATCGTATAGAAACTTTTATTATCTGCTATTATCTCAACAAATAATTTTTTTAAGTGACTTTGATACCAAAACCATCACGTCTGAGGAGTTTATTTAATTTCACCATGTGTACGCCATCACTTAAAGTCTCACCCCATTTGAGTTATCGTTCTCTCCTCTCACTCTCTCTGTCTCTGATGTACTTAAAAGGAAGTCACTCTTAGAACGAAATGAAGAGGAATAAAAGAAACTACCTTTTTTTTAAATACCGAATAATGAGACTAAAAATAATTCAGAATTCAGCAGATTTACCCTCAAAATTAAGTATAACAATAGGTGTATAAACAAACCAATTTTTACTTAAGTATGCACTAGATGACAAACTTTTGACGTTAATCACGTAGGTATTGTATGTCGACCTACGTGCTGTAGGTGTGTACGTCAATAATATTATGTATTATAATCAATACGGTATACCCATTAAGTTAAAATAATTGTACAAATTATAATTATTTCAACAACAACTAACTGTACATAATCACTACCTATAATTATGTGATATCAATATGGGACAAAGATTAATTAACTTTATGAGCTGTTTGTTTGGTTTTGGTGAATTTTGATATGAAGTTTAGTATTATTTTTTGTATTTTTTTTCTCGTCTTTTGTGGTTTGACCTTGAATAATTAGGTTTCATCGACATACTCATACATAGTTAGTTATATTTTCTGTTTTTCATTATTGCTTATATGGGTCAATTATCGAGAAAATTGGCATAAAACAGTATAATTAAAAGTCTCAATTACTGATCATCTAAAAAAACAATAATTTTTGTAAAGATTATTGTTGGACTATCTAAATAGTAAGAACACAACCATATAAATAAAAGGTTAAGTTGAAACCTGTATCGGTAGGCATTGTAGGCATTTAAATTAGGTGGTAACTATTATCGTTTGTTTAAAAATTATTATTTTTCCTTATTGCTTATTATTTTCTACTTTAACCTTTAAACTCACCGAATCGAATATCTACTCACTTTACCTACATTCAGTCATGAAATTACACTGTAATTTAATTTAATTTGCAATACCTATGTGTCCTAAG
This sequence comes from Standfussiana lucernea, assembly GCA_964057025.1. NCBI lineage: Eukaryota > Metazoa > Arthropoda > Insecta > Lepidoptera > Noctuidae > Standfussiana > Standfussiana lucernea. The sequence continues at coordinate 5,777,922 of OZ059807.1, read as the reverse complement.
CTTTTTATTTTTTTTTTGTCCAGACGCCCGTACTTTCTGGGATCCATACCAAGTTATTAGGTCGAATATTGATGAGCAATTAAGGTTGGTGTTCAAAGCAATCTCGGAGACGGCGATAAGCACATTTGTTGTCCCCGACGCAACACTTATGCTAATCACCCGGCTTTGCTCGCCATCGCCTCTCTTACCAAACTCGGCAATCGGTGGTGGTCCTGTAACTGTCACAGTCAAAAGATGTAAATTAGTCAAAAGAAAAACTAACTGATTTACAGTTTCGTAAAGATCTGTCAAAACTACTTTTGACCGATTATATTATTATTATTTTAACATTTTTTAGAAACATATACGGCTGGTAGATTTTTTCTTCTAAGAACATTTTTAGCGTTCCGTAAAAACAGATTTTTAATGGAGAAAACCGATTTTTAACTCAATAAACGGTTTGACTGCATCCAGTCATAATTGCTTTTGACCGATTACCAGTTTTGACTGCAACATTTCGAAAAGGCAAAAAAAAAGATATGGTATAGTAATTGTGAATGCACGATTTGATAAGAATATAAATAGCTTGGCTTTGGAATAGAGAAAAGGATTTTGTTGCCAATTCTTGTATTTGTTTAAGAAAGTTTTAATCTAGTGGTTTATGGGTCTCCAATAAAGGGTTTACATGAATAATCCATTATGAAATTTCAAAATAAAATCTTTACGTTTGGTAACTGTAGGTAGGTCTATATTTTTCGTTTTTATATCTACTTATATTGTGTTCTTAAAGAAAAAACGCATATTTACTGTTTGAAAATAAAAATAACGAAGTCAACCTAGATTAATCAATCCAACTAAAGTCTTGTCTACAAACAGGATATTTTCTGTGAAGATAAAATATATAAAATAAATAAAAATAAACATGTCTTCAAAGTTCTTTAACCTAAAGGTTATAAGAGCGCATTCCACCACTGAAACTAAATACGATCAGCTGTCAGAGTTACTGACAATGCTTTGGAATTTTGACACTAGCAACACCGTTTAGATGTGCTTGAACACACGCTCGTTTACTCCTATACTCTACCTCAAATAAATACTATTACTATATATTTGCCTATTTGGGTAGAAAATTCTGATCCGTATTATAATCATTGGCACTACATTAGTTCTATTTTCTAATAAGTGTCTCAGTGGGGACCTGGCGTCGTAAAATACAGTCCTCGGCTTAGTTTAGGCGCCAGTCTGCCACAAATAAAATACTTGTTCCTGTATACATATATGTAAACATACGTACAAATTGTCTTTATTTGTGGAAGAAAAATAAACAAATTTTTATATTATTTTGTTATTATTTCTGCTTATAATAATACTAAACACTATGTTCAGTTTTATTGATGAAATCCACCCTAAAACGTGTATAATTTGGGAACAAAAGACTACTATCACAACATTTATATTCCTATATTGATTTACCGTTAACTTTGTCCACAATAACGTCCCATACGGCAGAACCTATCTCCTAGTCATAGAACGGCGAACAATAATTTCTATTAGGCACAAACCATAACTCATAATTGCCACAACTGCCGCACAAACGGCTGTCTGTTAGTTACAAGCGAACATATCCCATACAAAACACCTTTCTTTTAACTTTTGACTTATCGATTTACCTCGTAAAATTTATGAAGATTACCATCGACAATCACGCCTACTCTCAAGAAATCAATGGACACTCAAGCTTTGCTTCTACCAAAGATTTATTAGTCCCTATTCGAACATAATCTCAACTAATTCACCGTAGAAAAACGTTGGGTTTATAGCTTGCAGGACAATCGCTCCTTTGTCGCTCGCCTCAATATATTTTAAATGACTGGTCGAGAAGGCGCGCAGCCTCTCGTGAAGCCGATTCCATTGTGACTGACGATGGTCGTTCCTTTTTCGTAATCGAATGCGGGATATTTATTTTGAATTAAGAATAATTTCTTTTTTAGCTGCCGTCTGTGGACGTGTGCCGAGCATTAGCGGCCTTTGTTGACGCTGTATTAATGAACTTTGAATATCGAATGGGGTTATTTCTTCTTCTTTTTGGTCCCTTTGAATTGGACTACCGCATCGTTTAAGGATTTCTTTCTGGATACGTCACCTGTTGAACGATTTCTGAATACTTTATGAAGTTTGCAACGTTTTTGGAGAAATTAAATGGTAAGTAGAGTAAATTGACCTAAATCATTCACAAAATTGGGTAAAAATGTTTATAGATTCATAAATGAGTCCAAAGTCGTAAAAATGCCAAAAATTTAATGACTCATTGACAACAAACTCTTAGAAGATTAAATCTTCGACAAATCATGACGAAAGGCTTCAGCAAACAATTAATATTTCCTTAACTTAACTTCACTCATGTTAAGTCAGTTTGCATTGTTTGACAGAAACAACATGGCGGCGAAAGCTTACATTAACACTTTGCTAATTGAAAACTGTGTCCCAAGACCAAGATGGATGATTGTGGGTTTTGTTAAGCGTTTCGTTGTTGTAATGATATTATTGAAAGACTACCATTTGCCCGCGGCTTTGCTCGCATTTTGGTCAAAAAATTATGCAACGGGAACGTTTTAAAAATCTATAGTCTATGGCACTCGGAACAGCTCCGTTGGCCTCGTGATCACTAGCGCGACTGCTGAGCGTGGTACTTAGTCGTCGCTAGTCGTCTTGGGTTCGATTCACGGGTCGAGCAAAGTGAAGTATTATGTTTTTTTTTTTGGGGAATTTCTCAGTAGCAGCCCGGATTTTGGAAGCTATCGTTGACAGTCGTTACAGGTAGTCAGTGACTCGAGAGTCTGACAACCAGTCTTACCAAGGGGTATCGTATTACCCAGTTACTGGGTTATGGAGTCGCTCCATGTGAAATACTGGTATTCTGCTGTATCCGGCTAGACTGTAAACTGACCCTAATAAACAAGGTGTTGCTTTGCATCCTCGTAAAATTCGAGGAAGGTGTTGCTTTGCATCCTCGTCAAATTCAAGTAGGTAACTATGTTGATGATTCTCGACCCGAATCAATAATAAAATGGGTAGGTAATTTTTTATATTTTTTTTCTTAATATCGGAAATCGATAAGTGTACACCATTGGTATTAAAACGCGGCCCGTCTAATACTAGCCCTATAACTGCGCTTTCACACACACAAACAAACGCAGACGTTTATTCGATAAACGGGTGATTCTCCTCTTTTGAAAAAGGCTTCATTCTGAAATAGTGTCAAATTAAAACAACTAAAAAAAGCAAGCAGCGTTTATTATTATTGACCAGGTACCGTAATTTATATTGATTATTTACGTCTTCTATGACAACCTCCTGAATTTTGACGAGGATGCAAAACTACACCTTGTAGTTGGGAAAAGGCTAGGCAGATGTTGATCGTTTCTTTCGTACGCTTGGCGACCTAGCCCGTAGGTAAGTAACCATTAGGTAGGTTGTCCTAGGTTATTATTAGCCCATTTATCCTCACGATGCACGTGACCGCAAAACTCCAAGATAACGTAACAACATGACATAATAACCTATTAAACAATAATGTGTGTTAAACCTATGAACACCTCAAGGTCAAACTGATAGCGTTCAATATTGAATGAACGGGTTCTCGTCTCGCAGACGTAACATAATTAATAATTATACATTTATACGTACATTAACTGGCGTCATATAAATCCCAGCATCAGTAATTAGCAAGAAAATGACAGCATTATAATGGAATTATAAAATAGATACTATTGTATAGCAATATTTATTTATTTTTGCGGTTTTGATCCCAAGAACTCTCAGTTTGACTTAGTACTAAGTATTTTAACGTAAACGCGATAATTGCGGGTTTATTCGCGTTGGCGTAACATTTTAATTTGTAAATATTAATTCAGTCATCATCACATTGGAATTTCATCTTTATCTGTAGAGGAATAGATGCTATGATTAGTTTTGATGTATTCTATGATTAATCACGCGTGGTCATTGATGATCAAATCAAAATACAGTGTGTATCAAAAAGGTGTAGTCATATTAACACCCATGTGTGATAGAACTTTCTCAAAACAAAACTTCAATAGGTACCTTCCCAAATGTATGGGGTGGTTGATATTTTTTTTTTGCGACAGCGGTTCTTTTTTTTGCGGTAACAGGGGCATTTTTGTGTATAGAATTATATGTATATGGTGAGCATTGTCCTTGTAATTATATTTAAGTACTAACAATAGTTTCTTCGTTTTTTGTACCTTTGAACCTACTTGTCCCAAAATAAATAATTTTGAATTTGGTGTTAGTCCTTCCTTCATCAAGACCACTTGTTTTTGAAACATGCTGTATAGGTGTTAGTTTTTAGCGAGTGTGTTATTGTTGTGTCTAGATGTGTGAGTGTGTGTGTGTATGTGTGTAGGTGACGTCATCATAAAAAATAGCGGCCACGTTAAGTATGTGGAATGTTATCGAATTAACTTGAAGTGCGAAGTTATTCAATGAAATGTTTGTGCCTTTGTTCAATTAGTATGATTTCAATGAACTCTTGAGGATCATATTGGGATATGAGGAAAAGTTTTAAAGCAGGAAAGTGACCTTTAGTGACTTGGCTCACTACTGCTTAAATGTCCAATTTTATATAAAGCTTATCTATTCGATTTCCTGTCACATTTGCTTATAAGGAATTTGCTTATGAGGTGAGCAGTGATAGTCTAATAGTGTGGCCGTTGGACTGCCAAGTCATAGGTCTCGAGTTCGAATTCAAGACACGCACCTCTGATTTTTTCGGAATTATGTGCGTATTGTACCTATAATTATCACTTGAAAACAACGTGAGGAAACCAGCATGTCTGAGAGATATTTCTCGACGGCATGTAAAAGCCAAGTCAGAGGCCCACGGGCGGCATAAAACTCTGACACCAGGTTTGGCACTAACCACACGATAAAGAAAAAGATAAGGCGGTCGGATCTTTCAAATATGTAAAAGAGTAATTCCCCTAATTTTGTGATAAGAATTAGGGGAATTTCCCTACTAACACCAATCAGGCTCGCGTTGGGTACTGGGTAGTCCCCGACCTTTCTCTACCAAAAGACTTCACCTGCATACAAGTAAGTAAGTACTTTCGAAAGTTTAACTTGGTCATCACTGACATCGGTTACCGAAAACATCGGGGAAAATCTGGATTTATTATTAAAGTAAGTCTGCAATCGACAGTCATTTACATTATCACTACTTAGTATCAAACATAGTCGCTTCCCGCTGTCCGTCTGTCTATCCCTATCTATGCTTAGGTATTTAAAACTACGCAACGGATTTTGATGCGGTTTATTTTTTAATAGATAGAGTGATTCAAGAGGAAGGTTTATATGTACAAAACATGCATATTATATTAAAGAAAACATTAGTATCTACATTGCACCCGTGCGAAGCCGGGGCGGGTCGCTAGTTTTTTTAAATATTTTTACATCTAAAAAAATCAATAATCTTTGATTATATAATGTCTAGATAGAGCGTCGCCCTACAATCGTATCAAAGAAAACGAGTCAACATTTTCAAGTATGTGTGCGTGCAGGCGTCGTTTTACACTATGCATCTATGTCTTTGTGTGCGTAAATAATGATACCAGCTACTACAATTCTCTCATAAATCACATTAAAAAATAGACTTATTAAATAAGATAAGTTTTAGGTGTATGACACGATCTGCACTGATTGGCGGGCAAGCACTTGTGAACCAATAGTTGGTTGACACTTTTTGACACGTTTGCGCGCACTTGACGCTCCATCTAGACATTATATAATCAAAGTCAATAATATAAAATATAGTGGTCTGCCAATGTTGGCAGCAGGGTCCAAGCTACTGGTGGCTAGAGCTCCAGAGATAGGAACCTCCTCACAATCGATGAGTACTTCCTTCTGAATCAGGTCCTTGGTCCAAACTCCAAGGCTCAACAGATGTTCGTCTAGGACTCTATGGTCTTAGCCATTGATTGACAGTAACGACTATCGGCACAATGACAGCCAAGTTTACATTCCACATGTCAACTATTTCGTGCGCCAAGTCCAGATATTTTATTTGCTTCTTTCTCAGTCTTCACGAGGTTCTCGTCATGCGGGATCGTGCTGATCGGTCTATCACCACTATATCAGGCTTATTGGCCACAATTGACTTGTCTATTGTCGTTACCACTGAACGATTGTCACTTTGTCTAAGTTCTTTTGTCTTTAAAACTTCCTTTGTTATTACAAAAAAAACAAACTTGCTCTTCAAACTTCCAAATAGGTAAGTACAGTTTTAAACTGACATGGACGCTAACATTACTACAGAGGTCAGAGGGGCAAGCGCGGTATTGAATTTTAAACTTTACTTTTAATTGTAAATATTTTTATTTCTATGGAACCTAGACAGGTTCAGTAGGCACTACTGGATAGCTTAGTTTCTTTAGTCATAAATGATCGTTCGGTCGAGCAATTTAAGCTACGTTTTGTTAAGATTTTATGTGTTTGAAGCAAACTGGTCGTCTAGTCGCACTTTCCCTTAAAGCTGGGGTAAGTGCAGCTAGGCTCAATAAATGACATTTCCTTAGTTAATATTAAAATAGGGTCTATTTTATCGAACAGAAGCTTATGAGCTAAAATAGTGTTAATAGTAAGGTAAGTACCTGCTATCAAGTAACATAACATCGCGCCTATTTGCTCTGAAGGGTCAGTCAGACGTGATCTGTAGTACACCCACATGAGCGCGTGCCATCAAGTATTATACACATAAAATAAGTTATTGATCATTAAATAAATAACCATTAAGCACATATAACGCAACATGTCGTGAGGAACCTTGATCGTTTCTCATTAATTCTATTATAAATAGTATCTGTTTATTGGACCACACCTTCGAATGTTTAGATTAACAACTAATTGACTTTGCACTATCACGTATCTTATAGAATGAATAATTGGGTTATTCACCAACTGGACACGAAAGACTGGACACACGTGTGTCCAGTTAGTGAAACTCAAAATTAGTATGCCTTATTATTTCGTCATCTGGCCACGCCAAGATTTTTACTCGTGTCCACGTAGTGAAACTTAAATTAAATCACTTTTTATAGATGGTCTACTCAATTGTTTTTTTAAGGAGCTCGTGCCTTAATAACAGCCGCTCAGCTGAATCTTCAGGTTAAACCGCGCTTGCCTAACTTGGTCTGTGGATGGGTGACCACCCATTTCCTCCTTGCCTCGGAAAGCACGTTATGCCGTTAGTCCCGGCTGTCATTTGTAGATCTTTGACAGTCGTTACAGGTAGTCGATGGCCGAATGTCTGACAACCAGCCAAGGCGGTTGGTCAGTGGATGGGTGAGCGCGGCTTAACCTAAAGATCGATCCAACCGGCTGTTATTATTTAGGCTCAAGCTACTCTCTCCTCTCTTCTTATGAACTTACGCACCTATCGCTAAAGGAACAGCCCTAACAAACCTACGTGACATTTGTCACGGCTGCGGTCAAAAATCTTCAATGAAATTAATTGAGAAACAAACCTACAAGTATGACACATGTCGTACTTATTTAGTATTAATATTCAAGAGTTTTTAATGAATAACAATTTTGTTTATCTTCCCACTTTGCATTTATAACAGTTTCTCAGAATCGTTCATCGTTATTATTTGTGAATTTATAAACAACAATTTCCATCACAAAATGTAAGTATTGCATTTTTCAGCTTCATTCAAAACAAGAACACACCAACTAACCCTAAAATGATATACTGATCCCGAGTCTATAATATGGTTAATAATGGTTTTATTTTTATTTGTTTTTAATTTCTGTGTATTGTTAGTGTTTTTTACTGTTAAGTTTTCATGTAATTATTCTCATGTGCAAGTCCCAGTAAATACATTTCCTTACTTTCATTCTATATCTCGGCACATAAGTTCCCTTTACTATAAAATATTGTTGTTTTAAATACTTTTTGGAAAAACTGTCGTAATGAAAATTTAAGCCGTCGCTTACCAACGGGTGGGAAAAGTCATTTCCCACACAATGCTTCATTAGTACCTAAAATATACTGTTTTTAACTAGAATATTTTGCTATAGGTGAAAGTAATGATAGTTAGAAAAGCAAAAGAGAGAAAAGAATAATTTTATGTTTTATATTCTGCATCCTACAAGAGCAGAGGAAGACCGAAGAAACGATGGTTGGATTGTGTGAAGGATGATATGGCAAGAAAGGAGGGGACTACTGAGATGACGAATAATAGAGAAGTATGGAAGACGAAGGCCTACTGCACCGACCACAAACAAATTGTGAAAAAGTCAGGAGAATGTTGATGATTATGTTAACTACATTAATATCTTTACCAACCATCCCTAATTACTTTCACTTAAAAGTCTAAAACCCGCTTAACTTAACCTTTTATAGTGTAGTCGTGAAGTTAAGTAAGAAAACACAATTACTTGATACTGTCCCGGCACACCGCGCAGATTAACAGGTAAACTTGTGAACCGATCGATAAGTCGCATCTTGGGGAACGTTAAACCCATTAAGGATTTCTCTTGAACGTGCGCATTCAAGGGTTAGGACCTCGGGTTATTCTATAATGAAGTAAAGACATTAAGTTAAAGTTAGTTTTGCACGTAAAATGATTACGTTAATGGTTACATAATTTAATTAAAATTACTGTAGATCTTTCTTTAGGAAGGTGATTAAAATTATTGTGTCTTCACAATTCTAAAATTACTAATAAAATAGTTACTTATTGGTATTTTGATTAACAAATTAACAAAATTATGGCCTTATTTTTGTATGGTGCAACTAAACGTATTTGTTAAAACTACAATATTTTCAAAGGAAGTGAGAAATTTTCCAAATTTTCCAGATTTTTTATTTTATTTTAAGGTTACAGTTGAAAAGAGAATGTGGATTTTGTTTCGACTTAAGTATTGTTAGAAAAAACATCACCATCTAGCCTTAGCCTTTTCCCAACTGTGTTGGGTCGACTGCCAGTCGTACCGGATGCAGCTGAATTGCATTGCAATTGCATTGTCATTACATAGAGCGACGGCCTATCTGACCTCCACAATTCCACAACTGGGTAACACAATATCCGTAAGTTAGACCGGCTGTCAGACTTTTCGGTTACGATAGGTACCCGAGGTCCTAAAAAAAACCTCTAAGTAAAACTTTGCAGAATAAAATCTTGTCTATCTATAGAACAATCTGTGTGCGCTGGGTGCTGGCGCGCTTCATCTAATTTGTAATTACCGCCGCCAGAGGGTGCTTATTAAGTTATTACGCCGCGACAATGCGCCAACATCGCTTGGGATAACTTTAAGTGTTTTCTCGGAAAGTTTTTTTTTAGAAAACTTTCTTGTTTGACGTGTGAAATGAACTGTTAACTTAGATTATGGACATTACATTGTTTTTGTTGATTCAAGGCAGTATACACGTTTAAACAACGTATACGTTGCGATCACAAGACGTTAACGTCGCGTCAATAAGACTTTAGTTTCGATGCAAGCACGACTAAGCCGCGATAGCGCAGCGTCTACGCGGCGTCAACGGAATGAGTATTGCTAGAGACGACCCGAAGGCACACATAGATGGCATGGGTAAAACAATTGCTGTCTACACTGTCTTTTGAAGCTATGGATTGCATAATCAAACCATAAAGCTACCATTTCTGGGGGCAGGCCTCATCTCTATGAGTGGTGGCCGCCCCAGCGCGGGTTGGTGGAAGTCACATTCAGGGTGGAAGGGACATCAACGCACAAACGATTACCACGTTTTCAGTACATCCTTCCGAACCACATAGAATTTTTTCTTCGGTAATTTAAAAAACTGCTGTTTCCTACTCAAGTGCATTCTGTTTCCTACAAACTGTGTTTTTGAATTTTTCTTTTTGAAGATATGCCGGATGTGTCCCGATGTTTCCTCTCGATGTTTTCCTTTATCGTTAAGCAATGGATGATAAGCCATTAAATCGAGACGGCTATCATATATCTATAGTACCTACTTATATAATAAGGCTACATACAACAGTTGGTTGGAGTTGACTATCAATCGTTTCTTTCTAGAACTTTCCTACTCGAACAATACTAGAATAATCTTTCTCTCTAGATGAGTACTTCGTGAGCTCTTAGCGTCTAAGATAAATAAAAGCCTTAGAAGTTAACTAATTAAAAGGTCTATCTAATTAGTAATTACGGGCGTAGAGAGTACTTATTAAGTTATCAACGACACGACAGTGTGTGGGTGTATGTGCGAGTAAGCACGCTAAGTGCCTTAAAGTATTTTATAGAAATGGTTAAGTTAGAAAAGGAGTTTTTGTATAACTTAAGATGGTACAGTGAGCTTGTTTTTACTTTATTTATAACAATGATCGCAACGGGGCACGTGGCTAAATTATATCTAACAGGTCGGCACAAGGTTAAGCAACGTTTGTCGAGGTAGGTCTGTGGAATTGGGATCCATAACTTGTTGGCACTTCTATGAACCCAGAAAGCACGTTAAACTTACGTTTACGGATAGCAAAGTGTATCGTATTACCCAGTAACTTTGGTGTGGAGGTCAAATAGGCAGATGTTTT